>JAZGUH010000544.1:0-301948 GCA_037893225.1 Hippasteria phrygiana
TGGCAAGCGTTTTTATCGCGCGTTGCTCCGGCGCCTCCCCACGTTAGTAACAGGCAGGCGCATACTCACTATAGCGACTCTCATCGTCGCGTCGCTCAACAAGTGATCTTGCCGCATCGAGCTCCACAATACAACAGACGCCGTGCCAACTTATGCACGGCCCCAGCTCGCATCCATCGTCTACGCTTCCTGCACTGGGCATGCGGCTCTGCTCAGGGACATCAGGCGTGCCAAATCAACAGAACATGGAATTTGCATTAAGGCTACAAAGCTGCTTTCTAAGCCTGAACGTCCTAGTTCAGAATCAGCTTACCTAAATCCAAAGAACATTAAACGCAAATTGCAATGTTTATGCAACATCAAACTTCAGCAAAAATATGCAGTTCTCCAAAAGGTTTTACACAACATGGCGATTTCTCTAACTTAACTCGACATCATAATTAAGATAGGAGAACATCGAGTGCCCTAGTTGCCTCCTATGTCTCATAATTAGTGTAGTGATACTCGGTGAGAGTTGGGGTTCTGGGGTTTCCATCGATTGGTTTATTCGATGTTCATCTCATAAAAAACCTACCAATAAAGCATAGTGTACATGTACATAATCACACACTACAAAAGCTCTGTAATTTTCTATATGACCATTGACCCTGGTAATCGTCATGCGAACCCTCAATCTTATAATTATAACGTTACACACAATTTTGAAGTGTAAAATAAAGTTGTTTCTATTGGATACCAGCCAATGCCCGGGGCCTCCAGGCTTGCCTTTCCCTGTCCGGCTTCTACTGCATGTTCTTGGCCATAACTATGGCAGCAATTGTTTGGTAAACGAGACAAATCTGTGCCCAACGACCGAGGCTCTCGTGTGATGCTCTGCCGTGGATCATGTGAAAAGCCCCCGGAAACCCGTTGACAATAACAAGTGTTTACGATCAAGCCGCATACACTAAAACTATATCGCAAAAAGATATTCACAGTCTGCCCATTATTCATTGTAAAGTGATCCTCAATACTGTTTAACTTTGTCATAATGACATAAAAAGCCTTTTATGTCATTTATGACCTCAAGAAGACTGCTTAATTAATTATGCACGCACTACTTTTTATTCGCATAACACCCAAACGAAACCCGCGTCAACTTGACCGGTAAACGGAAACAGCGCCCTCAGTCGGCAATGATCGGGCAAAAAACAACTTTTAGACAGTACAAACGATAATAAACATATTATTCCTGATCGCTACATCTCTCCCCTACTTTGGAGATCTACTCCTGGAGATCAATTTACCTGAATAACCTTTCAGCAATTAAATGGGATTAAAATTATAGTACTGTACTTGGACCCCCTTTTCAGAATTTGCACAACTCGACTTAACAAAATCGCAACAAACATTGTTGCTCCCACCAATAGACTAGTTGTCTTATATAGCTTATGAAACATGGTCTACGAACTGGTTACATAACTCGAAATTCAAAAAACTTGACCAGCTGTCGGAGAGTTCTTTGATAATAGGCCATACCTGGTTGGCTCAAATGTACACCATCTGTAATGTATTTTGGATTCTTCAGGGCCCGGTGCCTCCAAACCCACCATCTGTCTTCCACAAATGTAGAATCCTCTAGCAACTTGTTGAAAATCTCTACTCTTTCATTAAACTCATCTAATGGCACGTGACGTCATCTTTTTAAAGCCATATATCTACAGAAGTACAAGTCCGATTAAGTTCTAGGTAACCCAGCATGAGTTATAGGTGAAAATTGATGTCATACAATTTGATAGTAATGTTTAAGGTTTTGAACCTTTAAGTCATATCTCATCAACAGTACATGCTAATTTCAAAATTCTTTTTGTAATAGATTTGTTTAATAGGTCATAGATACGTACATATAAATGTGAAAAATGTGACGTCGTGATGACGTCACCGAAACAGCCCTGTGTTTGTCCACAAACACAATAGAGCTCTAGTTTTTCTTCTTTTTTCCTTTTCAGACTATTGCACATAGCATTTGTAAACGTTTTCTTTCTCACCGGCCGCTTTTGCTACTTTCAAACTTGGCAGACACTTACACCAACCGCTCACAATGTGTGCCGAACTTTTACGTCATGATGACGTCATGACATGTCACGTGACGTAATTTTAAAGGGCCAGTTTTTGAAGCATATATCTACAAAAGTACAAGTCCGATAAAGTTAAAAAGTAATATCTAGGTAGCTCAGTAGGTTTATAGATGAAAATTGACATGACATTATGATAACGTCATCACATCTCACGTGACGTCATCATGATGACGTCATCGTGACGTCATTACCAGAAAGCTCGAGAGCTATGTGAACTGTGCATCTGAAGCAAAAATCTGGATTATATCTCTCACGGTTGATTTTTCAGCGATTTTTTAAGGTTTAAAGGTCTTTTCATTGTCATTTCCGGTCTGATGACGTCATCAATCTGAGCCCTCGCACACATGTTGCCTTCATGAAGATCATCATACATGTCAATTATAAAGTGATTACCGCAAACTTCGCCACACACATCAACTGAAAGTTCATTTTGAAAATTTTTCAACCTGCCGCTAGAGGGCGCTCGAATATTTTATGACGTCACCGCTAACATCGTTGAAAGCAAGTTCATATCTGTTACCAATTTCAAATTATAGGGCACTTCCAGTTTCGACCGGAAGAAAGGGTCACGTTATTTTGCACGCACGATCAAAAATGAAGATCTATTATTATTCTATCGATTCATGTAAAAATCAAGTTTAGGTCTTTCACGGTTGATTTTATATTGATTTTCAAAGATTAAAAATAGAAATGTTTAATTGCTTGTAATTTGATACCTGATGACGTCATCATGTCGTCATTACATTGGTGCACATCTTCAGTTAGCCCAACACCTAATAATCAAAAGAAAAACAATAGGTGTTGGGCTGAAGCCCAACACCTAATAATAATAATAATCCTAACAATAACAATAGTTGTTTAGGCTGAAGCCCAACACCTAATAGTTCGTAGAAAAACAATATCTAAAAAAAAAAAACCTAAAATAACACACACAAAATTCTCTTAACAAAAACAAGGGCTGTTTCGAAAAACTTCCGAAACAGCCAACAAATCTTACCGAAAACAAGGGCTGTTTCGGAAAACTTCCGAAACAGCCAACAAATCTTAACGAAAACAAGGGCTGTTTCGGAAGCCAAAAAACTTAACGAAAACAAGGGCTGTTTCGGAAAACTTCCAAAACAGCCCCAAAAAAATCTTAACGAAAACAAAGGCTGTTTCGGAAAACTTCTGAAACAGCCAAAAAGAGAAACAGCAAAAAATCTTAACGAAAACAAAGGCTGTTTCGGAAAACTTCCGAAACAGCCAAAACAAATCAGAACAAAAACAAAGTCTTTTCGGAAGGATTTCGGAAAAGCCAATTAAGCGAATAAGAAGAACTCGCTTGCACAAAAAAACTACACATGAAAAGCGTCTATCCGCAGATTTAAGTTCCATCAGCTGCTTGTGTGTGTGGACTGTCATTTACACAACTCATGAAACATAACACTCGTCTTGTCAGGTTCCTCAACGTGGATGATTGCGGATATCGGTTGTCCAAGTCCGTCTATATTTGTGCACAAGATGGTCTATTTGAGTTGTCCCCAACAAATGCCAAGATTTTGATTCCAAAGGTTGTTCACTGGGACCCTGACTATACTTCCATTGACAAGAGGTATCTGCAAGATAGACCACCATCAACATCATGTAGATCCGTAATAGCTGACTTGAAACTGTGTGTGACAATGGAAATATGGATGAAATTATTTCACCTTTTTGGGGTATGGATTGCGAATAATTTGTGTAGCACAGTTGAACACTTTGATTGAAAAGAATTAAGGCTCGACTGATTTTCAATTCAAAGCATCAGTGATTCAGAGAAAAACACGCTTTGTTCGTGGTTGGTAAACGTGTCTAGGTCTATTGTTATGATTTCCAGCCTGTATTGGGATGCGGATCAATGATTTTATAGACATCTGTGAAAACTTGACTCGAACTAAATTTGACGATCTTAAATACACAGCAACTAGCAAGTGTATTGAGTGTGAATGGGCCAATATTTCTGTTTGCCTTGGAGAAAAAAGTAGGTCTGGAATTTTTTAATTTTGTTGTGCAAAAAATGTGATCTGTTCCAGAGAGGGAGGGGATAATTCTTTTAAAATTGCTTTCTAAAATGTTTTCTATTCCAGAGAAAGGGAGTGGGTAATTTCTTTTTAAATTGCCTTCTAAAAATAAAACTAATTTGGTCCAGAATGGAATATTCATGATTTGGTACAGAAATGAGATTTCCTTACTACTAGCTGTGTTCGCCCTAGCCTTTAGTCTCGACGCACTTGGCACCCCGGATGCTTGCATTCAACACGAAAAAAAAGCCTTTACTATCTCGTGGAGAATGATATTTTTCATTACATTTTTCTACCAATTTGGTAGAGAAATTTCATCCATAATGCATTACATGTTGTGGCTATTGACCAATAAAAATGTAGAATAACTCGCATCTGTGACGTCACACGCGCTCACGAAGAAAGTAAGTTTGCTCGGATCGTGGGAACACCGCGCGCGCACGGAATGATGATGGCGAATTATCATGTTGCTGAAATGAAGCGCGCGACACGGCGGTATTTGAATTATTTTAACTGCCCCACTTGCTATAACACTAGCATGTTACATACAAAGGCCGTGGGAAGTTCCCCAGCTCCCTTAAAATGAGCAAAGCATATAATGCATATAAAGCTGACAACTGGAATAAATGAATATTGATTAGCTCACGACATAGTAAAGGCGCTCGTGGCTTTGCCACTCGCACTGGTCTTTTTTTTTCGTGTTGCCATCATCCGGGGTGCCACTAGCCTTTAGTCAAGGCGCACGTGGTTACCCGGGCTCGTGACGCGCCCCTGATATGCTGGCACGAAAAATGACCAGTGCTAGTGGCGAAGCCACGAGCGCCTTTACTATCTCATGGAGAGAGTTTATGTTTTTCTTAACATTAATCTACCGATTTGGTGGAAAAATTCCATGCATAATGCATGTACGGTTCCGACTCAAAATTCAAAACTGGTGGCAGACGCCGCACCATAAAGCAAGCAATCAGATATAGTATTTTTTTAAGATTCCCATTTTTAACATTCTTCATAAAATTGTATATACACCTGGATCGGACCTTTGGGAGACATTCTGTAGTTATTTGTTGTACCTTAGGGAGACAAGTGACGTTAAGGAGACATTTCAGTGTCTCCCTAATGTCACAGCCCCCTTAAATATTGAGAATTTTACTGTCGCAAATGGGTTAAATCGATAGAGAATGGTCCAAAACATAAACATACTGAAATTCGTGGGGGTAGGAAAAGGGAAAAGTTGGGTTAGGTTACATTAAAGTAAAAAAAATGTTGTGCACAAGTCTATGGGAATGTCTCCCAAATGACCCATGCAGGGTTATATATATATATATATATATATATACGCTAATATGCGGTACACAATGTTCAACAGTTTTATTTGTCCCATTTTACTGACGTGTCAAATTAAAGTAATTGTTGTTACAAGTGCACCCCCACCTAAAAACAAATAGAAGACTCTAAAGCGTTGTTTGTCGTGAGTGGTTGAAATATATCTGCATATATTAGCTCCACGAAATAGTAAAGGCGCTTGTGGCTTCGCCACTCCCACGGGTCTTTTTTCGTGCCAGCATGGGCGCGTCATGTGTCCGGGTAGCCAAGCAAGCCTTGACTAAAGGCTAGGGTGCCACGCGCGCCTTGATTGAAGGCCATGTTCGCCCGTGCTCCTGTGCACGCTCAGGTGCCTCTGCTACGCTCCAGCGCTTTCCGCATATGCACCACGCTGCAATAGGCAGGCGCATATGCTCGCTCTGGCGCCTCCCGATATGCCCCACGCTAGTAATAGGTTAGAATTGGTTCCAAGTCTGTGATCGTGGTTTTTGTCGGCCTGATAGCCAATACAATAACAGAATAGTGCCGGAAATAGCGCCCTCTTGCGTCCTCTTGTGAGTTAACCTTGGATCACGATCACAGACTTAGGAATGTCGTTATCAGTGTGTACACACCCTATGGCGAATTAGTCCAAAAGTGGACGGAACAAGCTGATTGGTCGGAATCGCCAAAAGCCTTCTATAACATGAATATTCAAACCAGGAGAATTACTGGACGATTCCACTAATCCGACGAACCGTTAGAAGCCACCCAATCGGGCGGTGGCAGCGGGCGCGCGCGCTTATAGGCGTGCTTACTATAGTACAAAATTATAAGGCGCGTGTTTACTTTGGAGCGTGTTTACTTTTCACCTGTTGGTCAAAGGCACAATGTGTGCGCGCGTATAACGAGCGCGCGTGTATAGTACCGTTTGATTGGGTACCTAAAGATGGCTTCTAATTCTAAATCTATAGGTAGGTAACGCGTTTTTCGTCTAGTAACAAAAACTAACAATCACGTATTTAATTTGGTATTTTTTCTACTAATATAAGATCTATTATGATTTAGCTATAGGTTTTAAATACCATTACGTGCCATTGTGCCAAGTATCATACAAATTTGAGACTGAACAGTGTAACAGAACACTGTATTGTAACCTATTGGTAATGGTGCGGCCTACACGGTTTTTGTGTCCTTCTGATTGGCCATCTCTATGGGCCTCCGTTTTATTATGTAAAATTAGTTATGAAACATGAATATCCCATATACACGTAAGGGTCAAGTCCGAGATCGCGATCTCGGACTTGAAATCAAGTCTAGTAATAGGTAGGCGCATACTCACTGTAGCGCCTTTCGTCGCGCGTTGCTCCACAAGTGGTCTTGCCGCATCGAGCTTCACAATGCAACAGACGCCGTACCAACTTATGCACGACCCCAGCTCGCATGCATCGTCTACGCTGCCTGCACTGCCAATGCGGCTCTGCTCACGGACCTAAGGCGTGCCAAATCAACAGAAAATGGAATTTGCATTAATGCTACAATACTATCAAGTTTTTAAAAAATACAACATCGTTTTTTGAAAATTCGATTTCCTGCAAACGAGCGGAATTTAGCCCCACCATGAGATATGCATGTAAAACCGTGGGTAACTTTAAAAAAAAGAAGAGTTAACATGAACGTGTTCAAATCAGAGTGGTTTAATGTTGTTTTCGCAAAACGTAACACCATCTCTAATTCTGTCAGGTGCGAAGCTTGGACGAGGTTGAGTCTGTGTACGAAGATAGCGTGGTTGAGGCGAGTGGTGCAACGTGGGGAATAGACCGAATAGACCAAAGGAGCCTTCCCCTCGATGAGAGCTTCTCGACCGCCGACAAATATAGTAAGATGCTTTACGCATCAGGAAATGTATAACATACACTGTAATAAATATTGCCTGTAAATTTACTTTAAATTCACTGTCAAACGGGTTTCCAACGAAAAACCGCAAAAATTCTGCACTGTTTTCCCGCTATTTTAACAGGGAATTTCCCGTGAAACGTCTCTTCACAGCGGGGTTGAAGTGCACAGTAAATGTACGAGAATTGTTCACAGTGTATGTTGCCTACAATTAACAGAAATGAATGAAGTGGGAACCAGACTAAACGGAAGTAACTTATACATTACTAGCCTATGGTAGAGTGTACACATGCTACGATAACCTACTAAAGACTACAAACTGAATGATGCTGTGCTTTAGCTTTATAATCAGCTTATCCCCCATAATTAAGTCATGGCTTCCCAATTATACGAAAGGAGATGTAATAACATTCTTCACCTATGTTAGTGAAAAAATATAATTCTACTGTGGAATTGTTTGGATAAAACATATTATGGTCAAGAAAGTGTATTTTTGAACTAAATACTACAATTTAACAAGACTTTTGTGAACACAAATTTCCTCATTTCTGATTAGGCGCGTGCAATTATTGCTACGTAATGAGCGGCCTTCTACGGGTTTGCCTGTAAAATGTAACACGCAGTCCATTGACGGTTACTCACAGTGAATATTTACATGCTTTTCACAAACGGTATTCCGGAGGTCGCAGGTTCGAATCCCGCTCCTTCCAGTTTTCTTTGTTTACTTTAAAAACTCTTTCTATATATTCAGACACTGCAAGAATTTGCTTACGCAATTCGTCTTTCAGATCAAGGACAGGGCGTTGACATATGGGTCTTGGATACCGGTATTAACCCCACACACAGTGAGTTTAGTGGCAGAGCTTCAGTTGCGTTTGATGCTTATGGTGGAGATGTAAGTCTATAACAAAACTGGGTGTATTTTAAATATTGTTCTTATTCGTCTATGGTGAGTGTAAAAAACAAGCTTTTGTCAGTTATGTATGCCACTTTTTCTCCCAACCATAATCGGTTTGTAAAAGGAACGTTGTCTATTCCCCAAAGGCCCGTCCCGTTCTGTGCCGTTCCTGTCCCTTTCGGTCCCTTCTTGTCTCCTTCCGGTCCCTTCCGTTCCCTTCCGTTCCCCTCCCTTCCCTTCCGTTCCCTTCCGTTCCCCTCCGTTCCCCTCCGTTCCCTTCCGTTCCCTTCCGTTCCCTTCCGTTCCCTTCCGTTCCCTTCCGTTCCCTTCCGTTCCCTTCGGTTCCCTTCCGTTCCCTTCCGTTCCCTTCCGTTCCCTTCCGTTCCCTTCCGTTCCCTTCCGTTCCCTTCCGTTCCCTTCCGTTCCCTTCCGTTCCCTTCCGTTCCCTTCGGTTCCCTTCCGTTCCCTTCGGTTCCCTTCGGTTCCCTTCCGTTCCCTTCCGTTCCCTTCCGTTCCCTTCCGTTCCCTTCCGTTCCCTTCCGTTCCCTTCCGTTCCCTCCCGTTCCCTTCCGTTCCCTTCCGTTCCCTTCCGTTCCCTCCCGTTCCCTTCCCCCCCTCCCTTTCCCTCCCTTTCTCTCCCGTTCCCTTCCGTTCCCTTCCGTTCCCTTCCGTTCCCTTCCGTTCCCTTCCGTTCCCTCCCGTTCCCTCCCCTTTCTTCCCGTTCCCTTCCGTTCCCTTTCGTTCCCTTCCGTTCCTTTCCGTTCCCTTTCGTTCCCTTTCGTTCCTTTCCGTTCCCTTCCGTTCCCTCCCGTTCCCTCCCCTTCATTCCCGTTCCCTCCCTTTCCTTCCCGTTCCCTCCCTTTCCTTCCCGTTCCCTTCCCTTCCTTCCCGTTCCCTCCCTCTCCTTCCCGTTCCCTCCCCTTCCTTCCCGTTCCCTTCCGTTCCCTTCCGTTCCCTTCAGTTTCCTTCCGTTCCCTTCCGTTCCCTTCCGTTCCCTTCCGTTAATTTCCGTTCCCTTCCCTTCCCTTCCGTTCCCTTCCGTTCCCTTCCGGTCCCCCTTGTCCCTTCGTTTCTTTCCGCACTAGTCTCGAAAAAAATAACGTGCTTGATAAACGCGTTTAGTGTTAACATGAAAACGGGGAGTGTTCATTTTAAAATACATAGCGTGTAATCACCTTTCCATATAATCACCTTTCCACTGAGACATTCCACATAAAATCAATTAAAGATAAGTGGTAGAGTTAATAAGTTTCGAATTTTGTAATAGGTATTCGTACATCACGCCTATAAAGTTCAAAACTAAATAGACTGCAGTGCGAAGCTTTGTTTAATTCGAAAATACAGTTCTCATTCATTATTTATTAGAAAAAGGAAATCCATTATTTGAAATTTTCAGCCAGGGCAAGGACATTACAGCTTAAACTCAATTCAAGATTCAAGAAATATACGTAGGCCTATTTGATAGAGTTTCTTTTTTTCCTGTAGGGAATAGACTGCCATAGCCACGGAACCCACTGTGCTGGTACCACCGGGGGCTTGTACTATGGAGTGGCCAGCAAAGCCTCAATTAAAGCAGTTAAAGTCTTGGGCAGTTCGCCTTGTAGCGGATCTGGTTGGAGCTCTGCAATTGCCGAAGGTATGAGTAAACTTACACTTCCAGGAAGCGTTTTACTTCACATCAACCCTCTGAGCATAAATTAAACAGCCGTTGCGTGACGGCGTCGCGGACAATAACCTTCGCTCAATTTCATGGAATCCTTAAGGTCGAATTCTGCGCTAACGGCCTGCAATTCTTCGCTAACCGTGCCAGCAAACCCCGTATGCGCACAAGCCAACGTTCTTTGCTTACCCTTACCGCGGAATTTTCTGCTATACAGTTAGTGACACTGTCTTTTTCGCAATGACTCGGGTAGGGTCAATGAAATCACACAGTCGAATCACTTATCACGGTCGGGTCAAATTAGCGATGTCCACTTCTGACGCATGAAGCCACATCTTACTCACAAGAACGGGAGTAATATAAAACATAACACAAACAATTACAAGAATAAGAATAAAAGAAAGTGCTAAATTAACATAATACTTAGAATAATGCTACAGGTACATGTACAGTAAACTTAAATAGATAAATTACGAAGTAAATTACAAAGTCTGATGGGTCAGGTGGCGGTGAGCTCTCTGACATAACTTCTTGTTTCCACTGTGATGTGAATGGCCGACTACTTCATCTGGCAGATAGTTCCACACAGGGATGATGGCAGGTGGGAAGGACCGGTCATATTGCTGAAGGGACCAATGGTTGGTGCCTGTCCTTCCTATAAGGCCCTGTACAGCATGGGTGCCCATATTCTGTCTGCTCCGAGTTGCCCTGGTTGGTCTGAATGGAGGAGGTAGCTCAGGTGACTCCTCATGTGTATCTTGAAAACAAGACCATGTCCTGACACTGTTCTTCTTTGCGCTAAAGGGTCAATTGTTACAGATACTGGAGAAGTATTGATGATCTTCATCGCTCTCTGCTGGATGTCATCCAGCTTCCTAAGCTCTGATTCACAAGCAGACATCCAGGCAAAAGGGGCATATTCCATAGTCCAGGTATGGGGAAACCTTTCGAAGGACGCTGACTCTCTTTTCTGCCCTCTCTGAAATGGAGTTGACGTGAGAGTGAAAGTCGAGTGTCTTAGAGAACTTGACCTTCAAGATGTTGAGCTCATCAACTTCTTCCAGTGTCACACCACCTAGGATGAGATCAGGTTGCTCTGATATTTTCTTCTTACTCAGGGTCATCACCTTGCATTTCTCTGGGGCAAAAACCACCTTCCATTTAAGGGCCCATAGGTGGATTTGAGCAAGATCAGCATTGAGAGTTGGCGCTGACTGAACTGGGTCTCCCTTATTAAACTTATTAAACCACTCCAAAAGAGTGAATCTCTTATAAAAATCACTCTAAAAGAGTGAAATTTCCACTCTTTCGAGGAGCCATAAAAGGGACAAGTCTAAAAAGAGTGGTCCCCTATATGGCTCCTCGAAAGAGTGGAAATTTCACTCTTTTGGATTGGTTTTCACTCTGTTGGAGTGGTTTTTTACAAGAGATTCACTATTTTGGAGTGGTTTGATAAGGGATTCACTCTTTTGGATAGTGAGTTTTTCACTCTTTTACATTAAGAGAGTACCTTTGGTTGGTAAAACGTGCGACCAACCGAAGTGTTCCCTGGAGTTCACAATGGAGAAAAACGAAGACTTGGTGCTCCGCACTGAATTAATTGCACTAAATGACACCTCCAACCAAATTTGGCAAGGATTGTCTGAACATTACATACTTAATGTTTCTTCCTCTTTTTTCTATTTTTCTTTCGATGAACAGAATATAGGGCTTTTCCGCATTATTTTTATGACGTCACTTCGAATTGTGCATACTTGTGACAATATTTACCCACCCACCAAGTTTCATGATGATCGGACCTACCCTTATGTGTGTTTCCCAAAATCATGCTTCTGATGACGTCATGATGACGTCACACTTATTTTAATTTAAATGTAAATATTTATGACCTAACAAACTGTTTACAAAACGAATTTTGAATTTAGCATGTTCTGTTGATAAGATGTGGCTTGAAGGTTTAAAAACCTAAAAACATTATATAAATCGTATGATGACGTCACCATGACATCACATTAATGTTCAACTATAACACCACCCTGTCTATGTGCATACACATATCAGCCCCATTGAACTTATAGTTTTGGAGAAATAGGCCTATAAAACCTGCACCTTTATTGTTATGTAACGTGACATCTGATGACATAATCATGACGTCATATATATTCTCATCTATAGTAGCTCCCTTTTTATGTGCATATTACATATCAGCCCCAATGAACCTTTAGTTTTTGAAATATAGGCTTTTAAATAATGCACCTTTATTGTTAAGTAACGTGAAACCCGATGACGTCATCATGATGTCACATGCATTTTCATCCATAACAAATCACAATCTACACAGGTACCAAGACAAAATCAAATTGGATATACACTGTATGTAGATAATTGTAGGCATTTTAAATTATACATATGGCAGTGTGCATTTTAGTTCGATTTTAGACCTTCACAAATGGCCCTTTAATGTAAAACATGATACCTGATAACGTCATCATAATATCATTATTCCCAACACATCAACGCTTCGTGCATGATGTGCTCTTTCTTTGTGCCAATTTTGATGTTGAAAAGCGTGAAACGTCCTGGGCAGAAAAAGTGTGTACGAAGCTAATGTTGTCTGCTGCCCTTAGCATTGGTTTGTGTAAATCGACGATAGTCCGTATAATCATAGTGGAAGGAAATGGTATAAGCTCCCTTGGTCAAAATCACACCATTGACATGTTATGGAAAACGCTCACAACTCCGTATAGCTAGCCATTTTTAACAGGAAACAGATGCTCCAAGGAAAGACTTCAAGGGAATTCAAAGATGAAAGACAAATCGGTAGTCTCTGACAGTACAGACGGCTCCCCGCACACACCAAATGGTGCGAAACTTTGTCCGGTCCAGTGGGGCAAAGTCTACTTTGAGCCGAGCCTTGATTGAACCCTTGACACGGCGAAGTACCTGGTCGGCATTTTGTCGGGATCTATCATACAATGTCTCGCAACGCGAACGCCAAACCAGTCACCTCACCGTGCAAATTAAAAACCAAATCAAAAGGGACTCCGGGCTAGTGTCCACACCAGATCCGTAGAGGACACTTGAACGTATAAGGGAAAATTGTCGGGCTTGTGCTTTACATCCAAGATGCTCAACCCAATCCCACACATTTTAAACGAAAGAACAGTCCCAACAATATGACAGAGTGACTGGGGAGCGGCACAGCCGACCTGAGGGCACTTGGAGGCATCACAAATTTTAAAAATCTGATCGGTGTCAGAAATGCCACAAGCCGGACGCTCATTGGGATGTTGGGCCGCAAAAAGTTCACAAAGACTTCAAACCGTTGCCGGCAATCATTGTCCGGGGAAATATCAACAGCCAGCAAGACCAGCTTGCAAAACTGCTTATAATAGCCTGTGGGCGAAAATGCGTGTGGAACATCGTTCCGCCACCAATTCGGGGGAAAGACTCGGTGGAGCGACAAGGCCACCCAGTATAGAATCGTATGATGGCCTCATCTTGACGTCATTTCAATTTTTATCTATGACACGTGCTGGTCTACCAACTTACCTGGTTTGAACACAATCGGACGTACGGTTCTCTAGATATGGGCCCTTCAAAAATGCACCTTTAAAGACTAACTAGAACGCCAAAAAAAATTGACTTTTTTGACTTATCTGATAGTTTATGCCTCCCCAAAACTAATGTAACAAGTTTCATTATTCTGAAGAAAAAAAATGTTTTGACTCGATTCAGAAAAGGCCGAGGTCAACTGCATGCCGTATCGCGCGAGTGATGACGTATCATGTAGAAACATGACGTCACTGTATTATACGACAATGTTTTACGTAGAGTCTGTACGTATTTTTTGGTCTAAGGCTAGTATTACTTGCTGTGCTTTTTGCACATGATTCAGGTGTAACCTACGGTAAACATATTTTAAAGTGTTGACATCTTTGTGAGACACATTTAGAATTGGGGTTGTAGGCTTGTTCTTGCTGAAAAGCTAGTGATGAGTCATACTTTCCTTTGCTTGCAGTCGGCTTTAATTGGGACCTGCGCGGTGAGTTGTGTGTGTGCAGATGCTATACTCTAGCCAGGCGACTTTGCTTATGCAGCCCTCATAAGGACCCGCACCGTGCGTGTACAATGCATGTCGAGTCAAGCGAGCGTGGACAGGGAGACGGCCGGGGCTCTGGCTGCTCGAGCCGGAAACTGCAGGGAACGACTCTACACGTGTACGTCACGGGGTCACGTACATACATTTGCATACATAATGAGCTTTCGCGAAACAGGATAAATGGTTTAGAATAGGAACACTTTTTTTTAAATAAAAAAATCCCTCTCGTCTGCAAACTAATCTCCATCAGTTTAAAGAGTATTTAAACTGTCGGAAAAGTCCAAAAAGTAAAAAGGAAATTGGCGTTTTAGTTGCTCTTTAAGATGACGTCACGTGACACGTGATGATGTCATCGTGACGTCACTCTTCGGCGCACAATTTCAGATTAGAGTCTATGCTTATGTTGAATTTGGTTAAGATCGGAGATTGTTTAATGCCCAAAATGCAGCCGACAAAATTCATGTACAAAGTCTATGGGATTTGGGATAGAACTAAAATAGGAAGAAGACTAGACATAGTGTGTTTGTTTTAACAGAACACATGGCTTTTCCGTTTTTGCCTTTTCTTTGGTGAAAGATTGTTTTGTTGCGTGAGATGTAGTTTTTCTATATTACTAAAGTAATTACTAAAAGAAACTGAGGATGGAAAACATTGATAGAAATATCCTGCAAAAAGGAAAAAATTAAAATTAAAAACCTAAACATTTACATAAAATCGTCAGATAGCGTCATCGTGACGTCGCATAAATTTTCATCTTTACCACTTGCCTGGATTATTCTATCAGTTCCCATAAAAAGTAAAATCAGATCTCTGACGGTTGATCTTCAATCGATTTTCAAAGACTAAATCTAGAAATCTTCAATTGCTTGTAATCTGATACTTGATGACGTCATCGTGACGTCATTATCAGAAAGCTTGGGAGCTATGTTGACTCTGCTATCCGAAGGAAAAATCTGGATTATATCTCTCGCGGTTGATTTTTTTGCAATTTGTTAAGGTTTAACAGTCTTTTCATTGTAACTTCCTGTCTGGTGACAACATCAATCTTTAAATTTCTCCCCCTCAAGTTGTTCTTAGCATGAAGCTGATTATATACATCAATTATAAAGTGATTTCAGCAAACTTCGCCAAACACATCAACTGATTGTTCATTTTAAACATTTTTCAACCTGTCGCTAGAGGGCGCTCTAACATTATATGACGTTACCGGTTATGATTTTTTGAAGTCCAACCTAGCCGGAGACTATCATCGTTGAAAGCAAGTTCACATCTTTTTCCACTTTCAAATTATAAGGTTCTTTCGATTTGGACCGGAAGGAATGGTCACGTGACTTTACACGTAATATAAAAAAAATGAAGACCCTGGATTATTCTATCGGTTTCCGTAAAAAGAAAAATCAGATCTCTCTCTCGTTTGATTTTATATTGATTTTCAAAGATTAAACTTTCAAATTATAAGGCACTTCCGGTTTGGACAGGAAGGAAGGGTCACGTGACATTGCACGTGATATCAAAAATGAAGACTCTTGATTATTCTATCAGTTAACGTAAAAAGCAAAATCAGATGTCTCTCGATTGATTTCATATTGATTTTCAAAGATTAAACTTTCAAATTATAAGGCACTTCCGGGCTGGACCTTGTTCTTAGCATAAAGCTGATTATATAAACACAACACAAAAAGTAAGTCCCCCCCCCAAAAAAAATGACCCCTCACAGTTTCTTAAGTAAGAACTTTTCAAAGATCACATATAGTGAAAAATATTTCTGTGGGTGTTAGGCAACTGTTGTGTGAAAATTGAAGGCATCCTTTTATTCATGGTTGACTGAGCTCAAATTGAAGACAAAATTACCCAATTTCAAAATTCACAAGACTGTGTGTGCATGCCTGTATGATGGCAGAAAACGTGTGTGGCGTCGAAGTGGAGAACAGCATGCTGAGTGTTATGTGCAACCTGTGACATCCTTCGGTGGCGGAAGCATCATGTTCTGGGCTGGGATAAGTCTTGTCAACAAAACACCACTTGTTCAGATCAATGGCAATTTGAATGAGCAACGATATGTTGACGATATCCTGCGTCCATATGTTGCACCGTATGCCGCAGCCCATGGTGATGGATTCGTCTTCATGGACGATAACGCCCGTCCTCACAGAGGGAGAGAGGTGAACGCCTTCTTGGCTCATGAGGGGATCCAGAAAATGGTTTGGCCGGCAAATTCACCGGACCTTAATCTCATCGAGCATCTTTGGGACCTGCTGAAACGATGTGTATGCCCGTATCCAAGCAGAAAGCACTCTGGAGGACTTGTCGCGATTACTGCAGGAAGAATGGATGGCTAATCCCTCGGCAGCGGGTGACCAGACTCATCATCAACACCATGAGAAGATGATGTCTGGAGGTCATTGCCAAGCTTGGTGGATACGCACGTTATTGAACATTAATGTTAATCTGCTTCTCAGTCATCTGCAGTAATAAAGTTACTTTTGTGAATTTTGAAAATGGGTCATTTTGTCTTCAATTTGTGCTCAGTCAACCATGAATAAAAGGATGCCTTCAATTTTCACACAACAGTTGCCTAACCCCCACAGAAATATTTTTCACTAGATGTGATCTTTGAAAAGTTCTTACTTAAGAAACTGAGGGGTCATTTAGGGGGGGGACTTACTTTTTGTGTTGTGTTTACATCAATTATAAAGTGATTTCAGCAAACTTCGCCACACACATCGACTGATTATTCATTTTAAACATTTTTTCAACCTGCCGCTAGAGGGCGTTCGAACATTTTATGGCGTCACGGGTATTTTTTTTGTGAAGTACAACATAGGCGGAGAGTAGGATCGTTGAAAGCAAGTTCACATCCTTTTCCACTTTCAAATTATAGGACACTTCCGGTTTGGACCGGAAGGAAGGGTCACTTGATTTTGACGCACATGAGATAAAATGAAGATCCTGGTTTATACTATCAATTGACACTAAAACCAAGATCAGGGGTCTCACGGCTGATTTTATATAGCATTTTAAAGATTAAAAATATTTATCTTAAATCGCTTGTAGTATGACACTTGATGACGTCATAATGACGTCACACTAAGAGAAACAATTTCAGTTGAGAGTCTTTGTTTGTGTTAAGTTTGGTTAAGATCTAAGGTTGTTTAGTGACCAAAGTGCCGCCGACAAAATTCGTGTACAAAGTCTATGGGATTTGGGATAGAACTAAAATACGAAAACTAGAGTTCTATGTCTGTTACAAGAACAGAACATAGGGCTTTTCCGCATTTTTGTATATTATCAATTCGAATTTTGCGTACGTTGTTCACATTTATATTTAAGTGTATGTGACCAAACAAACGTTTTAAAAAGGAATTTCGACATTTGCATGTTCCGTGGAAGAGATATGGTTGAAAAGTTGGACAATTTAAACAAAGCTATAAAATGGTATGATCATTTCATCGTGACGTCACATCAATTTTCATCTGTAATGCTAGTTGGCCTACCAGCATACCGAGAATGGATGCAATCTTAAGTACAGTTCTCTAGATATAGGACCTTAAAATATGCACTTTTAAGATGATGTCATGTGACCCATGATGACGTCATCACGACGGCACTTGTCAAAGGAAATATTTGCAACGTGGTCTTGGCCTACGTCAAGATTGGAGTCAATCTGATCAACGACAGTATACAATTTAAATAGCACAGTAAAATTTGAAATATTTACAAATTCACAGAAAATTTACCAATCATGTTATCATGACGTCACCTCGGATTTTACATGCTAGTGGCACTGTCTACCTACCTCCCAGCAATTTTTATGACGATCGGACCTACCTTTATATGTGTTTCAAAAAAGCCTATTTTTTATGACGTCATAATGACGTCACACATTTTTCACATTTATGTGAAAGAAAATATGAGCTAACAAAACTATTACAAAAAGAATTTTGAATTTAGCATGTTCTGTTGATGAGATATGGCTTTAAGAAACTTTAAGGTTCAAAAACTTTAAAATTATTATAAAATCATATGATGACGTCATCATGACGTCACCTCAATTTTCATCTATAAAACGTACTTGTCAACCACCCCCAGCAGATTTGAATGCAATCGGACCTACGGTTCTCTGGATATGGGCCCTTGAAAAATGCACCTTTAAGATGACGTCATGTGACATGTGATGACGTCATCATGACGTCACTCTTCTGCATGCAATTTCAGGTTAGGGTCTATGTTTGTGTTAAAGGGAAAAACCGGCCTCTTGGGCGATTTTTGGGCGATTTCAGGCGCTAAATTAGATTTCACCATGACTGAAAGGGTTTTCTTTAAAACATAAAGGTCCAAGCGCGACAAACTTGAAATTTTCCCGTTTTCGTGCAATTTAAAAAAAACGTTAGTCACGTGACTTTCTTGCACCAAATTTTGGTTCACGAAACTCACGTGATCATTAGGGCTATTTTTACTTCCAGCCGTAAAACATTTCAATAACTGAACCAAATTCCAGTTTAATCTAACCATAATAACCATGACTATTTTTCCAAACTGTACCTATTGTTTAATTGTTGATTATACTTCAATTTTGCGAAATTTTGGCAAAAGTCGTAACACTTTTCCCAAAGACCAGGCGACGGACCCGAGTTTCACGAGAAACGGCGTGGGGCAGCTGCCGCATAAATCTATCAACGCTGCACTCTACTGCATGCACTGTCCCTGGCGCCGGCTGTGTGTAGCCTACTACTGGTCGGCGGCCAGCAACCCGGGCCAGCAACCCCCCCCCCCCCCCCCCACCCACCCCCACCCCCCACCCCCACCCCCCACCCCCACCCCTCCTCTATTGGTGAGTTGGCGGGTTTGCGGGTCAGCGGGTTCGTCTATTGGTGAGTTGGTCGGCTGGTTGGTAGATTAAATCGCACCTCTTATATACCGCAAAAATGACTGGTTCGCCCACTTATTACTGCTTTAGTTCTGTTTATTTCCTTCTTTGCAGGATTGGAGTATGTTGTTACAAATGCTAAGAACCCGTCCGTCGTATCTATGTCTATCGGTGGTGGGAAGGGATCGGTTATGGATCAGGCCGTCATAAATACGGTTGCGGCGGGCATTACAGTCGTTGTAGCAGCCGGTAACGACAATTATGACGCTTGTTATACAGCTCCAGCTTTCATACCCGAGGTAAATACTGGCCTATTATTACCAACAAACAAAAATTCCATCTTCTGACTGATTACGCGGTACCCGCTGCTGTATTGGATTCGAATCGGCCAGCCGGAGATTTTTTCCGTACCACATATTCGCTTGAGTACTTGTATTTTTGTGTAATTTGGCTATGTGAGCTGCAAGATAGCTTCCCAGACTTGTTTTTCCTTGAAATAAAATCCTCCATGCCACCAATTAGAAAAGGAAAAGCAAACCCAGCTGAGGATTGGAACCCAAGCCTTGTGATCCAAAGCCTTAAGTTCTACCAATAGAGCCACAACGGCAGCTCGAACTAACCGGTTTACTGCTACCTTAAGGTAGTTGTCTGAATGACGTCACTATCTATCGCCCTCTATTGATAGCTTCAAAAGCATACAAAAACATGCAATCGTACTGCCATACCGAATATGTGGAACGAAAAAAATTGCGCGGCCAGCGGACCCCTGCAGCCATTTTTCCCCAAACGACATCCGAATAGGGGGTGAACGCTATGAGATTTCGTACAGCGTGTCTCCAGTCTTGTTACTGGGGAGCGAGATGCATTGAAACTTAGGAGGAGATTTTTAAAGAAGTAATAAAGAAGCAATAACTGTGTTCGCCAGAAAAACTGAGACTTTCCTGCAAACGAATTATCAAAGAAAAATGACTCTCTTGACTATACTGAGCGTTGCTACATCTTCTATATTTCGTGGCCACGAAACCGTCAAAACAAATTAAGCTACGCCCCAATTAGAGGCTGATGTTTCATATATATGCAGAGTCATTCAAACATCAATAACGATTGACAGTCAAGCCAGCTTTACGAGCCATAATTTTTGACAGAGCGATTGCGCTCTAACGAAGTCATTCGGACTCAAATTTGTTCGTGCCCAACATTCCATTTGTAAACCCTATCGAATGTGACGTCGTGGCAGCCGCATTGTGGGACACACACGCACAATTATACGTGCCGATATCAAATGCCTGTACCACACAATATGGAGGACTAATTCTGTTGCTATGACGACGTGGGTAATTGATACGATCTATATGCAAGGGCGCTAACCTCTTTCAAACTCTCATCGAGTAGAGTTTATCGAACCTGTATACCCATGATAACGCACTTCCGATTTTACCCTTACAAAAATCTCCCATGCAAAATTCCATGGGAATTACGTGGTTAATTGGAGACCATGGGAATCCCATAGGAGGTTTATGTTTTACAAAAATCTCCCATGCAAAAACCCCATGGGAATTGCATGGTGAATTTGACACCATGGGAATCCCACGGGAGGTTTTTGTAAGAGTAAACAACCCTTGCGCACGGAAACCTGTACGCAACATGCTTTGCGTTTCCTTAGTGTTTCCCAGCAGCCCTCTTACATAGACGCGTCATAATTCCGGTCACGTGCCCTTCAGGCGACCGTGGAATGTCTCCACTCCCCCAAATGTTCTGACTGTGTCCCAGTGGAAAGTGGTTAGAACTTGTTTATTTTTTTATGGCAGGCGGTTACAGTGGGGGCGACTGATATTAACGACAAACGAGCTTACTTTTCAAACTACGGGAAATGCGTCGACATCTTCGCTCCCGGACGTGATATCGTAAGCGCCTCTTACTGGTCCGACAGCGCAGTAACTACAAAGTCTGGAACCTCCATGGCATGCCCACATGTTGCAGGTAAAAAAAACACACAAACAAACAAATACTTCGAAAACAGGAATTCCACTGACGATTTATTCTTGTTTTCCATGTACCCCATTTCATGTCCCATGAACTTTTAAATTGATGTTTGACCATTCAGTTTTTACAGAGGCAGATGATGAACAATTAGCCCCTCTTATCCCACTGTTAAATTGTCCTTGTTTTTTCCGTATTGAGATAGCAGAAGAATGATGAGAACAAAACATCTGAAGAAACATCCAAACCCCGATGGCCTACATCAGGTTACAAACGGTTATGGACGTTTTTGTTTGTTTTCCACCACAGGAATTTCGGCTCTCTACTTGGCGGAGGACTCAAGCCTGACACCGGCCGGGATTCAGACCAAACTCCAAATCTCTGCCACCAAGGATAAAATAGAGGACGTCAGAGGCAGCCCGAATCTTCTTGCCTATATTGAACCGTAAACAGCAAGAAGTCCAAATCTCAAACACGAAAATTCAAATTCTTAAATCTGATTACTATTTTATTAATTCAAACAACAACTTGAATTTTACCAGCCGATGTTTCTCAAGCAGTACCACACTGTACACGGTATTGTCACACGCGGAGAAAAACGATGATCACATCGTATCACAGAACATTTCACGGCGTCATGGAACTATCATACAGTGTCAAACCTTAGGCTTGTTACATTTTTCCAAGCTCCAGAAATGACAAATAATGACAGTTGAATCACTTATGGGTGAAACAAATAATTCCTATTTAAATTTCTGGGGGACAGTCGATGTAACCACACCTTATTCGTATTCATGAGAGCCGAACTGGAACTGGTAAATTAACCATCATAAGTACCGTGCGCAAACACGCCAATGTCACACGCGTAGCAAAAGCCCGCGGGTGCCCAGTAAACTATTGCACGGAGGCCCCTTGGTATAGTCTACTGCGCACGCGTATTCGGACACAGAGTGAGCACACGTGATCATCCTTCTAGCTTCACACAGCCAATGCGCTCGAACATACTGGCGACGCGATGCAGGCACGTCCAGCAGCGTTGGCAATTTGATATGACCCGATACTTGTCTTTGCGACATTTTGGATAACAACAAATGACAATAATATGGTTAATCAAAAAAATATGCAACATGGTTATTTCAGATGGACAAACAATGTAAAGCTCCCCTCGGTAACTTCACAAAACCGAGGGTATGACAAAGTTTGCAAACTTCCTAATATGGAGGTTAATATCGACTGTCCCCAATCAACCTACGGTATTATTTGGATATTGAACATCGAGAAAACATTTTTATCGAGGTCAGTTTGCCATGATTGCTTTTGCCTTTCTCTTCGATCAAGAACTACGAATCTTTTCAGATAATAATAAACTTGGAAAGAAACAGACAAGGAGTGGAACTTTCTTCTTGTTGTTTAAATGGCCTGGGCTTACAGCAGGACCCCTTAGCTCATTATTTTGATGTAGAAATGAAAATGGTGTACATGGAGAGAAATTGGTCTCATTCCCAACTTCCAATTAAAGCGACCAACAATATGTCTTGTCCCTAGTGTAAAAAACTTCTGTTCTAATCCACATATTTTTTCAAGTGATGAACTGCATGATCTTATAACCAGTTTGTTTTAATTGTAACTTGCACTGTTTGACTAAACCCAGCAGTCACTA
The DNA here is from genome assembly GCA_037893225.1 of Hippasteria phrygiana. Taxonomy (NCBI): domain Eukaryota; kingdom Metazoa; phylum Echinodermata; class Asteroidea; order Valvatida; family Goniasteridae; genus Hippasteria; species Hippasteria phrygiana. The sequence continues at coordinate 22,522 of JAZGUH010000544.1, forward strand.
ATTTGAGTATTTGAGTTTCTAACTTTCATTGGGAAAAACATGACGTAATCTCTAAGCACGGGCTCCGGTAGAGGGAACTCTGGGAGGTGTGACAACCCCGACCCCCCCCCCCCCCCCACACACACATACATGTATATACCTGCAATCGTGAGTGGGTTAGGCTATACGAGACAGGACTTGGGACAATAGGGGATTAGGGATAACAATGACACCGAGGACTTGGGCCGAGTCCTCGGGAGAATTTCGTGTACAAACCTTATGGGAGCTGTTCGGAAAAAGTTAAAGTACAAACAAAGGGAACAAAAGAACGGTTCCATTCATGGTCCTCAGTAGTATAAGAAAACGCACATGGGTGGACCTAGGACAAAAGAATTCGGGCGCAGACAAAGGGTCCACGTTTGACCAAACGTCCACGATTGGAAATCGTGTACAAAACATATGGGAGGCCTTCCGAAAAAGTTTAGTATAAACAAAAGAGGAACAATGGGACGTCCACGATTGCCGGTATATACATACTCACACACACACAAAATTGTGTAAACGCCTGCAATCGGGGACCTCCTATTGTCCTATTGTTCATACTTTTTTGGAAAGGGCCCTCATTTGTTTTGTATACGATTTTCAAACGGGGACCTTTCTCAATCGGGGACCCTATTGGCCTATATTGTTAAACGTCCCCTATTGAATGCAAAAAAAACTTACACACACACCAGCCACATCTTTTTTCCCTGTCTGCAAAACCTTGTTGCTATCAGAAAAAACGAAAAGAAAACAAAATAGATCTTGGGGTGAACCCTCTCGCACAATTCGAGTGCACCGTGTAAAATAGCACAATTAGGGTCGAACATCTCCCAAATTTAATGGCGCCATCAACGTCAACAAGATTCCTTGCCCATGTGCTGGTTTTTACAACATGCTCCATTATGGGTGCGTTCGATTAGCTTACACGTGTAAGTGAAACTTACAAGAGACCGTTTAATTAGTCATTTGTGATACTCGTGTCTGCCCCGGTGTCAACACCACTACCCCAGCTAGCGATCAGGGCCCATATTCATAAAAGCCTGCTAAGCCTAGTTGGCAACTAAATTGGCCCCTAACTGCCAATTAAGCCTAGTTGGATAATAAGTGTTATTCATAAAATGCCGCTAAGCTTAGTGGACTTCTAAGTTGTCTGATAACTTTAGAGGTGATCTTGGGTACCTCTAAGTCACTAGTTGACAACTTAACCCTTCATTTGTATGTTTGACTCTGACGTGAAAACATGGCTAGACGAATTCTGCAACTGTTACAGTTGCATCGTGCAATGAGGAGGGAAAGAGTATTCAGAGACAGGCGTAATCCAATGGAGATTTTTACTGATGATGAATTGATCAAGAGATATCGATTTTCACGGGAAGGCATAATGTTTATAACGGATTTAATAGCACCCCAGATTGATCATCCAACTAGACGTAATCAAGCACTACTTCCGTATCAGCAGGTGCTGATTGCATTACAGTATTATGCTACAGGAACATTTCAAATGGTTGTTGGCGACCCATATTGTGTTTTGTGGTTAGGAACAATGTCAACTGATAAGTTAACAACCAACTAAATCCTAGTTGACAACTACCTGGCACTGTCCCTAGCAGGGTTTTATGAATATGAAAATAGCAAGAAACTATGGAGCAGGCAACTAGGCATTTAGCAGCCTGCTAAGGCCTAGTTGGCTGCTAAGTTAGCAGGCTTTTATGAATATGGGCCCTGGTGTCTGATGGCTGCCCCGCTGCCCGGGTGTAATGACGTTACCGGCTCGCGATTTTTTCCCAAACGACATCCGAATGGGGTTAACGCTATGAGATTTCGGACTTGACTTCCCTTTTTTTTTAAATCCTCCGGAGCCACGAATTAGGGGGGGGGGGATGAATTCAAACGTAATGAAATTCCGGACTTTATTTCCCTTTAAAAACAATCCTCCAAAGCTGGAAATTAGAAAAGAAAAAAAAAATTGTAACGTTGAGGTCTCGAACCCAGTGCCTTCTGCCTCATAGTCTAGCACCGTATCCACTAGGCCATCAGAATGCTCGGAAGACCTCGAGAATTCATTGCATTATATACCTAGCCCTATAACGCATGCGTACGCATGCTCAACAATGAATCCATTCGGATGTAATTTGGGAAAAAATAATTCGCTACCTCCCATGGGATTCCCATGGTGTCCAATTCACCATGCAATTCCCATGGGGTTTTGCATGGGAGATTTTTGTAAGGGCTAGCTGAAAACGTAAACATGGCGGGGGAACTCCAATTCGAATGTTGTGACACAAATTGGAAAGCAAAGAGTGTATTTTTCCGACAATGACAACAGTTTGCGAAAACTGTGCAAATTGTTAATTTCTATAAGATCCCATCCTACACGACCTTTGACCTTAATTTTCCCAGAATACCTAGGCCAATACACCGCAGCTCATTTCGTGGCTTCCCCGCGGTGTAGCCCCGTGATTTAAGTGTAAGCTAATTGAGCGCAACCATTGCTGACTTACTTTTAACCTTTTTGAGGGAGGTAAATTGGAACAAGACAGGTTCTCGGACTTTTTCCCTGAAATATAATCCCCGACTCCACAAATTACAAAATGTAAAAGAGTAAACTCACAGCAGAGTATTCGAACCTAGACTTCGTGCTCCAACGCCTTATACGCTCTACCAACATTGCCCTAACAGCAGGTCCTGTATTGCGCCAAAGTACACAAACATACTGCCATAGCTAATAAGTACGGATCGTGGCCGGCGTGCATATTTTTTTCCGTAGGCGGGTGTATCAATTTCATGACTAATTCAGTGGTTCCGTTGATCACTGCATGCACAGCAAGCACTCAGGTTCTCGGTCTCTTTTTTCCCGTAAATTGAAAATATCCCAAAGATATCACAGTAAAGAAAAATGGTTACAGGTGGATTCGAACTAGGGACCTTTCGATCCATAGCCCATCCCACTATCCACTAGACTAGTCTATGGCAGCTCGACAACTGCCGTTCTTTAAAATGACGGTAACTGGTTGACTAAACAATTCCAATGCTGTGACGTTCTGTTCTATTATATTGAATAAACAAGCGTTCTCATAATAAAAACTAATGAATTATTCACGAAAATTAATACACCCACCTGCGGGAAAGATATCGCGGCCGGCGTCACACGTACGTAAAGCCAACCATAACGGGCCAATTTCACGGCGATGCTAAGCACAACAAATTTGCTCAGCATCAAGAGTCTTCCTTGTTAAATACAGGATTACCAACAAAATTTGGATGTGAAGTTCATCGCTTGTGGCTGGCATTCAGCTGTTGTTTGCTAAGCATGAAAATCCCATGGCCTTTTGGCTGCTAACCTGTTTTAAATAATCAAAATATTTGCTGGCCTGACGTTTCGAACTTAAGAAAGTTCTTTCTCAAAGGCAAATGACAGACTACAAGAAACAAACATGTATGGAACACACATGCATGAGGGGGTGGGTGGAGAAACACAAAAGAGGGATGCAAAGGAGCATGGCGGTGGGTAAACATCAAAGGGATGGGAAAAGGACAGCCAGGAAGAAGGGAACAAAGAAGTGTGGTTAGGGTATCGCACTTAAAAGTACCATGCTGTATGGGAGGAAATGCAGCCAAGGTGGGGACCTCGGCTAGAAAAATAACTAATAAGGATAAGGATAATTTTATTGGCAACCACTAAAAGTTGGATTATACACACATTAGTTAAAAAACTAAAATTAATACTATTTTAAGAAAAACTAGAATTATTAAAACACCAATTAAAATCACACAGCAAATTGCACAATAGAAATGTTTGTATAAAAACGCAGAACAAAATTATATGACTACAAAACACTAAACATCCACAACCAGTCCAAAAAAACTCGTCAAAGATTTACTGATTAAACAAACACCAGGGTATAAAAGAGTTCTTGAACCCGTTTGTTCGAGTGCGTGGACATGGAAATTCAGGAGCAGATCTCATTCCACGGGGGGCTGACAGGAGGTGGTGCAATTTGTGATTATCATTTTTGAGTTTGTTAAAATATGACTTACATATTTCGTTGCGTCTCTCATTAAGTGATTGCATATTTACCATAGACAGAATACTAATGTAATCTAGGCCTGGGTAAATTGATTTCAATTTTGGACGGCTTCAATTCTATCGCATAAATACTTAGGTAGGCTACTGTGCCACATTTGGCAGGCATACTCTAGAACAGGCCTGATCACTGATTTGTAAATTGTTAACAAATCGCCCTGATCTATTCCAGCACGCTTGAGTTGGTACAACATATAGAGTCTTTTACAAGCCTTGGATACAATATAGTCTATATGTGCATTCCATGTCAAATCTGAGGAAAGAATTACCCCAAGTACTTTAGCTTGACTAACTCTAACTATGGGTTTGTCATCAACAACAATGTTTGATAAGTTCACGGCATGAGATGAATCTTTACAAAAACATATAAGCAGTTCTTGAGTTTTGTTAGCATTGATCTTCATATCATTCTTCACTGACCACTGGCAAGCTATATTGACAGACTCCTGAAGTGCTGACACCCGAGCCTTTCTTGCAGATTTCGAATAAGGTACTATCGTCTACGTATTTGTAGATAGGGCAAGGAGTGGTCAGGTCGTTGATCTGGACAAGAAAATCTTTAGGGCCCGACAAGGTCCCTTGTGGAACACCACCATTCGGATATCCAAACCCTGACATCACGGGTCCAACTTTCACACGTTGGACTTTGTCCAACAGAAAAGCAGCCATCCAGCGTACTAGATGCTGCTCAAGGCCAATATTTTCAAATTTCTGGATGAGGATGTGGTGGTTAATATGATGGAACGCCTTGGAGTAATCCAGCAGCAAAACTCGAACAAAGGTACCGATCTTGTCAGTAGCCTCGTACCACTGGTGGACCATTTCAACCAGAGCGTCTGCAGTGCTGGTCCTACAGATACATCCAAACTGGTTGGGGTCTATTTTGCCCTTGATCCCTTGAGTTACCCAGTCTAGAACGATAGACTCGAAGACTTTGGCAGCAATAGGGGTCAAGGATATTGGTCTGATGTAGCTCGACTGCCCTTGGCGGATGTTTCTTGGGCAGTGGGATGATATCTGCAGTTTTCCAGCTGGTTGGAACAACCCCTTCTCTCACAGAACTGTTGAAAATGGCAGTCAAGGGAGCAGCAAGTAAGCTAGAGAAATCGCTTAAAATCCATGCAGGTACTCCGTCTGACCCCGTTGCTTTGTTGACTTTGATCTTGTCCAGGGCCTTTTTTGTTGTGTCAACGCTGATGATGTAGTCGTCTGGTACAGGATTTGGTGTCTGGAATATTGGATGAGTCTCATCCAAGCGAGGCAATTCACTGCTGACAGATACAAAAAAAGTCATTGATGTTGTCAGCGAGTAATTATGGGTCGCCATCAGCCACCGTGTTAGCAAGACCTTGCAATCCGCTATCCCCTCCTGATGACGAGCCCATCAATGACTTCATGTGTTTCCACCAGTCCTTGGAGGAACTCTTCTCCAATGAAGCAATTTTTGACTGATAAAAATTGTGCCGCAGACGTGATGCAGCACGGTTAACCTTGTTGCGGAGATTTCTTGCCAAGTCTACGTTCCCTGCCATCCTCGCCCTCTGACGTCTCCTAATTAAGTTTCTGAACGCATCAGTGACCCAAGGTTTGTCTTTAGTGTGTCGAGTGACGACCTTAAGTGGAAAACACGATTCCATCAGCGTGTTTATCGTGGACTGGTAGAACACAAACTGGTCCTGGCAGTTGTCCGCGTTATACAGTTCGTCCCACCTAATCCCAGATAATGCTGATGCAAATACGGCTTTCTCCTGACGACCCATACGGATGCTGTTGTATACAATGGTAGCATTCAACAAACAGATGTCAAGATCCCTACAAACCAGCACTTGACCACTGTGGATTTCAGGGTCAAGGTGATAGAAGGACTTCTTTCCACCTGGAAGCACAACCCAGCTCAGCATGCCAGTCAAGTGTCATGTGGTTCCAGCCGCTTTCCAAATCATCACTATCCTGGGAGAAATGTTGCTGGCAAAAAGCGCAACTGTGTTGTTTGCAGTACCGGAGCCAAGCGGAAACAAACTCGCATGATTTGTAAACAGTGTGACAAACCAATGTGTGTAATACCATGCTTTGAGAAGTTTCACAGTCTGTGATAAGCATTCGCCTGAGTAGGTTTTATTGCGGTCCCCCCCCCCCCCCCCCCCCCCCCCATTTCAATGTTGGAGTGATGGTGCACACACCGCCACCCAACATTGAGTGGGGGGGGGCCTTCATTTGAACTTTTAACTGCATCCATAGTGTACCCATTTTTTATGTTTGTGCAATTACCCTCACAGTCCGGATTTCCTTCATTTTGAATAAAATGTTCACACATACCTAGGGTGTTATGGTTTTTAAACTACCCCTTTAAAAAAACATTTCATAGGCCAATATTTTTGTTTTAATTAATCTAATAGTCATTGTTTTGGGGGTACTGTCAATCCCTTATGATTCAACACCACTTCAAAGGAGAGTGGCCTTTCATTACATTGCCTTGCGAGGGCGCTATACATTAAAACTTGATCAAGAACTGGTCATGTCATGTACATTACTGTGGTAACCAAAGCATAGTGACAAAATATGCCTTGGTACTGAAAGGGTTAACCGCTTTGAATTTCAATTCCAGCGTGCGATACAGCTGAGCGTTAAAATGGATGTATGCCCCCTCTCCGAGTCCTATTTTAACTTTTCCGGTGTACCTATCCAGGGTAATGCTGATATTATTTCTACCAGTTTCGCTCATTTCTCTGCAAATGGCGTCGATAATTTCATGAACAGAATTGTCAAATCCCTGCGATATCCTGCGATGTGTCTGCAGAATGCCCTGTTCGCTGAAGGTGAAGGAGTTATTGTCTTCGGTGACATTATACCAATAAAAAGGATAATGGATTTCTGTCGGAGCAACTTCCTAGTTACCGGTCAGATTAATTTGTGTAACTAGACAATGTATTGTCCGGATACAAAGAAAGGGAATAATTACTGGGCAGCGTGACGTAAAATTGCGTAGATGATGTCATATTGCGTCCTTACTTTTAGAGATCCGTCACCCAACTGTTGAATGTTGAAGGATAGCCCAACCATTTAATGAAATATTCCGTCTTGCCCTTCCTCTTGCGCTTACGAATCGCATTGGTTTTGCGAATCTTTTGTAATTCCTGCTCATTAAATATACCCTGAATTTCTTCATCAAAATAATCCTTCAGTTTATACACAGGTCTTTTTTTACGTCCATTGCGTTTGGCCACGGTGAATATATTTCTTCGGACCACCCGGAAAGGTATGACTTTTCAAACGTCAATCGCTGTTTACTGACTCTCACTTGATCACCGACTTCAAATTTAAACTTTAGGGAAAGTGTTTGCCGCGAGAACAGATTTTTTCCAAACTAGACTTTCATTTTTCCCATCCACTTCCACGGGTTTCAATTTGATTAAACGGTGATACGAATAGTTGTATGCCGCCACTGTTGTGGTAACACAGTGATGTATACTTTAGGGTATTTGCGTAGGTAAAAATACCGACACATCCGGGACATTAAAGTACGATTATACCTCTCCACGATAGAATTAGAAGCCTTTACTTTGCCGTTGGTGGTATAGAAATGTACTTCTTCAGTTTTAAGAAAATCCTGAAACTGATGATTTGTAAACTCGCTGCCTTTATCGGTATGAATCATTATGGGTTTTCTACGGCTAGACTTAATATTCTGTTTAAAGGCTTCAGTCAAAACATTTCCAGTTTTGTTTTCCAAAGGAATCTCCCACGCGTATTTAGAAAATACATCGACCCATGTCAATAGGTCTTTTTTTCCATTGTTATACTTTGCTAAATTGGATAGGTCCACTAAGTCCAACTGATGTATTTCGTCCCATCCTACGGCTAAGATTCTATTTCTAGGGTACCTCTTTCTAAACGTATACACATCCTGACTGCTAAGAAAGTATTGTATTTGCTTTTGCGTTATCTCGTACTTGCCCTCTTGCTTCACAGCACGATACAATTTTTCAATACTGCTCAAACCACTTTAACGATCTATGTCGTAATACAAAGTCTTTAAGTAACTCTCGCGATCATCCATGATCCGACCTTACTGATGCATAATATAAAAATGACCAAATGAACAAATGCGTCTTCATATAAATCAACACATCTTTGAGATTTCTATAATTTTCTGTTATTTTTACTATTACTAATTTGTATTATTCTTTACAACGACATTTTTACGAAATTACATTTATTTATTTTTTAATTAGACAGCCAGTGATTACAATAAAAGGAACATTTATTAAACATAACGGTCATTAAACAAAAATACAATTTTTTTTAAAGTTAAACATTCGTTTAAACACTAACTTTAATGAGCAAAAGAAAAAAACTAAAATAGAACAAAATCATTAAACAAAATAACATTATTTCAAAAGTTAAACAATCGATAAAACACAAACTTTACTTGGTAAAAATTAAAATAAAACAACTGATGGATACAAATTAAACTTCAAAACAATTTCCATCTGCATGGCAAATGTCGTACAGAACTGAGTCATTGGTCCTATTTTTAACGTGTAAGTTGATATACCTGGTGAAGAGACGGTTTGTGCCGTGAATAGTAGGAAAGTGTAAAGCAATTCATTTGTTGTCACTTGCTGTTATATTCCATTCCATTCTACATTTCCCTAAATCAGTATCAATGAATTCATCTACAGCTAGGTCAAAGTATCTCTACCTTTTCAGATATAGGCAGCATCATACAATCATGATTTGTCTGTGTCACGTCATCTAGTGGGAAGATTACATCCATAACATTCTTTTCGACAGATTTTTTCTACGTTCTTTAGAATACGGGGAACTATAAGTAATTGGATAATATTAAACGAAAGTTCCTCACAGCTTCCTTTCTCCACTTCCTTCTCCTGGTTTGCCGAGACGGATACATCGTGAGCCCCTTCAGAGTCGGTCACCACGTCCGAGTCCAGCACAAGTGTAGCACACGCGACAGATGCAGCGGACGTAATAGGTGCATCCTGGTCATCGCTGCCACGCTTCATCTTCTTCGCACGTTCTTGATCCTGAAAGGGTAAGAAACAAAAACAGTTTATTAGCGTTAAAAGTCATGTAATAATTAAACAATGGGTCTAACCTATATGGGACAGTGAAGAAAAAAAACAAAGACCGTGATGATACATACATCCAGTTCTTCGGCAGCCTCGGTGATTGCAGGCATCACATTCTGTACAAGCTGCTTCCACTCATCAAGTTTCAGGTTGATACCACGGGGGCTAGTCCAGAATGCCCCATCCTTTCGCTGCATGTACTCTCGGATCTTGACGTAGATCTGGCCCTTGAAAGGTTTCACCACGGCATGACGTACCCCCGTGATCTCGAACCTGGTGGGCGTGGCAGGCTCCACCCCACAGCGCTTACTACCCGGCTTTGTATCCTTGTACGGTGCACTTGTATCTTCTGCACGGGTAATAACCACACGCTGTTCTAACCGCTGAAGTCGCTCAGGGTCCTATACTGCCCGTTGGAGATTTTTAGGTTCCACCCATTCATATGTGCTGTCCGATAGAGATTTCTAGGTCCTATACTGTCCCATAGAGATTCCTAGGTTCCTTTTGTTTTTTATGTGAATTTATGCTAATGGTCCGCTGAATATTCTTAGGTTCAACCATCCATATCCTGTCCTGTTAAGATTCTTAGGTCCTATGCTGTCCTAATAAGATTATTAGGTTCCTTTTGTTTTTTCTTTTATTTTATGCTAATGAGTCTGCTAAAGATTCTTAGGTGCTTTTTGTTTTTCCTTTAATTATGCAAATGGTCCGTTAAAGACCCCCACACTACTGTCCATTTCCAATAATTATATGTAAAACCCGCTATTTTCTTAGCAAAAATACACATCGGGAAAAAATTACAAAGAAATTGCAATATATTAAACTTACGGTTCTTCACCCTCTTGGTGGGAAAAGACAAAAGCACAACCGGAATATAACTTGGCAACATTGTGCCTAGACAAGATGTCGCAGCTATCGCTTCAAGCGTCTCATCGATTTAAGCTTGTGCAAGCTTCTGCGCTGTATCAGATTCCCGCGCTCCTCGCACTAATGCGCATGTCTGAATGAAAAAAACAGATGTTACATAACCACGGCTTGAAAGGAATGCTAAGTGTGTTAAATGGCCAGCTGTACAGTAACAATGGACAGGACGATCTGTAAAACCAATCGTGATGTCCCGACGGGTTTTCAAATGGCAAATCAGTACTACCCACACCCGTATCAAAAACAGCATCCAAACAGCATCTCCGTCAGCCACTAACCCAGACACACTATCGAGGCCAGGAATGGAACCAATACCTAAAAACGGTCAGAGAGCTGCTCAATCCACAAGATAAAAATCTACGATAGACTTAACAGACGGCGTTATCTACAACAGAAGCTCCGGGGGATTCTCATTCGCCCATCTTAATGTGAGAAGTTTAATAAACAAATTTGACCAATTTAACATTTTAATGTCTACAAATCCATTCGATATCATCTGTCTAAATGAAACTTTCTGCAATGCCTCAATCTCCGACGATGAAATCACATTACCAACTTTTCCATTGTCAGAAAAGACAGGAACCGGCATGGTGGTGGGGTTGCCATGTACATCCGAAACAATTTAACTTTCACTCGTCGTGAGGATCTTGAAACAGATGATGTCGAGTGCATATGGGTTGAAATTAAGTGTAAACAAAGACAGCCTGTGCTTATTAGTTCTATTTATAGGCCACCTTCAAGCTCTGTTGAATTCATTGATAAACTAAGTGATATTATTAATAAGGCCTCCTGTGAATGTAAAGAAATTATTGCAACTGGGGACTTTAATTATGATGTTTCAGTTGACGATGATAGTATGAACTCAAACCCAATTATTTCTTGTTTTGGTTTATTCCAATTGGCGCAACTCATACATGACTCAACACGTGTCACTGAGTCCACTCAAACAATAATCGATCTCATTTTCAGCTCCCATTCAGAGCTAATAAAGGAATGGGGTGTATTACCAGTCCTAATCAGTGACCATTATCTTGTTTATGGTCAACAAATTAAAGGTCTCTCAATAAATTTTCGATGTCTTACAAATATAGACAATGATGCATTTAAAGACGACCTCCTTAATGCACCATGGCAAGATGTACTGGACTCTTATGATGTTGATGAAGCGTGGTGCAAATGGCACTCCATATTTATGAGTATTATTAACTTTCATGCGCCAATCAAAACTAAACGTATTCGGGGTGCCTCTTTACCTTGGCTCGATTGCGAAATTCTTAAACTTATGAGACAGCGGGATCGTGCACACAAAATCGCAAAACGCTCAGTCTCACAAAAAGCTGCGGAACAATGTAACTAATAAAATCCGCACTAAGAAGAGTGAATACTATACATCAGCCATAGAAGAAAATAAAAGCAATTCATCTATGCTATGGAAAAAACTAAAAGAGGTAATTCCTAAGAAACAGAAAATTGCTCCAAATTCTATCACTTCCCCAAATGGAGAAAATATTGACGATCCCACTGACATTGCTGATACATTAAATGAACACTTTTCTACAATAGGAAAACGTACAGCTAGAAATTGCCCATCGGGCGAACTTGAAAACAATGATACCTACGCCTCTATCGTTGATTCTCTGGATGAACTTGAAGAATGCACTGTACCTAATATTACAGAAGAGTTCGTTCAAAAGCAAAAATCATCCATGTCGGTTGGGAAAGCAACAGGTCCGGATGGCATCAGTGTTAAAATGATTAAAATTGCTTCCACTTATATTACTAAATCTTTAACTTATATTTTTATCTTCTCCATAAGATGCGAGCAATACCCTAAAGATTGGAAACACGCCTTGGTAACACCAATTCACAAGGGAGGAAATAAATGTAGTACAGGTAATTATCGGCCTATTTCTATACTGCCAATTATCTCTAAGATTCTAGAAAGATGGGTGCACTCGGCAGTATATAGCTACCTTGATGATAACAATTTGATACCTAGTTGCCAATCGGGATTTAGACCCTTGCACTCAACTGAAAGCACTCTACACGATTTAACAAACAAGTGTTTTGAGGCTATGGAGCAAGGTGAAGTTACAGGTAGCGTGTTCATATATCTCAGTAAAGCTTTTGATTGTGTGGATCATGTAATCCTACTAATTGAAGAAGCTGAATTTGTCATCTTCTGTAATTAATTGGTTTAAGTCGTACCTACACTCTAAAAACTGAAGTGTTTGATCCAACACTTACATGTGTGCGGTCAGTGACCACACTTTGAAAGTGTGGAATCCAGCATTTTAAATGTTAAATCCAGCATTTTCAAATGTGAATTCAATGTTTAAAATGCTGATTCAACAATTTAAGTGTTAATTCAACATTTCCCCAAACATTTTGTTGAAATTGTTGAATCAACATTTTAAACGTTGAATTAACAGTTTAATATCTGAATTTAACATTTGAAATGCTGGATTCAACATTTAAAATGCTGGATTCCACACTTTCAAAGTGTGGTCACTGACCGCACACATGTAAGTGTTGGATTCAACACTTCAGTTTTTAGCGTGTAGGCGGTCGTAGTCAGTCTGTAAATATTAAGGGCACAATATCGAAGGTCTTGCCCATAGACATAGGCGTTCCACAAGGGTCGATCTTAGGGCCACTTTTATTCATTGTTTACAGTAGTGAATTCCCATCCTGTATACCCCAAAATTGCAACTTATTTATGTATGCAGATGACTGCACATTAACGTGTAGCTCCTCTAGTATTAACGAAATAGAAAGGAACTTGAAAGTAGCTCTTGCTAGTATTTACAACTGGTGCCTAAGAAACAAACTAGCATTAAATGCCAACAAAACCAAATGTATGCTTATTGGTTCAAGGCAGAAAATATCAAACGTCGACCTGAACGTGTGCATTGCTGATAAGGTTATCGAAAAAGTGAAATCTTGTAAATGCTTGGGTGTAGTTGTTGATGAAACATTAAGTTGGGGTACACATGTTGAATACGTAAGGAAGACTGTTTCGTCTAAATTGGGTGTGTTAAACAGAATTCGTGATTACGTTCCCCAAAGCAGCCTGCACACACTCTTTGTAAGTTTAGTTATGCCATCTTTAGAGTATTGCTGTACGGTGTGGGGAGGAAGGTACTTATCTCACGACAATACCCTCAACAAATGTCTAAAAAGAGCCGCACGGATAATCCTTAAATATACCTCCCTCACCCCCTCAGCTGATATGTTTGCCAGACTAAATTGGATTCCTTTTAATGAAAGAGTTCAGTCCAAAAAGGCTATCCTTGTTTTCAAAAGCCTTAACAAAATGACTCCTTTGTACATGACAAATCTGTTCACACCACTTACAGTGATTCGTGAAACACGACAATCGACCCAAATGGCACTGAAAGTTCCTTTCGCCAAAAAGGAATTCTACGTGACAAGTTTCGCTGTGAGTGGTGCCAGTATATGGAATAATCTGCCTGAACAAATGAGAACCATAAACTCGTTAAGTACATTTACATCGGAGCTACGTAAAGCCATCTATCAGTGATATTTCTGTCATTTACGCTGATCTGCGGAGTTATAAACTTGGTTGCCAAAATACTTTGGAGCCGGATGGGAATTTCCCCTTGTTTTTCACCCTAAAAGGTTTTCTTAGCGGGGTTTTCGCCCATCCCGTAAATCAGCAATAGGCTTCTGGAGAGTTGAAAAGTTAACCGAAAATAGATCTATTTGTGTAAACATTATTGTATTTGTTTAAATATTTTGTGTGAATGTGTAAATATTCAGTTTTAACTAATAATATGCAGGGCCCCAATGGAAACCAGTTTTAAACTGTTTGGGCACACCCTGGGTAAAGAAATGTAATAAATAAATAAATAAATAAGTAAATCACCAGCAGCGAACTTCCTAACTCTACTCTTCTTGTTGTAGTAGAAGGCGTTCTTGATAACAGACTTCCTCAGGGCTTGGTGGGCAAGCTGAAGAGTGGTCTCCAGGCGGTCCTTTAAATCGATGGCGTACTCATACGTAGTCTTGACATCATGGTCCAAGTCAGCTTTCCCACTCCACAAGTCCTGTAAGATTTGCATAGGGCCTCTGACAGTGCAACCATACAATAACTCAAATGGGGAGAAACCCAAAGACTTCTGTGGTGCCTCTCCATATGCAAATAGAACAGCGCTCAGGTAGCGATCCCAATCATTAGGTTTGTCCGCACACTGGCGCTTTAGCATCTGCTTTAGCAGGCTGGGTGGTATGGTGTTGTCATAATTTGGCGTATAGTCAGGAGACGTCCCACTTCTCGCATCAAGTTAGAGGTAAATTGAGTCCCCTGACCTGACAAGACTTCTTTTGGCACTCCGACTCTAGAAAATATCCGACCAAAGCCTCCGCAACTTGACTTGTCTCGATGTTTGTTAATGCAACTGCTTCAGGATACCTGGTCGCAAAGTCAACCACAGTAAGGATGTAGCGATTCTTTCTGGGTGTCATCGGATGTGTGGGACCAACTAAATCCACTGCTACTCTCTGAAAGGGAATGTCGATGATCGGCATCTTTCCAAGTGGAACACGAGTGACACGCCCTTTGGGCAATGTCCTCTGGCAAATATCACAGGATCTGCAGTATCTTCTGACGTCTGCTTGAATACATTACCAGAAAAACTAGGCATGACCTTGTCAGTGGTTTTCTTGACCCCCTGATGACCACCCATGATTCCCTCGTGTGCCAACTTTATCACTTACTTCTGGTACGGGGACGGGACAACCAGTTGCTGAATCATGTTCCCAAAGTCAACCTTGTCAGAGTGGAAGATCCGATACAGCATTTCGTCCTGCCTGACAAAATGCGAAGTACGGCCTGGGATGCCCTCCTTCTTGGTGTCCGAACCGACCAGATCTCTGATCCTGTCGAGTGTTGGGTCATCTTCTTGAGCTTTCTTATGTCTTCTGCAGTTATGTCTGGGAAAACTCGATGGAGTCTTCATAGGATTGACCGGTCTCTCTTGAGCTCTCGTCTGTGCCCTTGTCTCGACAGCACAAAGCCTCTCAGGTGTGTCTGTGTCACCAACTAAACTGGTACAACCCTTCAAATGTGGATTTGGATCAGTGGGTGCCCTGACATGTGCAATATTACCAAGGATTAAGTCGTATACAGGAGTTTTCATACATAGAGCTTCAGTCGTGCCCACAAAGAATGGAGTGTTGATATCAATTCTCGCCGTGGGAATTTCCGCACACTCCCATCTATGTGGACACAAAGCTTGTGATGGCCCGACGTACTGCCACTCCTGGAGAACCACTGTCACTTAAGACATTGGCTTTCCTTGAACCCACTTCTCCATCGGTAACTGGCATACCCGATTTGATCTTGACTTTACACGTAGCACTTATGACTGGCAAACTATGACCACAAGACAAATTGACAAATCCATCTTTGGTGCAACAATCATACAGAGGGGTTTCACCGTCCTTGACAACTATACATGCCATTGTTTCGTCATCCGCCTTTGACGCTTCCTTGCTACACCTGGTGCACAAGTCAATTGTTGCGGTCGGTTTGGGCTCTGATGATGATGTTCCCTGAGCTCGGGAACGCCCACGAGAACTTTTACCTGGTCGTTGCTTGCCTGTGTTGTCTAGTGTCACCAATCCAGCAGTCTTCAGCACTTGTTCTGCTGCAGCTATATAATAGCAGTCGTTGGCGAAGTGACCCTTCTTATGATAGATGAAGCAGGTTTTGGCTTTCCAGTCAGTTGATCTGGCAGTGGGCTGGTGTTTTCCTGATGTCTTAGTCTTGTCCCTGTAAGACTGATGGCTATCCGACTTCGAAGAAGACTGGAGAGGACGTCGGTTGCGGAA
This sequence comes from Hippasteria phrygiana, assembly GCA_037893225.1. NCBI lineage: Eukaryota > Metazoa > Echinodermata > Asteroidea > Valvatida > Goniasteridae > Hippasteria > Hippasteria phrygiana. The sequence continues at coordinate 38,497 of JAZGUH010000544.1, forward strand.
GAAAGATGACGACTTGTGAAACCTCCCGCCGTGTGCCTCTATGTACTGCTCTGCACGGGTAGCCATGGTTTGGATGCACTTCGGCTTTCTCTCCTTGAGGAAGAGGGTGAGGTCTTTACTGGAGCTATTTATGAACTGTTCTCTTAGCAGGAGATCCAGGTTTTATCAGCTGTTGACAACTCGACCCACCTCGTGAAGTAGTTCTCGATCCTGGTAGCAAATTGCGAGGCCGTCTCGCCAGCGTCTGGTTTGGCAGATCTAAAATGTCCGAAAACCCTCCTCTGTCATCCTGAATCGCCGCAACAAGGCATCCTTCAGGCTCTGGTAGTCTGTGCATTTGTCGACAGCCAGTCTCGAATAAACATCCAAGGCTTTCCCTTTAAGTAAAGCACTCAGGTTAATAGCCCAATTTTCAGGTTTCCAACCCTGACTAGTAGCAATTAAGGTAGGCATTAAGGTCATCCCTGTTCTCATCATAGAAGGGTAACTTGGGTGCCCTAGTACCTGTACCTGAGGAAACAGACTAGACCAGAATATGTCTAGGATTTTTAATTGGGCTTGCTGACCTACCCAATTAAATGGACAGCTGTACAGGAACAATGAACAATGGACAATGAACAATGAACAATGTTGGACTGTAAAACCAATAAACTCAAACCAAGTCCCACACTTTCTACAAATCCCCCATCCTTGCTGGTGCATTTTATAGGCCACCGAACGTGAGTATTGATTTCTTTGATAAAATTAATGAAGTTTTAGCAACAGCCTCAACTGAAAACAAGGAATGCATTTTATTGGGTGATTTTAACTGTAATTTTATCGATAGTGTCACTAATATAAATACTGATAACTTGAAATTGTATACCTCTCTATATGGATTTGCTCAAATAATCACCTCTCCAACAAGGGTCACCAGCCACAGCAACACTATCATTAACTTAATATTTGTAAATAATATAATGTTTTCACCGACAATGGTGTTTTTTGTACTAGTATAAGTGATCATTTTTTAACTTATTCGGTTCGTTGTTTTAAATTTAAATCATCCACTCAACAAGGTCATAATTATATGGAGTATAGACCATTCAAGAAGATGAATGTCCAGGATTTTATTAATGATTATTTTGGTAAATGTACCATGTGATGTTATTGTTAACATAACTGACATTGAACCAGCCTGGCAAACCTGGTTAAATGTTTTTATGGATATTGTGAACCTGCATGCTCCACTCTGTAAAAAGAAAATGAAAGAACGATGATTAAAGAACGTAACCAGATCCATAAGGCTGCCGTCAAACATAATTGTTAGAATTTATGGAAAGAGTATAAATGTTTACGTAATAAAGTTACACATATGATGCAAAAGCAAAAGACCGATCATTACTGTGGTCTGACCCGAGATAATGTTGGTAACGGCAAAAACATCTGGAGTTGCCTTAAAGAAGTAACCCCAAAGCAAGGCCGTATTCTCCTCAGTTCGATTGAGGTCAGTGGATCAGACTGCAGTGAGAGTGATCAGATTGCTAATGCATTTAATGGTTATTTTGTGACTTGTGCACATAACGTCACAAAAGACTTGCCTGCCACAACACCCTCTTTGTTCACTGATGTATCTGGACGCAACGATTGCGTTTTTAATCTCATGCCTGTCTCGCCTGCTTTTGTTGAAAAAACTCTCATGACTATGAATGTTAACAAAGCTACAGGGGATGATCAACTCAGCTGTCGTTTACTAAAAATAGCTTGCCCTGCCATCCTTCATTCCTTAACCAAAATCATAAATATGTCCTTGATGCATGGATATGTTCCTGAAGGATTGAAGAGTGCCAAAGTGGTACCAATCTTTAAGTCTAGCAATACCTCAGGTGTAGGTAACTATTGTTCCATTTCTATTCTGCCAATTGTAAGTAAGATCTTAGAGCGAGCCGTTTGTGATCAGTTGTATGAATTTATCAATGAACATGAACTTATGCATCCTAATCAGTCAGGATTTCGCCCAATGCACTCCACAACCATGCACAATTCTTGCCAAACTAGTCAATCAATGGAGCAAAAATGTTGAATGTGGCGACCTGACAGGAGTGGCTTTCATAGACCTCAGAAAAGCTTTCGATACCGTTAACCACAAAATTATTCTGGATAAATTAAGCTAACTTGGCTGCTCAGCGAGTGCTTTGAAGTGGTTGTCCAGCTACCTGTCAGGTCGCACACAAAAAGTTTATCTAAACAAAGTTTATTCCAAATCTCAGAGTGTTGTTAATGGAGTTGCGCAGGGTTCTATTCTAGGTCCACTTTTGTTTTCTATTTATGTTAACTCTATGCCTTCGTCGGTCAGTAACGGTACTGTTGACATGTATGCTGACGACACAACTCTTACAGTTAATGGCAAGACGACTGCGGATGTTTAACAAAAATTATTTGTTGCTTTGACGCAGATCTCTAGTTGGCTGAACACAAATCGTCTTGTTTTAAATTATGATAAAACCAATGTGATGATCATAGGAACTAGAGCAAAACTCAAGGGCATTGTTGATTTCAGAGTGGAGGTAAATGACATTGTTCTTAACAGAGTTCATAAAACTAAATGCCTTAGTGTCATCGTTGACGATGAAATGAAATGGACTGATCAGATAGACAAGGTTGTGAGTACTGTACAAGCAAAATTGGGTATTATTCGACGGCTGAAACAATATATTCAGGCTGACTCTGTCAAATTACTTCATAATGCGTTTATCTTACCCCATTTTGATTACTGTTCTCAAATCTGGTCAGAAAGATTCAACATGCACACAGACAAGCTGTATAAACTCCAAAAACGTGCTGCCAGATTAATTATAGGTAAAGGGTATGATAATCCTTCAAGTGCATTATTTAATACATTAGGCTGGATGCCGTTACCAAAACGATTTTATTACCTACGAGCAGTACTTATGTACAAATGTATCAACAATCTTGCCCCCACCTATCTAACAGAAGATCTCATTAAAGTATCTGACATGCATCATCACTCTACCAGACAAGCAACTGAGGACACCCTGTTCATTCCTAAATACAAATCAGAATGCTTATAGCAAAGTCCTTTTGTTGCTGGGGCTACTGTCTGGAATAGTTTAAATACAGAAACCAGATCAGCAGACTCAATTGGTTCTTTTAAGTCAATGTTGAAACTTAACATGTTAACCCTGTAAGTTGCTTCTAAATTATTGTTTTAATTATATACATTTTCAGCATGTTAAATTGACACCTTTTTAGCATGTTAAGTGTACTCATTTTTACTGTCGTTATCACTTACACCTTTTAGCATGTTAAGTGTACTTTTTTTACTGTCTTTATCGCTTACACCTTTTTAGCATGTTAAGTGTACTCTATTTTACTGTCTTTATCATTTACATTTTTTTTCGTTTATGTGTATGCAAGTAGGACTTTTTGGTGATTTTATCCTTAATTTTAACGTCTTAATCAACACTTTTGTCAATTGTATTTTTCATATACACATTGTTTTTGTTGTATACCCGTCCAGGTCTCTTTTTATCTCCTGAGCAAAATCTATCACCAGAGATTTGGCTCTCAAGGAAAAGACGCCCAGCACTAATGCTGACCCCAAGATTCCCTTGGTCACCACCTTTCATCCTAGTCTCCCTCCCCCTTCGTAAAATAACTAATGACAACCATCATATCCTTCATACTTCAGATCGCCTTGCCCGTGCCGCCCCTGACAACCCAGTATTGGCTTATAGGCGCCCCCGCAATCTACGAGACCTGATTGTTCGAGCCGAGGTCCCCACCTTAGCAGCATCCCCTCCCACACAGCATGGTACTTTTGAGTGCGATTCCAGGTGTGTTGTTTGCCAGACTCACATGCAGGAGTCTGACTCCTTTTCTGGCCATTCATCTGGCACTACTCACAGAACCAATGGCAACATCATTTGCAACACCTCTAATGCCATATATCTCATTTCTTGCAGGGTTTGTGGTATCCAGTATGTCGGGGAGACCAAGAACACGCTCAAAAAGCGTTTCTATGGCCATCGATCGACTGTGAACACCAAGAAAATTGACACCCCTGTTGGTCATCACTACAACTTGCATAACCATTCCATTTCTGATATGATTCTACATGGCATAGAATCACTTGGCCACCGCAAGGACTCAGGTAGCCTTAGCAGAGAGAAAGTGTGGATAAAACGTCTTCGGATTATTCAACCACATGGTCTCAACATCCAGGAAGAGAATGATTAACTCTTATTTTCCCCCATTGTCATTTGTTTAGAGATTATCCTCCTGGCAAACCCTCTTGGGATCTCTTGCACACTTGACCACATGGGGTTGTCTTTCAATTTCCTGTTTATCCTTGCCACTTCCCTTTGTTCCTTCTCTTGCTCTATTACCACCTTCTATTTACCCCCCCCCCCCTCCTTCACCACACTCCTCTGTCCCCTTTCCCCAGCTTCATCCTTTATCTTAATCCCTCCCCTCCTTCATCCTTTACCCCAAACCACACTTCTTTGTTCCTTTCTTCCTTGCTGTCCTTTCCCATCCCTTTGATGTTTACCCACTGCCACGCTCCTTTGCATCCCTCTTTTGTATTCTCCACCCACCCCCTCATGCATATGTGTTCCCTACATGTTTGTTTCTTGTACTCTGTCATTTGCCCTTGAGAAAGAACTTGCTTAAGTTCGAAACGTCAGGCCAGCTAATTTTTTGATTTAATGATTATTTGGTTATGATTTCATATGATCTTCTTTACAATATGTTTAGATATTTTTATATACTTTTAATCCTTTTAAATTACTATTTTTTGTTTTATTTCTTATCTTCTTTGTAATTTTATGTCCATTTTATGTGAACGGGCTACCGTGATAAAAGATCAGAAATAAATAAATAAAAATATAATACAAAAGGAAAAAAGCAATAATCAATGAAAATCTGGCAGCAACGCTGACAAAGAGTAGGCATGGGGTGTCATTCTCGCAGGACTGCACCATTGGCTTCTCTCATGTTGACGCAGATGCTAATATCGCCCGAGGGCTTTGGTACGACAAAGATTGGGCTCACCAACGGGGTAGGACCATCTATTCTCTCCATGAATATCTGCCTCTTTCAATCGCTGAAGCTCTCGCTCGACATCTTTGCGTGTATGGAAGGGTATGCGACGATGCTTTTGTTGCTTCGGTTTCACGTCAGGGTCGATGTGAAGAGAGATCTTGACGTCTTTGATTTTCCCAATGCCAGAAAACAGGTCGCCATTCTGTTGCATTATCTGATCATGTGTCATGGCAGTGGCGGTTAGTGGTCGCTGTGGCTGATCTGGTTGAAGGTTGCAGGTTACGTGGTCTGCATTAAGGAGATTAGCTGGAGTTGTTTCGCAGTTGCTAAATAGTAAGTTCCAACTGTTTATGTTGACAATATGGAATTCGGTAGAGCAAAAGTTGGTACCAACTGCGAAATCAAAATAAAAATGTCCGAATTTGCCACAGTTTCGACACTTTTTTTCTTTGGCTGGACAGGTTCCAGTATGGGGGTAGACTCCTCCACAAAAGTAACAGGTACGACTAGGGCGTGTTGGTTGGCGGTGCCTGGACTTACATCGGCCTCGGCTCTGTGATGCATTTCCCTGTCTGGGGGGGCGGGGTTTACGGGACCTGCCTCTGTATGCCTTGTCGCGTCTGCTTCTGCCATCGTCGAGCTTTGTGATGGCATTTGTTGTTTCTGCTCTCCCTGCTTCTACAGAGTCAGCTTCTCGTTCGCTTGCCTCGAGACCACGGACACTGGAAAGTAAGTTCTTTAGCGTCATAGGTTCACGCAGTGCACGTCTTCGTAGGCGTTGTGATTGGCAACTGAGGATGATTTGTGCACATATTTCTTTGTCTACATCCCAGAACTCGCATGTCCGTGCAAGTTGACGCAGTCTTGTATGGTACGTATTGAGAGTTTCAGTTTTGCCATGTCTGGCCTGCCTGAATTGATATACCTCGTAGGCTATATGTTATGTCGAGGATTGAAGTACATGTATTTTGTCAGTTGCTCGGTTGCTGATTTGTAATCCTCTCCGACATCATTGAGTGTTTCAAACACTTCATCAACATCTGTACACGCATAATGTAACAGTATAGGGCCCGTTTTCGATTGTCATCTTTTATGTCCAGGGCCACCATTAGGCGTTCAAATCTCTGGAGCCATTTCTTCCAGCGAGGACCAGCATTAGCATCTTGATGAATGTCAAATTTTGGGAAAGCATGAAACATTGCCATGCTGCTTAACAACAGCGATATTCAATGAGCACTGTGAAACTGTCGAGATATTGTTCTGTATGGCGATCGCGTTACAGGGTTCACGTTAACCATTTACGGTATGGATTCGCATTTCTGCTTTCCAAATATTTCTTCAAACGAAAAGTTCTATTAAACGAGAGTGAGACTCACCACGTAGATGCAATGGATTTCTGGATCGGTTTTGTGTTTGTTCCTTTAGTCCTCATCGCCAAAATGTGATGATTGAGCGGGAATTAAGGACACGAATTTAACCTATCAACTGCACGTTTAATCATCACATACAACAAAAGAGGGCGCTGTTCAACCACACTACAGGGGCTATGTAGTCGAATGAACACCAAGCCAGTGGCAAATCTAGGAGGGAATATCAAGTGTTGTGGGTCCAAAGCTGTTTGTAATATCGCTGCACTTTGCCAGTCTTATTGAAGCCCCGCCCATAAAAAACTAAGTATAACGTCACGCGGCTTCACAAGAGCCATTTTGAAAATGGGCAACTAACGTGTTATTGAATGATACATCCGGGTATTGTGTTCTACTTTGGCCACTTCGAACCTTGGGCCAATTTCACGGAGCTGCTCAGAAAATGTTTGTGCTTACACAATGTAGCATTGGTGAAATTGGTCCCAAGTAAGAAGGCCATAACATTTTCATGCTTAGCAAACTACAGCTGAATGCCAGCCACAAGCGATACACTTCACATACAAATTTGGTTGGTAATCCTGTATTTACCAAGGAAGAATTTTCATGCTAAGCTAATTTTTGTGCTTACCATCGCCGTGAAATTGGCCCCAGTTGCCTGTTCTTTGAAGGTTATGATTGGGTTTACGTGCGACGCCGACTACGATTTTCACCATACCACATATTCGCTATGGCAGTATTTTTTTACTTTGCTATAGAAGCTATCAATAGGCGCAAGGCAGGACGCAATTTAGATAACTGAGGTTCCAGTGAAACGATTTGGTCGACCTGCTGTTGGGGCTATGTTGGTAGAACGTATAAGGCTTTGGAGCACGAAGTCTAGGTTCGGATTCTCTATTGTGAGTTTACTCTTTTACTTTAATTGTAATTTGTGAAGTGGAGAATTGTATTTCAGGTAAAAAGTCTGAGAACTTGTCTTGATCCAATTTACTTCCCTCAAAAAGTAAGTCGGCAACGGTTGCGTTCGATTGCCTTGCCTTGCCTAGGCCGTGTTCATCCATTGTCGGATGTAGCCCTCTTCATGTGCTTTTCATGTCCTTCTTTCTTGTGCCTGTGTTGGCACATGTAGGATGTGATGTCGTCTCTCCATCTCTTTTTCTGTCTGCCTCGTTTTCTCTTTCCTGTTTGTGGTTGCCACTCTGAAATTCTTCTGGTCCATCTGTTATCTTTCAAACGTGCCACATGTCCAGCCCATCTCCACTTTGCTTCTTTGATTTTTTTAATTATGTCCTTAAGTCCTGTTTTCTTTCTGATATCACTGCATCTTATTTTGTCCTGGATGGATATGTGTAGCATTCTTCTCTCCATTGCCTTTTGTGCTGTTTGTAGTTTGGTTTCTATGTATTTTGTTGTTGTCCATGTTTCTGCAGCATATGTCATAGTTGATAGCACGCACTGGTCGTATATTTGCCTTCTCCATGCCATTGGTATATTCTTGTCACAGAGAATTTCTTTGTGCCTTCCAAAACTCCTCCAACCTGCTTTTATCCTTATCAATACTTCTTCGTGTGTGCAGTCTTTCATCTTTAATATTTGACCAACTCTGTCTATGTCATGATTTTCTACTTTGATGGTGGAATCTGTATTATAGTTCGTCATATATTTTGTTTTCCCCTTATGCATTTTCAGTCCAATTCTTTGGCTCTCCCCGTTTAGGTGATTTAATTGAATTTCCATGTCTTCCACAGAAGAGGTAGTTAAGGCGACGTCATCTGCAAAGCAGAGGTCTGTTAGTCTTTCACCGTCTATGTTGATTCGGGTAGTTTCTTAAAGACTTGTTCCATTGCTGATGTAAACATTTTTGGTGACAAGGTGTCTCCCTGTCTCACTCCCTTATTTATCTTCACGATTTCTGAAACGTCCTTATCCAGATGGATTCTAGCTGTCGCATTTGTGTATATTTCTTCTAGGATGCATATGTATCCTTCATTAATTCCTGTTTTTCGAAGAGCCGTAAATAGATCTTTATGCTCTACCGAATCAAAGGCCTTCTCATAATCAAAAAACCCAAGGCATAGGTTTAGCTGATATTCATTTGCCTTTTCAATTAGCTGATTTATTGTATACAGGTGGTCCACTGTTGAATAGCCTCTTCGGAAGCCTGCCTGCTCTCTTGGTTGTTGTCTGTCTAATTGGCTTTTCCGACACAGTCAGTCTGAAAAGGCCTTGTTTTTGTTCAGATTTTTTCTTTTTTCTGCTTCTTTTAGTTCTGACCAAAATCCCATAGACTTTGTACACGAATTTAGTCCGTGGCACTTTAGGTCTTAAAAAACCTCAGATCTTAACCAAACTTACCTCAAACATAGACCCTAAGCTGACATAAAATTATTGTGTCGAAGAGTGACGTCATGATGACGTCATCACGTGTCACGTGACGTCATCTTAAAGGTGCGTTTTTCAAGGGCCCATATCTAGAGAACGGTAGGTCCGATTTCTTTCAAACCTGGTATGTTGGTAGGCTAGCTCGTGTTATAGATCAAAATTGAGGTGACGTCAAGATGACGTCATCATACGATTTTATAGTAATTTTTTTGTTTTTGAACTTCAAAGTTTCTTAAAGCCATATCTCACCAACAGAACATGCTAAATTCAAAATTCTTTTTGTAATAGCTTTGTTAGCTCCTATATTCTTTCACATAAATGTGAAAAATGTGTGACGTCATCATGACGTCATCAAAAATGTACTTTTTTGAAACACATATAAGGGTAGGTCCGATCGTCATAAAAATTAGTGGGCAGGTAGATAGTGCCACTAGCATGTAAAATCCGAAGTGACGTCATTATGACGTCATTGGCTGATTTTCTATGAATTTTTAGTTCTATCCAAAATCCCATAGACTTTGTACACGAATTTTGTAAGAGCCACTTTGGTCACTAAACAACATCAGATCTTAATCAGGCTTAACACAAACAGAGACCCTAAGCTGAAAATGTATGCCAAAACGTGACGTCATGATGACGTCATCACGTGTCATGTGACGTCATCTTAAAGGTGCATTTTTCAAGGGCCCATATCTAGAGAACGGTACGTCCGATTGCCTTCAAACCTGGTATGTTGGTATGGTAGCTCGTGTTATAGATGAAAATTGAGGTGACGTCATGATGACGTCATCATACGATTTTACAGTAATATTAAAGTTTTTGAACTTCAACGTTTCCTAAAGCCATATCTCGACAACAGAACATGCTAAATTCAAAATTCTTTTTGTAATAGCTTTGTTAGCTTCTATATTCTTTAACATAAATGTAAAAAATGTGTGACGTCATTATGACGTCATCAAAAATGTGCTTTTTGGAAACACATATAGGGGTAGGTCCGATCATCATAAAAATTGGTAGGTAGGTAGATAGTGCCACTAGCATGTAAAATCCGAAGTGACGTCATTATGACGTCATTGGCTGATTTTCTATGAATTTTTAGTTCTATCCAAAATCCCATAGACTTTGTACTCGAATTTTGTAAGTGGCACTTTGGTCACTAAACAACCTCAGATCTTAATCAAACTTAACACAAACATAGACCCTAAGCTGAAATTGTATGCCGAAGAGTGACGGGTGATGACGTCATCACGTGTCACGTGATGTCATCTTAAATGTGCATTTTTCAATGGCCCGTATCTAGAGAACCGTAGGTCCGATTACGCTGAAACGTAGTATGTTGGTAGGCAAGCATTTGTTGTTGATGAAAATTGAGGTGACGTCACGATGACATCATCATACGAAATTATAATAATTTTAAAGTTTTTGAACCTTAACATTTTCTTTAAGCCATATCTCATCAACAGAACATGGTAATATCGAAATTCTTTTTGTAATAGGTTTGTTAGGTCCTACATATGTAAAAAGAAATCCCAAATATGTGCACCATCATAATGACGTCAACAAAGGCATAATTTCTCGTAAGACATGTAAATTGGTAGGTCCAATTGTCATGAAGCCTGGTGGGTAGGCAGACTTGTCACAAGCAAGCAAAAATCGCAGTGACATCATAAACAAATAATGCAAAAAAGCCCTATGTTCTGTTCAGCGAAGAGACATAGAGTCCTAGTTCAGTCTTGATCCTGTTTTGAATAATTCTTGTGAATATCTTGTACATGTGGGATAATAAACTTATTGGTCTGTAGTTTTTGATGTCGGCTTTATCCGCTTTTTTGTGAAGAAGAATTATCTTTGCTTCTTTCCATTTTGTTGGTATTATTTGGTATTTCATTATTTGGTTGTACAGTTTTACCAATTGTATGACTATCACTTTGCCACTTTCTTTAAGTATATCGCTTGTTAGTTCATCTGTTCCCGGTGCCTTGTTCGTTTTCATTTGTTTTAGTGCTTCTTCAACCTTCTGTTGTGTTATATGCGGTATTTCTGAGTTTTCTGGTGATATGATTTGTTCTTCAGTTTGGTCATTCTCTTCTGCTCTTGAGCTATATAGTTCTTGATAAAAATCTGAGCATACTTTTAAAATTTCCTCCCCGTTTGATGTCATTGTTCCATCACAGTTCCTTAGCTGCTGGATTCTTGTTTTCTTTCTGCTGAGCTTAGAGATTTCTTTTGTTCCCTTTCTTGACTTCAGGATTTCTTGGATTTGTTCTTCCCGCCTTTTTCTACTTCTTTGGCGTCTTATCTTTCTTGTTTTTACTAACTCGGTATATACTCAATCTTCTCCCTATGTGATTTGTTAGTTTTTTCTCTCAGTTTCTTTCGTCTTGTGTCTAGTTTGTTTAACTCCTTATCCTGTTCACTCTTCTGGCTGTTGTTTTTGTCTGATGGTGCCATAGCTGCTGCTTCTTCTAGTATTATATTTTTTATCTCCTCACTTCTGGTATTTATGTCTTCATTCTCTTCTGCTAGTATATCAAACCTATTTTTTAGTCTTATTTGAAATTCCTCCTGTTTTTCTCTTAGACGTAAGAGGTTCACACTTTTCTTTCTTTTGTTGTTTATGAACTTTAGTCTGGCTAGTTTTTTGTTGATGCTTATAGTTGCTCTTACCATCCTGTGGTCACTAGCAATGTCCACTGTAGTGATAACTTCACAGTTGTCAACAATTCCTCTCTGGTTACTGAGTATAAAGTCGATTTGATTCCTGGTATTTCCGTTTGGGCTTTCCCATGTCCAATATCTGTTGTCTTTTCTCTTGAAGAATGTATTTGATATTATTAGACTCTGTTGAGCTGCGAATTCTAGCATAGTCTCTCCTCTTTTATTTCGTTCTCCTGTTCCAAACTTTCCAATGATGTTTTCCTCTCCAGGTTGTTGTTTTCCGACTTTGGCGTTGAAGTCTCCCATTACTATGGTGTAGCTTGCTTTATGTTCTTCTGTTGCCTTTGTGATGTCTGCATAAAATTGTTCTATTTCGTCATCATCATAGTCACTAGTTGGTGCATACACTTGGATTATGCAGATCTCTTCACTTCCTGTAAGTTGGATCCTGAGTGATACTACTCGATTTGAGTGACTTTTTATTTCAGTAATGTGGTCTTTAATTTTGGGGGGAATTAGAAATCCAGTTCCTCTTGCATTCTTATTTATTTCTGTTGCTCCTTTGTTGAATAGCCATGCTCCCCCTTCCAATTCTTCTAATCCTTCCCCCTCTCTTCTTGTCTCTGCTAGACCGATTATGTCCCATTTAAAATCTTTAAGATCATCCATCAGATGTTTAAGTGACTCATTGGTGCGAAGTGTCCTTGTGTTGTATGTGCAGATGTGCAATTTTTCTCCCGTCTTCTTACTCCCGTCAGTCCTGAAGCTTCCACTCTTCTCTTTGGAGCTTCCTTGTGGCTTTGGCTGCAGCACTTCATCATGAGGTCTTGCCTCTGAGTAGGAATGACTGGGCAGTTGTTTACCATTTTGACGATGGTACCCATTTTGGCCATGGGCCCTATACGGCCTTTCTTGACGTTGTATTTCATAGTAAGTACATGAAGGTTTTTTGCCATATACTGACGCGCTGGCAGGGCGAGTTGTCAGTAGTGGTTTCTGTCGGGGTTACCTCACCCTTAGTCAATTTGCTGTTACTGTTGTTTTGTTGACATCCAGCCTAATTTTATTCTGGGGGCATGGAACCCAGTCGTCTCTCCCACTCAGCCTGCTCGTTGGTGAGCAGTTGTCCGGGGTGCTCCGCTTGGAGGCAGGGACTAGACATTTGCAAAACAGTACCAGGGTAGGGGCTTATGTTGGATTGCCCTCCTTTTCACCTTTCGGTTAGGTACCCGCCCGGCCAAGGACCAGCTGTTACGCATATCCCATGCCATTTCACACCCCGTTCGATTAGCTTGCACTTACAACACGGGGTTACACAGCGGGGAAACCACGAAATGAGGCCAATCGAACGATGCGGTGAATTCGCCTGGGGGTGCAGACCAGTAAATGGGCCGAAAATTCCTAAATCATGATTTGCGACTCCTCAAATTCTCTGCTTTTAGATTATTTTGTGGGCCATGAACTTGAGGGTTTGTAAAAGAGAAGGCTTGATGCCGTGTACAGGACTGCCCGCTTGTGAAATTCGGATGAAATTGGGACCTAAAAGTGCTCTATTTTGCAATGGAGTGTAGGCATCATCTTTCAAGCTGGCGATGGGCTACGGGACTACTTTTAGGGTATCGTCTTTGGATGGAAATTTCTCAAAAAGCCATTGGTTAATCCCCATAAAATTGAACAGATGAAATGATGAAATAAGCTTTAATTCCTGAATTTTTGAAGTTTGCGTTTTTATCATTGGAGTCTATAGAAGTTTATTTACTGGTGCGCAACCCTAGGTATTCTGGGAAATGTTAGGTCAAAGGTCGTTTGGGACGGGATCATATAATCATTCACAATTTGCACAGTCTAGTCGCCAACTGTTGTCATTGTCAGGAAAATACACTATTTGCTTTTGTGTCACAACCTGTACATTCGAATTGAAGTCTCCCGCCACGTTTACGTTTTCAGCTAGCCCTTACAAAAATCTCCCATGCAAAACCCAATGGAAATTGTGTGGGGAATTGGACACCATGGGAATCCCATGGGAGGTGTTTGTAAGGGGGCCGGTGATGTTATTACACCCGGGCAGCCACCAGGTACCCGCTCGCTAACTTGGGTAGTGGTGGCTGACATCGGGGCAGACACGATTATCACTTACACGTGTAAGCTAATCCAACGCACCCATAATGGAGTATCTAGAGAAAACCAGCCCATGGGCTAGGAATCTTTTTGACGTTGATGGCGCCATTAATTTTGGAAGATGTTCGACCCTATTGTGCTATTTTAAACGGTGCACTCGTAGTGTGCGAGAGGGTTCACCCCAATATTTATTTTTTCCTTTTTGTTTTTGCTCACAGCAACAATGTTTTGAAGACAAGAACAAGATTTTGCAGACAGGAACAAAAAACTGTGTGGGGGGGGGGGGGGGGTTGTCATACCTCCCAGAGTTCCCTCTATCGAAGCCCGTGCTATGAGCTTACGTCATGTTTTTCTCAATGAAAGTTAGAAACTCAAATACCCAAATTGGTGACTGCTTGGTTTAGTCAAACAGTGCAGGTCACAATTAAATCAAACTGGTTATAAGATCATGCAACTCATCACTTTAAAAAAATTGTCGATTAGAATAGAAGTTTTTTTACACGGGGGTAAAGACATATTGCGACGTTGGTCGTTTTAATTGGAAGTTGGGAATGAGACCAATCTTTCTCCATGTACACCATTTTTCCTTTCTACATCAAATGAGATAAGGGGTCCGGCTGTAAGCCCAGGCCATTCAAACAACAAAAAGAAAGCTCCACCCGGTGTCTGATTTTTGCGAAGTTTATTATTATCTTAATGATTCATACTTCTTGATCGAAGAGAAAGGCAAAAACAATAATGGCAAATTGGCCTCGATCAAAATGTTTTGTTCGATGTTCATTATCCAAATAAAACCGTGGGTTAATTGGGGACAGTCGATATTAGCTTCCATATTGGGAAGTTGACAAACTGTATCCTACCCTCGGTTTTGTGAAGTTGCCGAGGGGAGATTGTTTGTCCATCTAAAACAACCATGTTGCATGTATTTTTTGTTAACCATACCTCATTTTCCAGACAAGTATCGGGTCATATCAGATTGCCAACGCTGCTGGACGTGCCTGCACCGCGCCGCCAGTAAGCTCGAGCGCAATGGCTGTGTGAAGCTTGAAGGGTGATCCCATATGTGCGAATACGCTTGCGCAATCGCGGGGACTTCGTGACATAGGGGTTTTTCGAAACCCTGGCTTCGTCTCCGCCTTCGGCTTCGTCTCCGATTTCTGAATAACTGAGAAGCAAACCAAATGGAAATATTCAAATTTTTGCTTTCATAATCAACCAAATGAATGTTCATGAGGCAGAACATGCACCAAAATTTAAAATATTTATTTTTGGTTTGCTTCTCAGTTATTCAGAAATCGGAGACGAATCCGAAGGCGGAGACGAAGCCAGGGTTTCGAAAACCCCCATAGTTTACTGCGCATCCGCTTTTGCTGCGAGTGTGACATTGGCGTTTGTAAATACCGGCAATCGTGGACTCGGGACAAAATATTTAGGGCCTAGACAAAGGGATCCACCTTTGACCAAACGTTCACGATAAAAAATCGTGTACAAAACATATAGGAGGCCTTCCGAAAAAGTTTGAGTATAAACAAAAGAGGAACAATGGGAGGTCCACGATTGCAGGTATTTACACACTTGGTTGTGTGGGTGTGAGTGGGTTAGGCTATACGAGACAGGACTTGGGACAATGGGGGATTAGGGATAACAATGACACCGGGGACTTGGGCCAAGTCCTCAGGAGAATTTCGTGTACAAACCTTATGGGAGCTGTTCGGAAAAAGTTAAAGTACAAACAAAGGGAACAAAAGAAGGGTTCCATTCATGGTCCTCATAAGTATATGAAAACGCACATGTGTTCGTATACACGTATTCCTGTGGGGCAGAAAACACAATAGAACAATAAGCCACACAGCGGAATCTTTAGAAATCCATCTTCCTCAGAGGAGAAACTCCATAGCATTTCGGATTTCAATAGGAACAAAGGAAAACAAAAGAAGGTGCATAAAGGTCTTCCTCATAAGTATGCGTGTGTAAATACCGGCAATCGTGGACTCGGGACAAAAAAATTAGGGCGTAGACAAAGGGTCCACGATTGACCGAACGTCCACGATTTAAAATCGTATACAAAACATATAGGAAGCCTTCCGAAAAAGTTAAAGAGCAACTAAAACGCCGATTACAATTTTGTGTGTGTATGTGTGTGCGCGCGGTACTCATGATGGTGAATTTACCAGTTCCAGTTCAGTTCTAATACGAACAAGGTGTGGTTACATCGACTGTCCTCCAGAAATGACCTAGAAATTATTTGTTTCACCCATAAGTGATTAAACTGTCATTATTTGTAATTTCTGGAGCTTGGAAAAATGCAACAAATCTTAAGCCAAGCCTAAGGTTTGACACTGTATGATAGTTCTCTGACGCCGTGAAATAATTCTGGGATCTAGTGTGATCATCGTTTTTCTCCGCGTGTGACAACACCGTGTACAGTGTGGCATTGCTAGAGAAACATCGGCTCATTTAACTTTGCTGTTTGAATTAAAATAGATAATCAGATTTAGGAATTTGAAGTTTCAGATTTGAGATTTGGACTTCTCGCTGTTTACGGTTCAATATAGGCAAGAAGATTCGGGGCGCCTTGGACGTCGTTTAATGTATCCTTGGTGGCGGAGTTTTGGAGGTTGGTCTTAACCTCGGCCGGTGTCAGACTTGAGTCCTCCGCCAAGTGGAGAGCCGTAAGTCCTGTGGTGGAAAACAAACGAAAAAGTCAATAACCGTTTGATACCTGATGTACTCTCTTAATGTAAAAGAGTGAAAAACTCACTCTCAAAAAGAGTGAATCCCTTCTCAAACCACTCGAAAAGAGTGAATCTCTTATAAAATCCACTCGAAAAGAGTGAAAACCACTCGAAAAAGAGTGAAAACCACTCGACAAGAGTGAAATTTCCACTCTTTCGAGGAGCCATATAAGGGACAACTCGAAAAAGAGTTGTCCCTTATATAGCTCCAAGAAAGATTGGAAATTTCACTCTTTTCGAGTGGTTTTCACTCTTTTTCGAGTGGTTTTCACTCTTTTCGAGTGGTTTTTATAGAAGATTCACTCTTTTCGAGTGGTTTGAGAAAGGATTCACTCTTTTTGAGAGTGAGTTTTTCACTCTTTTACATTAAGAGAGTAGGCCATCAGGGTTTTAATGTCTCTTCAGAAGTTTTGTTCTCATCATTCTTCTGCTATCACAATACGGGAAAAAACAAGGAAAATTTAACAGTCGGATCAGATGGGCTAAAAAATTGTTTATCATCTGCCTCGGTAGAAAATGAGTGGTCAGACATCAATTTAAAAATTGGAAAATAAATGTGTCATGGGATATGACATGGGGGGTACATGGAAAACAAGAAGAAATTGTCAGTGGAATTCCTGTTTTCGAAGTATTTGTTTGTTTTTGTTTTTTACCTGCAACATGTGGGCATGCCATGGAGGTTCCAGACATTGTAGTAAGTTGGCTGTCTGAATAAGAAGAGGCGCTTACGATAAACTTTCCGGGAGCAAAGATGTCGACGCAGTTCCCGTAGTTTGAAAAGGAAGCTCGATTGTCGTACTCATCAGTCGCCCCCACTGTTATCGTCTGCCATGAAAAATTAACAAGTTCTAACCATTTTCCACCGGGACACATTCAGAACATTTAGGGGAGTGGAGACAACCCACGGTCGCCTGACCGGCATTATGAGGCCCCTATGGAAGGGGGCTGGTGAAAACTAACTAGTGATGTATTAACTAGTGATATATAATTGGCTTTGTTCAAAGTTTGTTAATTAGAACAGAAGTGTTTTCTCTTTTGCCCTGTCCCGACGTAATGTATAAGGCGCTGTACACTCAGTGCTTTCCGAGAGCACGTGTGGAAAAAAATCACAGCCTTACTCAGGCGGGATACAAACCCACGACTTCCTGCTTACTAGTACAGACGTCTTAACCACTCGACCACCGAGCTTGCCGGGGTCGGCTGGCCGATTCGATTGCAATGCAGCAGCGGCTACCGCGTAATCAGTCAGAAGATGGAATTTCTGTTTATTGGTATTATAGGCCAGTATTCACCTCGGGTATGAAAGCTGGAGATGATGAACAAGCGGCTGCATTGTTGTTACCGGCTGCTACAACGACCGGAATGCCCTCCGCAACTAAATTTATTACCGCATCATCCATAACCGAGCCCCTCGGACCACCGATGGACATAGATGCGACGGCCGGTTTCTTAGCATTTGTAGCAACATAGTCCAATCCTGCAAAGAAGGAAATAAACAGAACTAAAGCAGTTAAGTGGGCGAACCAGTCATTTTGCAGGAGAGGTGCGAATTAGCCTATACAACCAGCCGACCAACCCACCAATAGACGAACCCGCCGACCCGCAAACCCGCCGACTCATAAATGGTGCGTTCTGTGATGATAGTCTTGTCAGGTTCCCAACCACTATACGCACTATATATACGGTTTATTTGGTTTTGATACTTTATGTACAATGGATGGCATTAGTACTTTTTCTTTTCTTTTTATTCGGCCGAGCCAAGCAAAGGCCTACTCTTTTTGGAAATGACGATGGTGGAAATGATGAGGACCTGTGTTTTGGACTATTGGCATAATTGTCAGAAATAACAAAGATCGTATAAGGGGAAGATCGGCCACTGGGTATACTTGTACAGCCCCTTGCGTTTAATAAACGCGTGCTTGCGGCTACAGTGAATCTATACTAGTATTACAGCATCGGGTATAAATTTATTTTCATTGATGAAAAAAGAACTTCACAAAGATGACAAAATGAAGAAATAAAGAGGCAAATAAAGGAATAAGTGAATAGATAAATAATATCACGGATGTATCTCCTTTATAATACATGTAGTTACGTGTTTTAGTGACATGATTTAGTTATATTTATACATCAGGTAATACATTTGTACAATGTTATTTAGTTATTGAGGAGATGAGACGGGCCGATATGCAGTCAATTAAGGACTGAAGTTTTTTCACATGTGAAAACCAGATTGAAATGTTGAGATATTGGTTTTAAGTTGGCAGGTATCAGATGTTATTTACCGGTATTTATTCCTTTATGAGTGGAAATTTCTTTTGTTAAATGTATAAAACGAAAAAAAAGCATCTTTGTTGTAACAGGAAGTATACATAGTTGAGTTGTTCTTTGTAATTATAAAACAACAGTCCTGTTGGATTGTGTTGTGTCGTATTCTTTAGTTTAATATGATAATTACTTACCTGATGCTATACACACGCGTGATGTCGTACACTATTACAAGTTACGTAATTTATATGTTAATTACTCACCTGATGATGTACACTCGCCTGATGTTGTACATTATTTCCTATATAAGTAGGCCCTGTGCCATGTAATTGCAGTTAGTTCTCTAGCGTGGTGCCCAAAATTTGTGTTGGTTATTGTGTTCCCGGAATCTCAGGAATTCTTTTCAGATGTCTGGGGGGATGTGTTAGTTAACAATAGTCTAAAGAGTGTATAGGGTACAGGGACAAAAGGGCGGGGGGGGGGGGGTACCCCTCTGCCCCATATCGTGCTGGATATAACAATTGTTGTCACTCATTTAGTTTTATTCCGTTCGTCCTGGTACCTCCCCAAGTAACAACATAATGGTGGAAGATCCGGGTATCCAGCCTGCTTAACCGTGAGGATGTTGAAGGGCCACGCCCTACTACCGACTGTCCTTACCTATATTAGTAAGTAATTATAAATATAAAAATGGTAACGTCTTCAACTTCACGTATTGCGTTCGGTAACGACAACTATTGGCCTTTTCACACTAGAGCGCCGAACCCCGGGGCGAACTCGCCCCTGGGCGAACTCGCCCCTGGGCGGCCCCGGGGCGGCCCTGGGGCCGCCCCAGCGTTTTCACCCCTGAGTTCAACCCCGCGTCGTTTCACACTCGTTTCGCGCAAACCTACATCAGCCAACTTTGGGGCGAGCACGCCCCCGGGTTGGGCATGAGCGTTTAACACTAGTTTGTATTTCATCGACACCAGGGCCCATGTGCATAAAAGGCTACTAGGCCTAGTTGGCAACTAAAATGGACTTAAGTTGCTTACTAAGCCTAGTTGATTACTAATTGTGATGCATAAAACCCAACTAGATATAGTAACATTCTAAAATTCTGGCAAAAGTTAGAGTTGATCTGGGGTACCTCTAAGTCACTAGATGACAACTAATCAGTCTGCCTTTGGACACCGTCCTGACAACATGGCTCGTAGAATCATGGAGCTAGTTGAACTTTATGTACTAGCTGTAGCAACCTTGTATAGAGAATTTATGTAGTTCTACAAAATGTAAGTACTGGGCAGTAATGCAATGTTACAAAGACCTTTAGAAAGGAGTTATGCTAATTTGGAATGTGATTCGAAGCTCAAACACAATAAACTTGTCTACAAGCCTATTGTATCTGACATAATCACCTCCTCTCCAAGGCCATAGCACCCAAATCAGTTACAAACCAAATTGTCCTAGTATGCAACTAGTAAGCAATGTGCCTAGTGAGGTTTTATGCAACACAAATTAGTTGCCAACTCCGTAGGTATAAACTAGGGAATTTATAATCTTACTAAGCACTAGTTGGCAGCTAAACTAGTAGCCTTTTATGCACATGGGCCCAGGGCCCATGTGCATAAAAGGCTACTAGGCCTAGTTGGCAACTAAAATGGACTTAAGTTGCTTACTAAGCCTAGTTGATTACTAATTGTGATGCATAAAACCCAACTAGATATAGTAACATTCTAAAATTCTGGCAAAAGTTAGAGTTGATCTGGGGTACCTCTAAGTCACTAGATGACAACTAATCAGTCTGCCTTTGGACACCGTCCTGACAACATGGCTCGTAGAATCATGGAGCTAGTTGAACTTTATGTACTAGCTGTAGCAACCTTGTATAGAGAATTTATGTAGTTCTACAAAATGTAAGTACTGGGCAGTAATGCAATGTTACAAAGACCTTTAGAAAGGAGTTATGCTAATTTGGAATGTGATTCGAAGCTCAAACACAATAAACTTGTCTACAAGCCTATTGTATCTGACATAATCACCTCCTCTCCAAGGCCATAGCACCCAAATCAGTTACAAACCAAATTGTCCTAGTATGCAACTAGTAAGCAATGTGCCTAGTGAGGTTTTATGCAACACAAATTAGTTGCCAACTCCGTAGGTATAAACTAGGGAATTTATAATCTTACTAAGCACTAGTTGCCAGCTAAACTAGTAGCCTTTTATGCACATGGGCCCAGATGGCCATTTAAATTCCTAACTTCCTCCTCGCTGAAAATAATTCCTGAGATTCCGGGAACACAATGACCAACACAAAAATGGGGATTTCCCCTTGCCACATATTGTGCATCGGAATAATGGCGCTGCGCTTTCGGCCAAGCTGTATACAATTAACAATAGCGCGCGCTTTAACAGGACCTTTGGAATTTTTGTGTCGAGACCACCTGTTTCTCAACCCGGGTTGTACGAAACCCCGCACGCGGGGCGACGTTTCACACTAGCCATTTCGCCCCGGGGCCACCCCCGAGATCGGTCTCGCCCCGGGTTGAAAAATCTCAACCCTGGCCTGGAGCAGGGGTGAGTTCGCCCCGGGGTGAGTTCGCCCCGGGGTGAGTTCGCCCCGGGGTGAGTTCGCCCCGGGGTGAGTTCGCCCCGGGGTGAGTTCGCCCCGGGGTGAGTTCGCCCCGGGGTGAGTTCGCCCCGGGGTGAGTTCGCCCCGGGGTGAGTTCGCCCCGGGGTGAGTTCGCCTATAGTGTGATATTATTTTGTATGCAAGTATTATATTGCAGTTCTATTAAGTGTGATGTAATTGTTGTATTTTATTGTTACAGATGTGATGACTGTGTTTATACTTTGATAAAGGAATTACTGAGCAGCCAGAAACTAAATCTAGCATGGCTTTCAAATATGATTTGTCGACAGTTTAATATTTAATATACTTGCTCTTCAAATGAGGATTTAAATTCCTTTATGGACAAGTTTAGAGAAATTTCCATTTTGCGAGATTACACAGATGCAAAAAACGGTACTGGCCTTTCAAACTTTAATTGATGGCAATGCTTGAATACTATTACAGTCAATTCCATCTGACGAAAAGGATTCCGTTGAGAAATATATAATTTTCTAAAAGACCATTTTGAAGGAAACTCGTTGCGTTGGAGTATACAGACAAAACTGCTCTCTCGCGAGCAACAACCAACGGAATTATGCCTGTGATATAATGCATTTGTGTGAACAAATAGAAAAGTCAGAGACAGCACAACTTTCCATTTTTGTGCGAGGCTTAATTCCACAATATATTATGTGTTCAGGCGCGGATCCGGGGGGGGGGTTTGGGGGTCGAAACCCCCCCCCCCCCCCCCCCCCCTGCTCGTTGGAAATGTATTATTATTATTATTATTATTTTTTTAATTATTTTTTTGCTTTTTCTTGTAGGGGCCTACGCCTTGCAAATACAGGTCATATTTTGGCTATGGGTGAGAACAAAACGGAGGTTAAATGGCGCCACCAACGGTGAGAAAGTGTATCACACCCCCACGCCCCCCCCCCCCCCCCCCCCCCCCCCCCCCCGCGTTTGTAGTTTTGTTTTTGCAGACGGAACATTTTGGGAGTCCCTTTTCGGGGCAAATATACAAAATAAGAAAAAAACTGCAAACATTTCTGGATCCGCCCCTGGTGTTACCTGGGGAGGTACCAGGACGAACGGAATAAAACTAAATAACTAGAGCTCGTTCTGTATGTTGTGAACAGAGAGCTTTTTCGGATTCTTTGCGAATTCACGGCGCGAATGTTTGGCGTTGACGTCATAAATTCGCTTCGCATTCGCTTTCAGTTTGACGTCATGATGTTGATTATTTATTCAGCATAAAACTTCAATAAAGAGTTATATAAAGTTTAAAAAGGTGATCAGTTATAAAAAAAAATGAGCACAGAAGTGATTTGAATTATTTTTAAATCGCTGACAGCGTCGGTGATGAGCCCCCTGACGCAAATCGACCGATGCAAACGCTTTATCGGGGACTTTCCTAAATGACGCAAACAGGAACGCCGACTGTCGGCAAAGTTTAACAAAGCTTAACTTTGCTAACTATATATGGGTTGAATCGGAAGAGTAGGCACATTTAAATACTTGTGATGGCATGCCGTCCGTTAGAGGAACATAATATAATTCTATGGAATTGTAGTAGGGGTTCAACAGAGTTCCTGTTCAATGGAAACGAGCCAAAATTGTTCCAATACCTAAGCAACACCCACCCGTTTTGCACAAACTTAGGCCCATTTCTTTGACATCATTGTTAGCAAAACTTGCTGAAGGTTTTATTTGTAAATGGGTCATGAACTCAATTCAATTCAATTCGATGTCGATAAAAGACAATATGGTAACCATAAAGGAATATCTACCACCCACTGCCTAATTGATGTTTATCATAATATAGTGTCTGGCTCTTGTAATTCAAACAATGTTGGTACTCTTGTGATGACAGACTTTACGAAAGCCTTTGACATGGTGAATTTTGAAATTGCTATCAACAAGCTTCTGGAGTTCGGTGTGTCACCTGTTATTGTGCAATGGATTGCTAGTTTTTTAAGTAGCCGTCAACAAAGGGTCAGGTATATACAAACATTGTCTGTTTGGCATACTCTCTCTCTGGAGGTGTGCCCCAAGGTACTAAACTAGGACCTGTTATCTACCTTGCATACATTAATTACGCTGTTGATGCAACTCATAATAAATGCTGGAAGTATGTAGACGATCTTACTCTTAGTAAAAATAGACACATTGATGGAGTTTGTAGGATTTAGGTAGATTTAAATAACCTAAATGATTGGGCGTTGGAGAACAAAATTCTTCTAAATCCTGCTAAATGTAGCACCATGCATGTGTACTTTAGCAGAAGAGATCCTCCAACTTTGCAATATCAACAAGTACACAGTGTTCAGTTGTTGGGTGTCATTTTGAAAAATATTTTAAAATGGAATAGCCATGTTTTTGAGACTGTTAAAAAGGCCAACAAGAAATTGTTTATCCTAAGAAAACTTTAAGAAACTGGGTTAACTAACAACGAACTGGTGACTGTGTATAAGGGATATGTAAGGCCTATAGTAGAATATGCTGCCCCATTATGGCACTCGGGTATTACCACTACTCTTTCTAATCAATTAGAATCCATCCAAAGAAGAGTGTGCCGTATTATATTAGGTCAGAAATATACAAGATATGAATTGGCATTAACTACTCTTGGTCTGGAACCCTTGGACACGCGTAGGACATACCTTTGTAACAAATTTGCAATGAAATCTTTTAATTCAGGTAAATTCGAGGAATGGTTTGTCAAATCTAAAAATTCCCATGCAATGAAATCTTCGGTCAAAACGAACACTTTATGTTCCTACTTGTAAAACATCTCGTTTTTACAATAGCCCGGTACCATATCTTAGCAGGCTGCTCAATGGCACACTCAGTTCACTTCCACTCATCCCATCATATTTGTCATTTGTATTTTAATTTTATATGTTCATGTGTATGTGTAATTTTAGATGTTAAGTTATATCTTTCTTAATTCTTGTTTTGCATTTGATTGTTAAGCATAATTGTATTCACCTTGTGCAATGTTTATTACATGTATATATGCGATTTGTATTGTTAACTGCCTTGTAATTCAGCCTAGGGGCTGCTATAAGCAGTGTTTGTAATAAACCATAATGATAATAAATCATATTACGAAAAGAATTTTGAATTTAGCATGTTCTGTTGATAAGATAATGGCTTTAACAAATGTTATGGTTAAAAAACTGAAATCGTATGATGACGTCATCATGACGTCCCCTCAATTTTCATCTATAACACGTGCTGGCTTACTAACATACCAGGTTTAAAGGCAACCGGACTTACGGTTCTCTAGACGTGGGCCCTTGAAAAATGCACCTTTAAGATGACGTCACGTGATGATGTCATAATGACGTCACTCTTCGGCATAGAATTTTAGTTTAGGGTCTATGTTTGTGTTAAGTTTGATTAAGATATGGGGTTGTTTAGTGACCAAAGTGCCGCACACAAAATTCGTGTACAAAGTCTATAGGATTTGGGGTTAGAACTAAAATAAGAAGAAAGCAAAAATAATCAGAACAAAAACAAAGCCTTTTCCGACTGGTTGTCGAATTTGAAAACTAAATGAGTGACACCAATTTTACACAGTACAACGCAAAGGAATATGTAAAATATGTAAAACGATAATGTAAAACGCTGACCCAAGAACTTACATAAGAGATCTACACGAAGCCCTTTCTTGGACATCGCTGCCTGCTCGTTGGAACTGTCATAGAATGTGTGAAGTGTTTAAATGCGTCAATAATCTCAACCCTAATTATCTCAATTCCATGTTTAATGTGCCAAGCCATTCAGTTGGTACCCGCTGCCTATCAAATGGTTCTTTATCTTTGTCAATTGTACCAAAGACCAATGCTGCGAAACGCACGTTTCAGTACCTAGGGGCCCTGGGTTGGAACAAATTAACGACTGCGCACAGATATGCAAATTCACTTTCTCATTTTAAATCATTCTTTTTAATATTGTATTCCCCTCTTTTCTAATTCAAATCTAAGTTTTGCTTATTTAAATTAATTGTCTTTTTTATATTATTGTTGCATTGGTTTTGTTGTTTTGTATTACATTTTCATCCATTCTGTGTCATTATGAACGTCATGCCTGATTTTTATGGTTTTGCTTATTTATTTTCTGTTTTGCATTTATTTTAATAATTTAAGTACTGATTTTATATTTATTAACTACTGCTTTGTTAGTCTTAATTTTTCTCGTTTTATATTAACTAATATTTTATCCTCTATTTATATTTGTTCTCTTGTTTTAATTTGAACGTTGTCGCCATAACATGTTGATGTTTTATTTTATTTTATTTTATGTATTTTTAATTCTAAGTTTGTTTGATTTTGATTAGTAAATATTTAGAAATATTCTATTTTATTTAGTATACCTTTGTTATTATCATCTTATGTTTTAATGTGGTGTATATTCATATCATATTATGTATCAGGTTACTTAAGCTCTTTGTTTTATTGTTTAATATTGCAGGGCCCTCACTAAAAGCAGTTGATAATAACTGATGAGGCATACCCTGTTAAAATAAAACAGCTAATAAATGAAGGAGGTGTAGACGGCACGACGCCGGAGAACCAACTGCAAAGGCACTGGGCCTACTTATATTATACCCAGCACGATATATTGCAGAGGGGTACACCCCCCCCCCCCCCCCCATTTAGGTCCCTATACCCTATACACTCTCCAGACTATTGTTATCGAACACATACCCCCTAGACCTCTGAAAAGAATTCCTGAGATTCCGAGAACACAATGACCAACACAAAAGAGGGGGGTTCCCTCTGCCCCATATCGCGCATCATATGACTTATATAGGAAATAATGTACAACATCGGGCGAGTGTACATCAGGTGAGTAATTAACATAAATTACGTAACTTGTAATAGTTTACGACATCACGTGAGTGTACAGCATCAGGTAAGTAATTAACATACGACACAACACTTGTATGATTTAATGAAGCTAAATGAAGCACCTAAGAAATTAACGAAATCAAAATTTGCTCCACTCGAGAAGTGTCAATTTATGTCAATGGTTTCACTAGTAATACTCATAACTGCTACTGCAGACACTCAGTAACAAAGACACACCCTGTAATATGATTCTGAAAAAAACAATCTTTTTTATTGTATCATTGAAGATTAAGAAAATTT
This sequence comes from Hippasteria phrygiana, assembly GCA_037893225.1. Lineage (NCBI taxonomy): Eukaryota > Metazoa > Echinodermata > Asteroidea > Valvatida > Goniasteridae > Hippasteria > Hippasteria phrygiana. Next base: position 64,817 of record JAZGUH010000544.1, read on the forward strand.
TAATAAATAGATATTATAGTAAATAACCAACAAATTGTATATTTTATTTTGAAATACTTTTTAATGATCAATTTATCTGAGAAATAGTTTAATTTTGTGCCATATGTACAGTTATAATTGTGTGTAATGACATTTGCAAAAGGTGGATCTGGACAATTGAATATCAGAAATCCAGAAAGAAAGAAAAAAGGAGGGAGAAACATTAAGTATGTAATGTTAACATCAATCCTTTCCAAAATTTGTTGGAGGTGTCATTTAGTCCAATTAATTCAGTGCGGAGCACCAAGTCTTCGTTTTTCTCCATTGCGAACTCCAAAGAACACTTCGGTTGGTCGCAAGTTTTACCTACCAAAGGTATAAGGGCGCCCTTTCCCATAAGCAACTACTTCCTGTTTCACTTTTTCAGCGGAGTGTCCGATCTTTCCCTTCCACGATCCTTGTAAATAATCAGAGCGCAGACGAGCAGACGAGCAGGCGAGCAGACGAGCAGGCGAGCAGACGAGCAGACGAGCAGGCGAGCAGGCGAGCAGGCGAGCAGGCGAGCAGGCGAGCAGGCGAGCAGGCGAGCAGGCGAGCAGGCGAGCAGGCGAGCAGGCGAGCAGGCGAGCAGGCGAGCAGGCGAGCAGGCGAGCAGGCGAGCAGGCGAGCAGGCGAGCAGGCGAGCAGGCGAGCAGGCGAGCAGGCGAGCAGGCGAGCAGGCGAGCAGGCGAGCAGGCGAGCAGGCGAGCAGGCGAGCAGGCGAGCAGGCGAGCAGGCGAGCAGGCGAGCAGGCGAGCAGGCGAGCAGGCGAGCAGGCGAGCAGGCGAGCAGGCGAGCAGGCGAGCAGGCGAGCAGGCGAGCAGGCGAGCAGGCGAGCAGGCGAGCAGGCGAGCAGGCGAGCAGGCGAGCAGGCGAGCAGGCGAGCAGGCGAGCAGGCGAGCAGGCGAGCAGGCGAGCAGGCGAGCAGGCGAGCAGGCGAGCAGGCGAGCAGGCGAGCAGGCGAGCAGGCGAGCAGGCGAGCAGGCGAGCAGGCGAGCAATCGAATGTTTAAGTTCTCCTTAATGCATGTGTTTGCAGCTAGTGTACGTAAACGGAGGTTTGCGATGGCAACTGACAGACCTGATGCATAATTAAATGATTCGCAATGACCCGACCGTGATAAGTGATTCGACTGTGTGATTTCATTGACCCTACCCGAGTCATTGCGGAAAAAGACAATCGTCACTAACACTATAGCAGAAAATTCTGCGGTAATGGTTAGCAAGGAACGTTGTCTTGTGCGCATGCGTACATCCCGTAACTAAGGATTCTGCGCTTACGGGGTTTGCTGGCACGGTTAGTGAAGAATTGCAGGCCGTTAAGCGCAGAATTCGACCTTAAGGATTCCATGAAATTGGGCGCAAGTTATCGTCCTCGACTCCGTCACGCAACGGCTGTTTTCTGTCTCTTTATTTTATGCTAGGAGGGATGATGAAAAGTTAAACGCTACCCGGAAGTGTACGTTTACCCATACCTTTGGCAATTGCAGAGTTGTAACCAAATCCGCCACAAGGCTTAATGCCCAAGATTTTAACTGCTTTGAGTGTGGCTTTGCTGGCCACTCCGTAGTACAAGCCCGCGGCGGTACCAGAACAGTGGGTTCCGTGGCCATGGCAGTCTATTCCCTATAGGAAAAAGAAATTCAGGCCTTTGTATATTTCTTGAATCTTGAATTAAGTTTAAAGCTGTAATGTCCTTGCTCTGGCTGAAAATTTCAATTAATGGATTTTCTTTTACTAATAAATAATGAATGAGAACTGTATTTTTTTATTAATAAAAAGCTTCTCTCTGCAGTTTTCAACTTTATAGGCGTCATGTAAGAATACCTATTGCGAAATTCGAAACATTAACTTTACTACTTATTTTCAATTGATTTTTATGTGCAATGTCTAAGTGGAAAGGTGATATATGTGTTGAAATACACGCCATGTACATGTATTTTAAAATGAACATTCCCCGTTTTCATGTTAACACTAAACGCGTTTATCAAGCACGTTGTTTTGTTAAAGCCTAGTGCAGAACGGGGAGGGGGAAGGGGAGGGGGACCGGCCTTTGGGGGTGGCATACCTAACTGACAAAAGCTTGTTTTTTACACTGGGAGTCACCATAGAGGAATACGAACGATATTTAAAATACACCCATTTTTATAATAGACTTACATCTCCACCATAAGCATCAAACGCAACTGAAGCTCTGCCACTAAACTCAAAGTGTGTGGGGCGAACACCGGTATCCAAGACCCAGATCTCAACGCCCTGTCCTTGATCTGAAAGACAATTGCGTATGCAATGCAAATTGCAGTGTGTGAATACAGAAAGAGTTTTCAAAGTAAACAAAGAAAATGTATTCAAATGTACCCAGTCAGTTTTCCCTGTGGTGTGTTTGAAGAAATATCGAAGGGTATAGAAAGCTGCAAAGATCGCTGCAATGAAACTAGTACATTCATATAGGTCACACCATATATGCAAAAAGTGTGGCGTTAAATTAACACCATGTTGTGTTTATATAACACCACATGGTGTTAATTTGACACCAGTTTTGGCAGTGTGTATTCTATGACAGGAGAGAGAATTTGGCATGGGTAGGTTGTTCATCCATAAATCAAGAATTTGTGCTTTGAAGACTCGAACCCACGATCTCTCTACTTAAGTTGAGAGTGTAGACGTCAAACACAATTCAGGAGGGGAGGGATTGACTGTGCTAACCCTAGCATGGCTCTCAGCTGTCAAGAATATGGCGTCTATATGAACATGTTAACTGTAAACAAAATCCCGTATTTTTACTGTGAAAAGTATGTAAATATTTACTGTGAGTAACCGTAAATGGACTGCTCGTTACATTTTACAGGCTAACACCGTAAAAGGCCGCTTATTACGTAGCAATTGCACAACCAATCAGAAATGAGGAAATGTGTGTTCACAAAAGTCTTGTTAAATTGCAGTGTTTAGTCTAAAAATACACTTTCTTGACCATAATGTTTTATTCAAACAATTCCACAATAGAATTTGGATTTGTCACTAACATAGGTAAAGAATCTTATTACATCTCCTTTCGTATATATTCAAATATTGAAACTGTTCATGGGAAGCCATGACTTTGTTATGGGGGATAAGCTGAATATATAGCTAAAGCACAGCATCATTCAGTCTAGTAGCAAAACACATAACATTTTTAAAACATTTTTGAAAAGTTGTAGTCAAAACATTGTAAAAATAACATAACATAATGTTATCAAAACGTTTAACTTCATGGTAACTGAAAACATTTGTTGTATAACATTTCAATAATGTTATACAAATGTTTAAATGACACCTAACTGTGCCGGTGAAAGACAGCATTTTTATAACATTTTTAAAACATTTTTTAAAAGTAATAATTAATTTTTTTTATAACGTAAAATAATGTTATCAAAACGTTTAACTTCATAGTAATTGGAAACATTTTTGTATAACAGTTTAATAACGTTGTACAAATGTTTAAATGACACCTAACTGCCCAGCTAACACACGGGGTTACCGCAACGTTGCCTGAAGGTTGGGGTTTCGTCGTGTTACACAGTAACATACATACAACGTTGCAACAACGTTACATGTTGACATATCGTAACAGTACGGTATAAGTACGACTAAAGTCCTCCTTTAGCTAACAAGCGCTCGTGGCCGAGTGGTTAAGTGCGCTGTACTAATACTTCTCTATCTCTTGCAGGCTTTATAACGATTTGGTTCAAATCCGGGCAGTTTTTCGCCGAAGGAAAAGAAACAGAATCACAGAGTGATAGGGATGCGTGAAAGTGGAGGGTGGAGGTGGAGGAGTCCGAGGATAGGATGTGCGCTGGGGAGAGGAACAATATAGGGGCTTACAATCGTGTATTTTAATTTTTTGCGGGACGTTGTAGGAACGTTAAATTGGGATGTTTTAAAAACATTTTCATAATGCTGTCTCCAAATGTTGTTACAACATTTTAAAAATCACACATTTTAACGTTAAAAAACATAAACATTTTAAGAATGCTTTTACAATGTTTTTGTGTTTGCTGCTTTGTACACTCTTTCATAGGCTAGTAATGTATAATAAGTTACTTACGTTTAGTCTGGTTCCCACTTCATTCATTTCTGTTCATTCATTTCTGGCAACATGCATTGTGAACAATTCCCGTACATTTACTATGCACTTCAACCCTACTGTGAAGAGACGTTTTAAGGGAAACTCCCGTTAAAATAACGTGAAATCTGTGCAGAAGTTACAGTCACCGTCATTTCAGGAGCCCGTAACTGACTGTAATTTTTACGGTTGTTCGTTGGAAACCCGTTTGATAGTGAATTTACCGTAAATTTACAGACGCAAAGCATCTTACTATATTTGTCGGCAGTCGAGTAGCTCTGATCGAGGGGAAGGCTCCTTTGGTCTATTCGGTCTATTCCCCACGTTGCATAATTCGCCTCAGCCACGCCATCCTCGGACACATACTCAACCTCGTCCAAGCTTCGCACCTGACAGAATTAGAGATGGTGTTACGTTTAGCGAAAACTACATTAAACGACTCTGACTTGAACACGTTCATTTTAACTCGTTTTTCAGCAGTCACGTTCTATAGGAAAGGTACCCCCAGTTTTATATGCATATATCATTATGGGGCCAAATTCCGCTCGTTTGCAGGAAATCGAATTTTCAAAACAAATGTTGTAATTTTTTTAAACTTGATATATAGTATTGTAATTCAATTTTATGTTGATTTGGCACGCCTTAGGTGCGTGAGCAGAGCCGCATGCGCAGTGCAGGCAGCGTAGACGATGCATGCGAGCTATATAGACAACTTCGCAAATACCGCCTGGTTGAGACGTCACAATGGTAAAAAGGCATTGTGGGAAGGAAATCGCAGTCTCATTCCTTCCCACAATCCCTTTTAACCATTGTGACGTACGTCTCAACCAGGCGGTATTTATATTTACGAAGAAGTCTATGGGGCCGTGTATAAGTTGGAACGGCGTCTGTTGCATTGTGGAGCTCGATGCGGCAAGACCACTTGTGGAGAGACGCGCGACGAAAGGCGCTATAGTGAGTAGTATGCGCCTACCTATTACTAGCGTGGGACATATCGGGAGGCGCAGGAGCGACGCGCGATAGAAACGCTTGCCACAGTGAGCATATGCGCCTGTCCTTTGCAGCGTAATTACCCCCGGTTCATACTTCATGCGAATGCGAATGCGAAGCGAATTTCATGACGTCAACAATTGAAGTTTCATTGTGACGCACCCCGTTACCTTGACGAATTCGCTTCGCATTCGCATGAAGTATGAACCGGGCTTAAGGCATATGCGGGAAGCGCCGGAGCGTAGCAGAGGCGCCTGAGCGTGCATAGGAGCACGGGCGAACACAGCTGGTCGTGGTGGCAAACAACCTCGTTACCATGGGTACGATCTTGCTGCGCCATGTTTCTTCACACGCGCGATCTTAACACCCCTGGAATTGTGTCCTAATATGTGGGATATGTAAATGGACTGCAGTCGATGTGTTTAACGCGCAAAGCAGTGGTTTTAGTAGGAAGGTTTTCATTAATTTTGTAGAATCAATCCTTTGGAAGGATGAGATTAGCTCCTAATGTTTTAGATTAGCTCCTAATGTTAGCTCCTAATGGGCCAGGAGTTAGTGAAGGAACGCGCACGCGCCCATGGAGCCGAGGCTGGGTCGCCCCCATTCGCCTCACGACGCATATTTGTCGAGGCAACTGGGGAGGAGCTGCTCTCTCGGGGGAGGTGGTATCGCGTGTGCCGCTTAGACTGGCTATCAGCGCTAGGCGCCTAGAAGGCGTCTAAAAGGCATAAGGAGAAACACTGAAATAGAAAGAGGCAATAAAGAAGATCTTTTCCCAACTATTTTAGTTATTGCATTCCAGAATAAACATTGTAGAACTGATTCCCTTGTCCTCTAATATATAATTATAAGTCCGAGTCCAGTGTTATTTTTACTGTCCGAGAGTGAGAGTATGCCCGGTACAAGTTCTGCGTACTTGGCGGTAGATTTCCGGAAAACGGACCTGCACTTTGGCGCTAGGAGTTTTCGAGTAACCTACAAATCATTGCTGAAGGCAACCAACGGCAATTGTAATTGTAACTCCCGCCACAAATGGTGGCAGCGTTGGGATTTGTATGCTCAGCTTGTTACTATATACTTAGTTACCACTGGAATATTTGGAGGGCACTGACCTCTTTACGAGCGAATCGTGCCATAACGTGGATAACTTGGACTCGGAGTTTTATGCTGGATTATGCCATACTGGGTTCTATTTGGAATTTTGCTGGTGTATCTAATCATTGCATTGATTAGTAACTGTGTATTGATCAAGCAACGTCTGGATCTCCAATACTTAACCACATCAATACCGCGCGCGCCACCTGGGCTTAATGTTGCGTGGAAGTTCGCAACCGTTGTGCTTGTTTGTCACACGAATTCGTTAGCATTTTGTTACCAGCGTTCCATGTCGGCACAAGCGTATAATGTTTGCAACTGAATGTGAATAGCGCCCTCACTTTTTGACAGCGCTCTGTGATTGATTGAAAAGGCACGCGCTCGCGTAGTTATGCACTTTGCATCCACACCTCACTTGCCGGTCATCATGGCCAAAAATGCGTCCAGGATTTTGGAGGAAATATTCGCAGATAGCGGTTCCGATATGTCCGATGACGATTCTTCTCGACTAACATCTGAAGAAAGTAATGAAGAGGTTATCCCAACCTCACCAACCTCATCGGAGAATACAACTACGAGATCGTGCACCGCCCTGGCAAGAAACATGGACATGCGGACGGCCTGTCGCTCAGGAGCAGCTAGAATCTACAGTAGCCGTGGAGGAAGACCACTCAAATGTAGGGGACTCAGCGCAAGTGAACGAAGCAACGATAGGATGTTGCAGTCTAAGCCAACCAGCACTCTTAAGGATATCTCTGCGGCCTAGCTCCGAGACCCCACACTTTGTGGAATAAGCTAGTTCGGTATTCCAACTGCGCATTAACAAGATTCGACGATTTTTCTCTCGGGAAAAACGTGGCAGATAAATGCACACAACGCTATGGGGACGTGGTAACTGAATCCGAGTTCTGTGCAATTTGTTTGCAATCGAAAAGACGATGGAAACTTTTGTTCGAACAAAAGTTTCGACACACACAAGACACCTGTCCAAACGTTTTTGAAAATGTTACTTCAGAACACGACGATCTCTTTAAATTTACTGGTACCCACTATGCTTTTTCACGCATACGATGAAATGTTTCTCCCGAAAGAAAAATTGTCAAATCTTGATGTGCAAATGCGCAGTTGAAATACCGAACTGGCTTATTGTCAATTGCAAGCGGGAGTCTGGAGACCGCCCCAGCTAGAGTTATGCTCAAAGCCAGGGTGTGATAGGCAAGATCTACTGGGGCAATGGGAACGGCTGGAAGTGCGGGACGCAGTACTTTGCCGAAAGTGGGAGTCACACGAAGGGCGAGATGTAGAGTTGTAAGTTTAATATCTTGCCGGAGGAGTATAGGGACGATGTGTTGGCGAGCTACACGGTGGTACCACCGGATGTCACTTTGGTGTTGAACGTACACTGGCCAAAGTGAAGACCAGGTACTACTGGGCTGGGATGGCGGCAGACGTCCCGTCCAAGAAACGACGAGCGCATCTACAGCAACACCGAGTGGACATGCCCATGGACAGAGTTGCCCTATATCTTGTGGGGCAACTCCGGAAAGCGACAACTGGAACAAATGGATCCTCGTCATCGGGAAGTATTGTGGAGCTCGATGCGGCAAGACCACTTGTGGAGAGACGCGCGACGCGACGAGAGGCTCAATAGTGAGAATATGCGCCTACCTAATACTAGCGTGGGGCATCGGGAGGCGCCGGAGCGACGCGCGATAGTACACAAATAATGAATGTTTATGAGTGCGATGGTAAGAATAATTTCATGAGGTGACAGATTGAATTTCCATTCCACGAGGCGAAGCCGAGTGGAATGGGACATTCCATCTGTCACCGAATGAAATTATTCTTACCATTGCACGAATGTGAAACATTCATTATTTGTTTGTTTTATACAACGCCTGAATAAATCCGACAGATTGCATGCATGGATTTCTTGGTGTACAACGTGCCGTTTACCTTCTCAGTCCCGCATAAAACCGCGACAAAACGTAGTCCAGTTCCGAATCAGTTAAAGCTTTAATTGTTGTTCCTGCGTGTCTTGCAAATTCCTCTAATTATTTGACTGCATATTTCATTTGTCTCTTTGTGTTAGCAGCGTCAGCATCGCCTACGAGTTACAATATTTTGTCGTCTCTTAGGAAAACAAACCGCGGTTCGGAAACACCGCCCGTCATTTTGTGCGAATGAAAGCCTAGACTGGTTCCCGGTCCCCATATGTATATAATATACATTTGAAGTCCGAAGGCCAACGGAAGGACCGGGAACCAGTCCAATGACAGCCGTGTTGTGGCGGCGGGGAAGTTCTATTAAACGCGTTACTGTTTGAAAGAACCATGTGATATAACTTTTTTTGGCGGTGCGGGTTCGCGTCGTGCAATGGGACGAATAATTCAATGCACGTGATCGACGATCCACCAATCGGATGGCTGGGATTTATTCAGGTGTTGTATAAAACGCTTTCCACATCGAGCATATGCGCCTGCCTATTGCAGCGCGGGGCATATGCTGGAAGCGCTGGAGCGTAGCAGAGACGCCTGATGAGCGTGCACAGAAGCACGGGCGAACACAGCTGGATCGTCGTTGGTCGTGGAGGCGACCCATATACGCATACTTGTAGGAGCTGCTCTCTCGGGGGTCGGGGAGGCGCTATAAGATAGCGGGAGTCGCGTGTGCCGCTTAGACTGTTGTCAGCGCTAGGCGCCAAGGAGGCGTCTAGGAGGCGTTCGGAGAAACACAACATAAGGTCAAATAGAAAGTGGCATTAAAGCAGATCCTTTTCCCAACTATTTGATTGCAACTATTTGAATTGCAATAAACGGCATTTGTAATTGTAACTCCCGCCACAGTATCCATATTGTGCTCTTATGAAAAAATAAAGCAATATGAATACTGATGAAACATTAAAAATAAGCGTCTTATTGGTAAGTTACCGCACAGGGAATTAATTATATTTATAACATTGCTTGAGTTCGGACTGGTCTGTTTAGTGCAGGGCCGCCAAAATATGTGTTTAAATTTGCTCCCATTGCTATCCTATTGTGAAAACATATTATTAAGAACTTCTTAATTAGAAATGTAAGCAAAAGAACATCATGGCGTAATATACCAATCGCTTCCACTTTTGCCTGCGAATCTCCCTCAGAACAAGCGAATGATGTTTGATGAATACAAACTTGCCCTCTTTCTTCAGTACAAGCATTTGACAATTGTTTACAGTTAGGAACCGTTCAAATTCAATACCCGCCCCATACTCTCAAGTACACTGTTTGAATATTTATCCCATTTTTGAAAATTCTACACTTCAAAAACAGATTGGTTGAAAATAACCAATAGATAGATATGTGTCCAACCAAAATATTGGTTAAATTAACCAATTTGAAATGGATTGCCTTTTTAACCAATTCATATTGGTTGTAAGACCAACCAATACCACGTTGGTTAACGTAACCAATCCATAACGGTAGGGCTACAACCAATATGTATTGGTTACCATGCGACCAATTACATTGGTTATAACACCGACCAATCTATAGTGGTTATACACTGTAAAGAAATTACCCGTAATTTTACGGTAAATTCCCAGTCAAACGGGTTGCCAGTGAAAAACCGTAAAATTCACGGGAATTTCCGGTAAAATGTCTATAGGGTTGAAGCAAAAACGTGAACACCAACCAATCTATACTGGTTATAACACCGACCAATCCATATTGGTTATAACACCGACCAATCCATATTGGTTATAACACCGACCGATCCATATTGGTTATAACACCGACCAATCTATACTGGTTACAACACCGACCAATCCATATTGGTTATAACACCGACCAATCTATACTGGTTATAACACCGACCAATCCATATTGGTTATAACCCCGACCGATTGATATTGGTTATAACACCAAGCAATCCATATTGGTTATAACACCGACCAATATATACTGGTTAACTCGGCAACAGACATTGATGGAAGGGCACCCAACATATTGCTTACAAATGACCAATGAGATTGGTCGAATTCTTGGTTTTAAGCTCAACCAATATGATTTGTTGAAGTTCAACAACTCAAATTGGTTATTACTGACCAATATATCTTCGTTAAAAACATCCAATAGATTGGTTTTGGGATCAACCAAAGAGAATGGTGGAAGGACAACTAACATATTGGTTAAAACTAACCAATATATTGGTTGATTTCTTGGTTGTACGCTCAACCAACACGATTGGTGGAAGGTCAACCAATGCATTTGTTATAACTGACCAATGTCTTGGTTGAAAACAACCAATATAATTGGCTTTGAGATCAACCAAAGAGAATGGTTGAAGGACAACCAACATATTGGTTATAAATGACCAATAGATTGGTTAACACATTGGTTAAAACAACTAATATGGGGTCAACCAATTAGATTGGTAGCCTTTTAACCAATCTGTTTTTAGAGTGTATATTGTTGTGTTCCCTATTGTTGATAATCCCCCGTGCTATTCTTGGTGCTACCGAGGATCAAGGAAAAAATGCAAAATTGTTTGCGACATTCAAGCATAAAATAACATGTGCTCACATATTCCAGGGCTGCCTCGGGTAGCTCCACGGCCACGCCTTTCAAGACCTTGTGGTAGCGGTAGGAGAAGTTTACTCGGCCGAAACGCTGCTGGCGTACGCGAAGCTCGATGTCATCGGCAACGGTGTCCACATCCAAGTCATCTCTGTATTGATGAAAAGAGAAACTTTGATATTAAAAACAAATACTGTAGAATGGAATAGAAAATAGTGAGTTCAATAACGGATTCGAGATCTGGGTAATACCACAGATTGCGAGTTCGACCTGGGGCCGTGCTTGTCTTTGAGCAAGACACTTTGTGGCAAATTGCCTCTCTCGTCCCAGTGCTTTTAACTTGTAGTTGGGCTACATTATATTCTTCGGCATGCTTAACTATTTGACAGGATTGGTGAGACCGATAACCAGAAGTAATGGTGGATAACATGTGTGCATTATCATCAGTAGAATTCTTACTTGAATATGATGATGTATTTGCCTTTGACGTTCTTGGCGACTCGGTGCAGCGGCGCCAGGCTGGCCGTAGCTACACCAACCAACAGGAGAAGAACCAACGTGCGCATTGTGTAGTTGAACGTCTTGCAATCCACGGGTTTCAAATTACTCCTGACTTCTGTAATGCCTGCCTATTTATATGCACCGAATGGCATGTATGGTGTTAATCTATCATATCTATTCTTATGATATAGCAATGGAATATGGCAGGTGCATATCGGGATAAGTGGATTTATGTTGGAAAAATGGCACGTATTTAAAACTCGGATGGTGTTAATCTATCATATCTATTCTTATGATATAGGAATGGAATATGGCAGGTGCATATCGGGATAAGTGCATTGATGTTAGAAAAATGGCATGTATTTCAAACCATGGTGTTAATCTATCATATCTATTCTTATGATATAGGAATGGAATATGGCAGGTGCATATCGGGATAAGTGGATTTATATTTTTGAGGTAGGATGTACCCATATCATAATAAGTGGTGAGACGTGGCTTCTAATCTTGAAGGAATGAAACAAAACCATTTTCTTGCAACGTGGTTCGGTATTTTCAGTTGCTCATGGTAATAGTTAGAGTGTACAAGCCAGGCTCAAAATGAACCCCTTGCGTACGGATGACGCCATATGGCGTCAAAAGAAAGTGCCACCAGGCCGGATGACGCCATTTGCCGCCGTTTGTGCAGTTTCAATCCATTGTTGGATTATTGTTTATGTTACGCTTGACTGCACAAACACATTGTAGCGGTCCGCTTGGCTTCCAGAACCGCCGCGACACTGTGACCTTGAAATGTTGAAACAAAGAAGCACAATGGTGTTCATTACCTGTTTCCCTTCGATTGGATCTCGTTTGGGGCGTTTCCCCGGTGGATTTTCTGGCTCTGTGGCATCTTGTTGATTAAGATGATGCATGTTTGCACTTTGCAGTAAAGCGCTTGTAGCAGCCTATGTGGTAGCCAAAGCCATCAAAACTCTGTAACGGTATTTCATCTGGTATTTGACAACATATTCTGACCATGGTGAACCATTATGAGACTGGTCTAAAAAAAAAATATGTTTTAAAGTACTGAATGCTTTAATATTTCAGAGCGTTATCGCTCTCTGATAGCCGATAGGTGACAGCAGGGAAAAATTACTGATATCCGTGTATGGAATTCTTCCCAAAATGGAAATGGCCTTACACTGCAGACTCTAGGCAGTTGCCATTTTGCACGAGTGCGTTTTGGGATTAGCCTCCCAAAGTATTATTATTATATTTCAAATTGTCCTCAATTGCCGGTTGGGGCGACACATGATGCTCGAAAAGAGTGGGTTCGGGCGACGCGGTCAAATAGGGCGACACTGTTGTCGCCCCTTTGGAGTGTTTTTTAGTAGGGTGCGTGGGAGAAGTGCTCTAAATGGGCGACTCGCGCGTCGCCCTTTTGGAGTTATTTCGGGCAGAGTCGCCCGTTTGCCGCATGCACAGGAATTATAATTATTATTATTTTATTTTTATTTTTGTATTATTATTATTATTATTATTATTATTATTATTATTGTTAGGGTCTGAAAATCTCCAGACTATCCGCAAATAGAAATTACTAGAAAAAAGCCTGAATTTTCTCAGATGCAACAAAGAAACAATGTGATTTAATGGTGAGAATATTCGAGAATCAATAGGGTTTAACAAGTGTAGAATTAAGAAAAGATCTTATACAATATATAACTTAAAAGATCTTACGGGCGAGGACTTATATAGGCGAGGGCTCAGACGACTTGGGCAGCTCTGCAATGGGCGAGGACTTGGACGGCTTGGGCACTCAGCAACGGACGAGGACGACTCCAATAATGCGATCGAATACAGTTCTTTGGCGAGCTGGAACACGGAGCGAATTCACCTTCAAAACAGCCGAAGAGAGACGAAAACAGCGGGGGACGACACAAACTGGCTCCCGTCGCGAAAGTATGGGGATATGAGACCCCCAAATAATGAACCGACGACAGTTCACAAATAAATGTCTCTTTTACGGAAATAAAACTCAGCTCTAACTGTCTCCAGACGCTCACGCAGATCTCCCACTGCAGTCCAGTCAACACCTTCTCCATCAGGCGTTCAAACGTGGCTGGTGCGTTCGCCAGACCGAACGGCATGACCTTCCATTGATACAGACCATTGCGTACCACGAAGGCTGACTTACGCTTAGCGTCCTCGTCCAGGGCTACCTGCCAATAGCCCGACGCTAGGTCAAGGGTCGAGAACCATTGAGCGCCCTTAAGCGCATCCAGGGTCTCGTCAATCCTTGGAACAGGGTTAGCATCCTTTATGGTTGCCGCATTTAAGCCCCTATAGTCAATGCACAGACGTTTTGACCCGTCCTTCTTCCTAACCAACACCACATTAGCCGCCCATGGGCTGTTAGAAGCCTCGATCAGGCCTCTTCCCTTTAGGTCGTTGACCTGACGGTCTTTTTTTCTGTTGATTACAAACAGGGTAGTAGTTTAGGAGGAGCAAGCTCCACCTGGCGCGGTGCATGCGGTGCATTCGGTGCAAGGGGGCGTGGTCACTTGAGGGGGGGTCACTTTGGTGGAGGAGGAGGAGGGAGTGTGGGGGTGTTGTTGGTGGAGGAGGAGGAGGGAGTGTGGTGCGGTGGTGGTGGAGGAGGAGGGATGTTGGTAATGGGGCTGACACGTCTACATAGGTTGACGGGTTGAGTGACGTCATCAGCATGACGTCACAGATAAGATCGGGAAAGTCCAGGAGGAACAATGGGACAGCTCCGGACAAGTAACAAATCGCAACGGTTATTGCGCTCTGATTGGTTGTTTCAAAGACCGAAACATTCTAACCAGTGGTTGTTTTAAAAGATGATGATCGTATAACTTCATGTGCTTGCTGCTGCTCGTTCAGACAACCAGGTAAAAGAGTGTGTTAAGGGGCTACTGTAGTTCCCCAATATAATTCAACAAACTTAGAAACGTACCGTGTAATACTTGAACGGGCTAAAACCTTTCCTCAGACGGCGTAATTCACCTCGGTCACTTCACTCTCAAAGAAAACATCAGCCAGTGCTGTTGGCGGTAATGTACTGGCCAGCGCCTGTACGGGCACAAGTTACTTCCTTTCCCCAGACGACATAATTAACATTGGTCACTCCACTCTCATAGAAAACATGTAGGCTGTATTAGTGTGTAATACGTAGTAAATGAGCGGGCTTATTCTCAGATGACATAATTGACCTTGGTCACCCCACTCTCATAGAAAACATAGGCTGTAAGTGGTCGTGTGCGCAACGGTAAACATTGCAAAGTACACGGCCGGGCTTATCCTCAGACGACATAATTGGAACCGGTCACTCGACTCAAAGTCACAACAGTAAGGGAAACCTGATTACGGGATTAAGGAACACGTGTGTACGTTAATTGATAATTTTATTACTTGGGTAAGTAAATGTGTTAGTAGATAAGAGTATAAACAAACTAGCACGGGGGTGTCCTGACCGTGAGGGGATGTCGCAATGTAAATAAATAAAGGAGCTGTTTGTCTTGTATTTCTTTAATGAACGCATTTTTTGTATGTGAAATGTACGCGGTATGGCTTAATCGTAGGAATATATTTTGTTTATGTATTGTATGATTTTTATTTATGTATATACTATATAATGTATTGGGGATGGTGCTTACTGCTAAAATAAATAGAGGAACGTACGTATCCGTAAAATACATACGAGCATAATAATAATCAATTAAAGTAATACACGTACATATACAGTACAGTGAAAAGTGCACAGAAATATAGTACCGATGAGAATAAGAATCAGAAGCAATACAGTAAGAAATACATATACGTAGTCATCGAAGGATGGTAAACAAGTACTGCACAAGTTCGGTCCTTCAAGTATAGTCTTCCCATCCGAAATTCGCGGTGATTTTGAACGACTCCATGCAGGCAATCATCGTTAGGGGCGCTAATAATGAGCTTTGCATCATCGGATTGCCAATTCGAAACTTTAAGCAGAATGTGCAGTCCGTCTGACCATGCTGACATACAACAAACTACTACAACCATGGTTTTATTCCTCCATGCTACAACTATTCCTCGACGGAAACCTGTCACATTATTAGCCTTTGTTCCAAAACGAGGGAAGCGAGGGGGTGTAAAAAAGAAAATATAAAAAAATTGTGAATTCCTACGCACGTATGATTTTGTAACCCATTTAAAATTGCACCTAAGGCATTATCTCATTCAGTTTAACTGTACCCCCGCCTCATCAAGTTGTTTCATCCCAACTTATCCGAGTTTTCAGGTTTTGTTTTATTCCGGTTTTGTTTGGTTTTGTTTCGGTAGACACGGATTTTGTTTTGAAAAAAAAACAATTAAAGAAAGTTTCCTTTTGTAATTATACGCGTAAACATAACCGTTAAAACGGATAAAACACGGGAGACCTGTATATGTTTCATGTCACTCTGCATGTATATGGGACCTTTGTACAGTATAATAATGAGAAGAATAATAAACATCATACAAAAACCACTTTAGGCAAATACAAAAAAAGAAATGGAAACAAAAAAGTAGGCCTAAAGATAAAAGAACACATTCAGCTCTGAATACATTTTTAATACACTTTTTTTTTTTTTATGTACGTAACATCAATGAATGGATAACCGATACAAATCACTGTATAAAAGAAACTCACAATTTCTTAAGTATCAATAACCAAGGAAAAAATGCACATATACTTTAAGAAGAATCCCCATATAAAAATACTGGAAATCAAATACGTTTGGAGGTACAACACAGTTATTTTGTGAATGTTCGAGTCAATTTTGTTCCTTATACAGTATCTTCATTTTAATTACTGTTAAAATGAACGTTGGAGGATAATAAAAATGTTAACGACATGTACATAGATTTTCCAGAAGAATAAACTTATCATGCCCGTCACATCAACGGTGTCTATATACTCTACCAGTTAGAAAACTATTTTGATTTGACTTTTTCTGTTTAGTTTTTATTCCCACAATATCTTTCTTCGCAGTTAAATCGTCAGTGTCCTCAATGTAACTAGATTACTGCAAGAGTGACTAACAGAGGTGACTATTCTATATATTATTTTTTCTTTTCTACCAAAGGCACTACTAGATTCTTTAAAAATTACAATAGTCTTTCTGAAACTATTAGTCTTTAATCATCACTGTCTTCCTCGCTATTCAGGTTCCTCTTCATCTTGTTGGAACAGTCCGTCAAATTTGGCCTGGTGTTTAGACATTATTCTGTTCAGGGCTTTATTTACTTCCAGACCCTTATTTACTTTTTCTTCGAGATCTTCCACAATATCTTGATGAGTATCACTATCTTTCAGATGTAGGTAACTTGACAAAAAATCCTTGTAGGTGTTGAAAAAGATTCGCTTAACTGCCCAAAGGGTCTTTCTATTGGCTTTTTCCTTGGCTTGATCTTCACCCATACCACAGTTGACGTACTTTTCACATTTTTCATTCCACATCTCTTCAGTGGCGTCTTTGGCCTCTTCCAACCAGTCTAGATAAGCGGCATTGTCTTCCAATTCAGAACTAGACGCATCTTCATGCAATATTTCGTCATCTTCTGCCTCCGTTTCAGATTCCGAATCATTTTCTTCGAAATCTTCGTCTTCATCCTGCGTAGATCCAGTTTCACAGTTTTCTATTTCTGAATCTTCAGAACTAGACTCATCTTCATCCGATAATTCGTTATCTTCTACCTCCGTTTCGGATTCCGAATCTTTTTCCTCGAAATCTTCGTCTTCATCCTGCGTAGATTCAGTTTCACAGTTTTCTATTTCTGAATCTTCAAATCTACGCTTTTTAAAAACGGGTTCAGAATTATACACGTCACAATTTTCAGATTGAATAGCTTCAGTTTCAAGATCATCGTCAACTTGATTCATTGTAGATTCCTCTTCAGCATGTACATTTTCTGTATGCCTGCGTAGGTTATATCTCCGTCCAAAGCTTTTGTTACATTGGTGACAAGCATGGGGTTTGACTGCAGAAATAACATTCATGTTGAATCTTTGAAGGTTAATCTCCGAATAACAAGAAACGGATGAAATCGTTTAATATAACTATACTCATTCTCCTCATACTTCTGCATGGTATTTGTGATCAGTTACTAATTTTACTCATTTCACCGCTCATCTGCTCATTTCTTGCTCTTTTTGTTGCTCATTTGCTCATTTCTTGCTCTTTTTGTTGCTCATTTTACTCATTTCGCTGCTCATTTGCTCACTTCCTGCTCCTTTTTGCTCATTTTACTCATGACTGAACGACCAGCAGCAAGCAAATGAAGTTATACGATCATCAGGCTTTTAAAAGAACCACAGGTTAGAAAGTTTCGGTCTTTAAAACAACCAATCAAAGTGCGGTAACCGATCCAACGAGCAAGAAATGAGCAAAAAGAGCAACAAAAAGAGCAAGAAATGAGCAAATGAGCAGCGAAATTAGTAAATGAGCAACAAAAAGAGCAAGAAATTAGCAAATGAGCAGCGAAATGAGTAAATGAGCAACAAAAAGAGAGAGAAATGAGCAAATGAGCAGCGAAATGAGTAAAATGAAGATTTCGAAGAAAATGATTCGGAATCCGAAACGGAGGCAGAAGATGACGAAATATTGCATGAAGATGCGTCTAGGTCTGAATTGGAAGACAATACCGCTTATATCTAGACTGGGTGAAAGAGGCCAAAGAAGCCACTGAAGAGATGTGGAATGAAAAATGTGAAAAGTACTTCAACTGTGGTATGGGTGAAGATCAAGCCAAGGAAAAAAGCCAATAGAAAGACCCTTTGGGCAGTTAAGCGAATCTTTTTCAACACCTACAAGGATTTTCTATTTTTGTCAAGTTACCTACATCTGAAAGATAGTGATACTTATCAAGATATTGTGGAAGATCTCGAAGAAAAAGTAAATAAGGGTCTGGAAATAAACAAAGCCCTGAACAGAGTTTAATATAACTATACTCGTTCTCCTCATACTTCTGCATGGTATTTGTGATCAGTTACTCATTTTACTCATTTCGCTGCTCATCTGCTCATTTCTTGCTCTTTTTGTTGCTCATTTGCTCATTTCTTGCTCTTTTTCTTGCTCATTTTACTCATTTTGCTGCTCATTTCTCTCTCTTTTTGTTGCTCATTTAATCATTTCGCTGCTCATTTGCTCTTTTCTTGCTCTTTTTGTTGCTCATTTACTCATTTCGCTGCTCATTTGCTCACTTCTTGCTCTTTTTTTGCTCATTTTACTCATTTCGCTGCTCATTTGCTCATTTCTCTCTCTTTTTGTTGCTCATTTTGTTGCTCTTTTTACTCATTTCTTGCTCGTTGGATCGGTTACCGCACTTTGATTGGTTGTTTTAAAGACCGAAACTTTCTAACCTGTGGTTCTTTTAAAAGCCTGATGATCGTATAACTTCATTTGCTTGCTGCTGGTCGTTCAGTCATGAGTACAATGAGCAAAACAAAAAAGAGCAGGAAGTGTCGAGCAAATGAGCAGCGAAATGAGTAAATGAGCAACAAAAAGAGCAAGAAATGAGCAGATGAGCAGCGAAATGAGTAAATGAGCAACAAAAAGAGAGAGAAATGAGTAAATGAGCAGCGAAATGAGTAAAATGAGCAACAAAAAGAGCAAGAAATTAGCAAATGAGCAACAAAAAGAGCAAGAAATGAGCAGATGAGCGGCGAAATGAGTAAAATGAGTAACTGATCACAAATACCATGCAGAAGTATGAGGAGAATGAGTATAGTTATATTAAACGATTTCATCCGTTTCTTGTTATTCGGAGATTAACCTTCAAAGATTCAACATGAATGTTATTTCTGCAGTCAAACCCCATGCTTGTCACCAATGTAACAAAAGCTTTGGACGGAGATATAACCTACGCAGGCATACAGAAAATGTACATGCTGAAGAGGAATCTACAATGAATCAAGTTGACGATGATCTTGAAACTGAAGCTATTCAATCTGAAAATTGTGACGTGTATAATTCTGAACCCGTTTTTAAAAAGCGTAGATTTGAAGATTCAGAAATAGAAAACTGTGAAACTGAATCTACGCAGGATGAAGACGAAGATTTCGAGGAAAAAGATTCGGAATCCGAAACGGAGGTAGAAGATAACGAATTATCGGATGAAGATGAGTCTAGTTCTGAAGATTCAGAAATAGAAAACTGTGAAACTGGATCTACGCAGGATGAAGACGAAGATTTCGAAGAAAATGATTCGGAATCTGAAACGGAGGCAGAAGATGACGAAATATTGCATGAAGATGCGTCTAGTTCTGAATTGGAAGACAATGCCGCTTATGTAGACTGGTTGGAAGAGGCCAAAGAAGCCACTGAAGAGATGTGGAATGAAAAATGTGAAAAAGTACGTCAACTGTGCATGGTATGGGTGAAGATCAAGCCAAGGAAAAAGCCAATAGAAAGACCCTTTGGGCAGTTAAGCGAATCTTTTTCAACACCTACAAAGATTTTTTGTCAAGTTACCTACATCTGAAAGATAGTGATACTCATCAAGATATTGTGGAAGATCTCGAAGAAAAAGTAAATAAGGGTCTGGAAGTAAATAAAGCCCTGAACAGAATAATGTCTAAACACCAGGCCAAATTTGACGGACTGTTCCAACAAGATGAAGAGGAACCTGAATAGCGAGGAAGACAGTGATGATTAAAGACTAATAGTTTCAGAAAGACTATTGTAATTTTTAAAGAATCTAGTAGTGCCTTTGGTAGAAAAGAAAAAATAATATATAGAATAGTCACCTCTGTTAGTCACTCTTGCAGTAATCCAGTTACATTGAGGACACTGACGATTTAACTGCGAAGAAAGATATTGTGGGAATAAAAACTAAACAGAAAAAGTCAAATCAAAATAGTTTTCTAACTGGTAGAGTATATAGACACCGTTGATGTGACGGGCATGATAAGTTTATTCTTCTGGAAAATCTATGTACATGTCGTTAACATTTTTATTATCCTCCAACGTTCATTTTAACAGTAATTAAAATGAAGATACTGTATAAGGAACAAAATTGACTCGAACATTCACAAAATAACTGTGTTGTACCTCCAAACATATTTGATTTCCAGTATTTTTATATGGGGATTCTTCTTAAAGTATATGTACATTTTTTCCTTGGTTATTGATACTTAAGAAATTGTGAGTTTCTTTTATACAGTGATTTGTATCGGTTATCCATTCATTGATGTTACGTACATTAAAAAAAAAAAGTGTATTAAAAATGTATTCAGAGCTGAATGTGTTCTTTTATCTTTAGGCCTACTTTTTTGTTTCCATTTCTTTTTTGTATTTGCCTAAAGTGGTTTTTGTATGATGTTTATTATTCTTCTCATTATTATACTGTACAAAGGTCCCATATACATGCAGAGTGACATGAAACATATACAGGTCTCCCGTGTTTTATCCGTTTTAACGGCTATGTTTACGCGTATAATTACAAAAGGAAACTTTCTTTAATTGTTTTTTTTTTCAAAACAAAATCCGTGTCTACCGAAACAAAACCAAACAAAACCGGAATAAAACAAAACCTGAAAACTCGGATAAGTTGGGATGAAACAACTTGATGAGGCGCGAGTACAGTTAAACTGAATGAGATAATGCCTTAGGTGCAATTTTAAATGGGTTACAAAATCATACGTGCGTAGGAATTCACTATTTTTTTATATTTTGTTTTTTTTACACCCCCTCGCTTCCCTCGTTTTGGAACAAAGGCTAATAATGTGACAGGTTTCCGTCGAGGAATAGTTGTAGCATGGAGGAATAAAACCATGGTTGTAGTAGTTTGTTGTATGTCAGCATGGTCAGACGGACTGCACATTCTGCTTAAAGTTTCGAATTGGCAATCCGATGATGCAAAGCTCATTATTAGCGCCCCTAACGATGATTGCCTGCATGGAGTCGTTCAAAATCACCGCGAATTTCGGATGGGAAGACTATACTTGAAGGACCGAACTTGTGCAGTACTTGTTTACCATCCTTCGATGACTACGTATATGTATTTCTTACTGTATTGCTTCTGATTCTTATTCTCATCGGTACTATATTTCTGTACACTTTTCACTGTACTGTATATGCACGTGTATTACTTTAATTGATTATTATTATGCTCGTATGTATTTTACGGATACGTACGTTCCTCTATTTATTTTAGCAGTAATCACCATCCCCAATATATTATACAGTATATACATAAATAAAAATCATACAATACATAAACAAAATATATTCCTACGATTAAGCCATACCGCGTACATTTCACATACAAAAAATGCGTTCATTAAAGAAATACAAGACAAACAGCTCCTTTATTTATTTACATTGCGACATCCCCTCACGGTCAGGACACCCCCGTGCTAGTTTGTTTATACTCTTATCTACTAACACATTTACTTACCCAAGTAATAAAATTATCAATTAACGTACACACGTGTTCCTTAATCCCGTAATCAGGTTTCCCTTACTGTTGTGACTTTGAGTCGAGTGACCGGTTCCAATTATGTCGTCTGAGGATAAGCCCGGCCGTGTACTTTGCAATGTTTACCGTTGCGCACACGACCACTTACAGCCTATGTTTTCTATGAGAGTGGGGTGACCAAGGTCAATTATGTCATCTGAGAATAATAAGCCCGCTCATTTACTACGTATTACACACTAATACAGCCTACATGTTTTCTATGAGAGTGGAGTGACCAATGTTAATTATGTCGTCTGGGGAAAGGAAGTAACTTGTGCCCGTACAGGCGCTGACCAGTACATTACCGCCAACAGCACTGGCTGATGTTTTCTTTGAGAGTGAAGTGACCGAGGTGAATTACGCCGTCTGAGGAAAGGTTTTAGCCCGTTCAAGTATTACACGGTACGTTTCTAAGTTTGTTGAATTATATTGGGGAACTACAGTAGCCCCTTAACACACTCTTCACGTTTTCTAGATGTTTAAAAATAATTTGAAACAAGTTATATTAATATATTTAAATATAATAATGCGTCAAAGACTTACAGCTTTAAATTTTCTCTCCGAAGTGACTCCGTTTCCAGTTCGTTGATGTTTGCGAGTGCTTTTTACCTTTTTACCTGGTTGTCTGAACGAGCAGCAGCAAGCACATGAAGTTATACGATCATCATCTTTTAAAACAACCACTGGTTAGAATGTTTCGGTCTTTGAAACAACCAATCAGAGCGCAATAACCGTTGCGATTTGTTACTTGTCCGGAGCTGTCCCATTGTTCCTCCTGGACTTGCCCGATCTTATCTGTGACGTCATGCTGATGACGTCACTCAACCCGTCAACCTATGTAGACGTGTCAGCCCCATTACCAACATCCCTCCTCCTCCACC
The DNA here is from genome assembly GCA_037893225.1 of Hippasteria phrygiana. Lineage (NCBI taxonomy): Eukaryota > Metazoa > Echinodermata > Asteroidea > Valvatida > Goniasteridae > Hippasteria > Hippasteria phrygiana. Next base: position 87,444 of record JAZGUH010000544.1, read on the forward strand.
ACCACCGCACCACACTCCCTCCTCCTCCTCCACCAACAACACCCCCACACTCCCTCCTCCTCCTCCACCAAAGTGACCCCCCCCCTCAAGTGACCACGCCCCCTTGCACCGAATGCACCACATGCACCGCGCCTCAGGTGGAGCTTGCTCCTCCTAAACTACTCAGGGTGCCTCCTGGGCCTCTGTCTGACTGGTCTGGCGCCACCAGTGTCAATGCTGTGCCTAACCACATTGGTATGGCCTATATCACCGTCGCCCCTAGAGAACACATCTTCGAATTCTATTAGGCAGTCCTTTAACTTCATATGTTTTGATGGATCCAAATTCCCCTTACTCCTCTCAAACAGGCATTGTAAGTGACATGGCAGGATCCCTGCACTTGCTCTATGTTAACCCTCAGTGGGCGGAGTTTCAACCTCCACCGGCGAAACTGTTGCAGCCGTGGTTCAAGTCTTGGTTCCAAGACCTTCGTGTTCCTTTTTTCCTTCCGAACGAGGGCGCTGTTTCTCAGTTAATCGATTCGGATTGTATTCGATAATGTTTTATATATTACGCGCTCTGACAAGAATCGATTCTACTGTTCTTTGCTCGGTTCTTCACTTCCACGAAGGTCTTGGATATTTCTGTCCGCGGGTCTTAACTTTTTCTTTACTTTTTCGACATTCTCCCCCGACTTTCCGGGGGAGCCAATAAGCCATTGAGTTTGACCTTGACAGATGAATTATTCATAACTTGGCGAGCATGCACGATTAAATAGGACGCGGTGGTGCGGTCATCACCCTCTGGGTGCGGTTTTTTGTGTATGTGTGTTGTGTTGTCTGGAAATTTGAAGTTCACCGCGCCCGGGCCCGACGCGTCGACCATTGTATTGTTTTGAATGAAGGATTGCGCGATACGCGATCCGCGTGACCCAGTCTGTCATGTCTGTGGGAAATATTTTTTAAGTTGACGTGTAGTATAGGCACGACGTACGTGTCGTTAAAGGTACACATTGCCTTCAAATGTCATGACATTTTGCTGTTTGGAAATGTTCCTTATCTTTTATACGAGTTGTTTATGCAAAAAACACGTATAATGTGTTGTAATTAGTGAGTAGTGATTACAAAACAAAACATTTGCCTCTGACCCCGGACATCTGACCCGCGAAACATAGACTTATTTCCAGTAGTAAATACCACCGTCTAAATAATGCGCAAAATACGCTGTACGAGTCTTTAGGCTGGCGCCACAGCCAGTGGCCTTGTAAACCTATCAGATGATCGCCAGGTACCATTCTCTACCTCGCGACACATATCGCCAGTGCTGCGCGCCGTGCCACAGTAACATCAAAATGGATCAACAGAACCAGCTGCGACTGGAAATACGACTGGTGAACACGGTCCGCCATTTTGTGGGGTCAAAAATTTGGTTCTACAAAATGGCGGACCGTTGTTTGTCTCGAAATTTAACAAAAACCGCGCAATTTGAATGGATAGTTATGTGAATCTTTATATTCTACTTTTAAAAAGCTTCCCAACCATATCCATTTCAGTTTTATAGCGCAAATCGCAAAATCCAAAGCAATGTGTCCCTTTAAAATCCGCGAAGTATCTCCATTCCTCCATGCTGTAGTGCAGCTGATTTCTGTAGTGCAGCTGAAGTTTATTTAGACATTAAATAAAGTGTAGGCCTATACGAAATATTTGTGCGGATGATGAGTGAACATGTGAGGTATATTTTAATACTTCCGAATGTATAAACTTAGAACTATAACCTTCGATGACAGCCAGTGTGTTTACGTGCTTACTATTCCACATGTAATAGAAAAAATACATGCAGTAGTCAGTGTACATATATTGGTTAAAAGAACTACATCACAATTGATTTCATTACAGTCATAATAATTGATCATTTTCAATTATTTTTTTTAACAACAATTTGTATACAAAGGAAAACGTATCAGAAAGGATTAACAAATGGTGATACATACGGCGTACATAATAGCCCAACTTTTATAGTTAAATATAATCCCCAAAAAATTGTCGACAAGAAGAAGTGTTGATAAAGTAAAGGCAAAAACATAGATTTCGGGGTTGTGGGGATGGGGAATATATCTCCACCCACACACACTTTATGACAAGATCACCCCTAGACAATAAAACCAGACAGAAGAAAAAAATTGAAATAGACCAGGAGGTATTATAAATTTAACATGGAAATTACAGTAGAATTGTCGGAAAGAGGGTTAAATTTGGGTTTGTGTATGGACCATAATTAATACATGTGTAATAAACAGCGTAGTGTCCACCCCCCCCCCCCCCTTCGAAATTTTCAGTTGGTTGGTTTTGGAAATTTCATGATACCCCCCCCCCCCCCCCCCCCCCCTTTTCCCGGTCTTCACACATGTCATAGTCAAATCATGGAGGCGCGCTTGAGTGAAGGTAAACATTTATGAGAAGGTATTACCCGATGACATGTACATTATATATTGTACACTGTACGAGCTAGAACACTGGTGTATAAACATGTGAGGTGATAAACTTAAAAAGACTTCAGAATGGAGGACGTCCCAGCCAGTTTGTATAAGTAAATGTATTATACATTTTTTTAAATGCCACATGTACATGTACATGTAATGTCGATTATTTTACACTGAGTAGTAAATGACCGGTACATCTGCCAATTAAATTTTTCAGGATGGAAATTGAAAATACATGAAAAAAGAGATGTAACAAATGGTGTGTTTCATATTTCTGATGAACTCTGTGGCAGTTCTAACCTTCAATGGTAAAGTATATGTTAACATAAATGTAACTTTACAATAATGGTTTAAATCTTTACAGAAATACATTTTATCCAGTGACAAATTATGTTTACCTCAAGAATTAGAATAATTGAGTGAAGTTAACCATCTACTTTGATTTTAAATCCACTGCATTTAAGTGGTTTGCTGGGCTTGCTATTTCAGACTTCTCTTCTTCATGTTCACTTTGTTAAATATTAGTATACATGGATTACTATACACATGTAGGAATGTAATGTATTTAGTGGAGGAATTTTATATTGGGAGAAATATAAATAATTCAGACAATGATGAATTTAAAGGGCCGTGTCGTCACGATCATAGCAGGCTTGCGGCTGTACACTGAATCCCGAACTGATGAACGCAGATGAACCCAGTAACTGCAAATAATACCCCACGACCGCGCGCTGACCTACAGGGCGCGCGCGCGCTGACCTACAGGGCGCGCGCGCCAGATCAGATTACAAATGCAATGACTGCTTCATGCATGATCCTGTAGTTATGATACATACTGCATGTACAAGTATTTTGTATGTGTTTGTGCCACCAAAAATATACGATAGGCCTACAGTCGAACATAGTCCGTGACAACCCCACCCGTCGGCCAAACGCCAAAATGTACCATGACAGAACCAAACGAAAATAAGTAAATAAGTAAATCTGTATTTATAATTGTAAAATAAATAATGCACCAGCCCCTTCCTATACAAAAATACAGTTGTAGGCCTATGTATCGAAATAAATTTCGACTAAAATCGGCTGTGCGTGCAATGATGAGCAAATCAAAGTAAAACAGCTACAATGTATACTGATGGCGATATTGAGTCCACGACCTTGTGTTACATTTGACGGCAGGAATTTATGGAAAGTTACATCATACGAGTTATTTCAACACTATCAAAAATTAATAATAAACACAATAATAACAGTTATTACCAATAAATAATATACGCCAATGAAATGAGATTTCACAAATGGCGAGTAAATCCGTGTCGAAAAGTAGGGATGATTATTGAATTTGTCAACGAAGTATTGCATCTTGAACTTTTTCTCAACGGGGGATACCCCCGCCCCAAACACCGCTTGAAATTTGAAACATCACTTTGTGTACAATTTTCCCTTTTTAAATTTACGAAACAAAAAAGAAATACAAATCGGCGGGCCCCTGAACTCCTTCCCCGTGTTTACGCCACTGGCGCACAGATCCCCACATCACTATGATAAAGATGACTACCGAAGAAACAAAGAAATAAGCACCCCGACAAATATTCAAACAACCCTAATTTTCACCTGTTTTGCACGAATTATTCGCTTATTACTTTTTATGACATGAACAATTCACATACCGAGTACATGGATCGGATGTACTGTACATGTAATGTATGTACTGTACATGTTGACTATACATTACATGTAGACTTGATGTGCGGAAATATTGTTTCACACAGCGAGTTGTTGACAAGTGCTATTGGAATAGCGACCAAGTGAAGTTGTTTCAGCTCCATCTATCAACTGTTTAAAAAAAAGATGTACTTCTAAGTTCTAGATTTTAATGTATTTTTTCGCTGCTAAAGAACTGTCTGCAGTACTACCCCTCTTTTAGTAGCATGATAATTTTGTTATTAAAGTGACGGGTCAAAATAAGCCTGAAGCTTTTTATCGACCTAAGTTTACAAGCAAGATACGAACAAGATACATCCAAATGAATGTACACATAATACATAGACCCTTTTACGGATACCCCGCCTGTGGGATTTTGTGTACAAAATTTAGCGCGAACTGTCCCACAGCGACAAGACACGTTGCAGTTTTGCTGTGCACATTTACATGGACAAGCACCCCGTGTGCCGAGTCGTCCTCTCTGGCAAGAGTTTCGGCATGTACATGTCATAGGTTCTCCAGCGTTAAGGTTCTACTTCTATATCGCCAACCTCCAATTCTATGCAACTTTCAGACAAATATTCCATGGCACTTGTGTACATGTGAATGAAATTTTATGAAATAAACAGATAAAATTTAAACGTTTTTCCAAAAATTTTACTCTTAGAGAACTGAGTGCCACGATGTGTGCTACTTGTTTATAAGTATACGTGTACACGTACGTGTATTTCAGTACGCAGACGCTGGACATGCGTGCGTGTTCCAGGGGGTGTAGTTTCCAAAAGCCAATTCTCAGAACAGCCATAACAAACGGATGGAGGTTAAAAATAGCACATAACCGAAATGAAGCGCAAGGGGGCACACTCCAATATTTGATTCGTTAACGCGAGATGGCGCGACGACACAGCCCCTTTAAGCTCCACCTTGAAGACAAAGTGAGTAAAAACGTTTTTCAGTCAAAAGTTGACCAAAGACGTCCTTTAAATATATTGTGCATGCAACTAACTGGACTGAAATATCCAATACAATACTGGGCCTGGCCATGGCTGGCTGCAAAAAACGGCACCACATGTTTGTACATGTAATTAAACAAGACTGGCAAAAATCAATCTTTGATAAAAAATAATTTAAAAATTTGACTATTCTGCATTTATTCATTCACATTGGCTAATTAACATCCCAGATTAAAGGGACACATTGCTTTGGATTTTGAGATTTGGGCTATAAAACTGAAATGGATATGGTTGGGAAGCTTTTAAAATAAAAGTATAAAGATTCACATAACTATCCCTTCAAAATGCGTGGTTTTTGTTTAATTTCGTGACAAATAGCAGTCCGCCATTTTGTAGAACCAAATTTTTGACTCCACAAAATGGCGGACCGTGTTCAACAGTCGTATTTCCAGTCGCAGCTGGTTGAAGTACGTTCTGTTGATCCATTTTGATGTACTGTGGCACGGCGCGCAGCACTGGCGATATGTGTCGCGAGGTAGAGAATGGTACCTGGCGATCATCTGATAGGTTTACAAGGCCACTGGCTGCGGCGCAAGCCTAAAGACTCTAACAGCGTATTTTGCGCATTATTTAGACGGTGGTATTTACCACTGGAAATAAGTATATGTTTCGCGGGTCAGATGTCAGGGGTCAGACGCCAATTTTTTGTTTTGTAATCACTACTCACTAATTACAACACATTATACGTGTTTTTTGCATGAACAACTCTTATAAAAGATAAGGAACATTTCCAAACAGCAAAATTTCATGACATTCGAAGGCAATGTGTCCCTTTAAATACTCTTTTAACTGATGGAGATTAGTTTGCAGACGAGAGGGATTTTTTAATTTAAAAAAAGGGTTGTTATTCAGAACCATTTATCCTCTTTCGCGAAAGCTCATTATGTATGTTAAATGTGTGTACGTGACCCCGTGACGTACACGTGTAGATTCGGTTGATGCTACAGCCAGACACTATGCACGTACGTATGTGGAGTTGATGCTGCTGGAAGAGTTTTTGTCGACATAACTTCTCCGTTCTGGTTCTGGTAAATTACTGCATAAATCTCCACATATCGGGATGTACATATGCAGGTGACTGAGCAGTATGGTTTACATAAAGTGGCCCCCCCCCCCCCCCCCTCTGATGATGTGTCCCATGTCCATTGCTTGAAGTTTTTCCTTAAAAATAGCTATTGTTGGTGCTTGACGAATATCTTGTGGTAGCTTGTTCCATTCTGCAAATGATCTTGGGAGGAAGGAGAATTTATAACAGTCTTTGTATGCAGAGGGCTTAATGAAGGCAGTTGCAGCCTGTTGTCTAGTACCTGTCCCCGTGTACTTTGGTCTGGTATGAATCAGTGTCTATGGCAGCAAGCTTGTGGACAGATTTGTAAAGAAGCGTCAATCGTTGGATGGCCCTCCGATGTTCCAGCTGTTCCCATTCAAGTTGAGAAATCAGATTGGTGACACTATCTTTCTTGTTGTTATTTTTTAAAACAAATCTGGCAGATCGGCGTTAAACCCCCTCCAACTGAAGTTTGTAGTTATTATGATAAGGATCCCATATTGATGAGCAGTACTCTAGTCGTGGTCTAACAAGTGTCTTGTAGGCCCTTGCTTTGACATTAGACGAACAGCTATAGAGGTTTCTGCGCAACAGTCCAAGGATTTGATTTGCTTTTGTAGTTGCCTTTTGAATGTGATTGGCCCAGCTTAACTTGTTGTTTAGCTCTATTCCAAGGTATGTGTGGTTGGGCGTTATTTCAAGCGTTGAGTCTCCCATCTTGTACGTTGAGTTGATTGGTTTCTTCTTGTGAGTAATTTGCATGGCGTAACATTTGGAAATGTTGAACTTCATCTGCCATTTTTTTCCCCACGTACACAGGCGATCAATGTCTTTTTGAAGGTCATGGCTGTCGCTAATGTTATCTATTTGTCTGTATATAATGCAATCATCTGCAAAAAGACGAATTGTTGATGTTATCCCATCGGGTATGTCGTTTATGTACAGCAAAAAGAGTAGAGGGCCAAGTACTGTGCATTGTGGAACACCGGATGTTACGTGTATTGGAGATGAAGTTGCTCTTTCTAAGGTGACTTGTTGAGTTCTATTGGTAAGAAACGATCTAATCCATGTGTGGAGGGTACCATTTATTCCAGCTTGGTCTAGTTTAGCTAGGAGCCTTTCATGTGGGACGCTATCAAATGCTTTGCTAAAGTCCATTATAATTATATCGGCCTGGCCTTTGTTGTTCAGGATTCTAGCAAGATCATCTACAGTCAGGGCGAGCTGCGTCTCACAAGAGTGCCCCTTTCGAAAGCCGTGTTGTTTTTCGCTCAGGAACCCGTATTCTTCAAGATGGTGCGTTATGTTTGAGTGTGTTCAAGCAATTTACATGAAACCGATGTCAGTGACACTAGGCGATAATTGCCAGGCACAGAGCGGTTTCCTTTCTTAAAAATGGGGGTACGTTTGCCGTCAACCAGTCATCTGGAAAGACACCTGTAGAGATGGATTTAAAAAAAATAATAGTCAAGATAGGAGCGATGCTACGAGCACATTCTTTGAGTACCATTGGCATAATTCCATCTGGACCTGGTGCTTTCTGAGCTTTCAGCTGTTTTAGATGCTTTTCCACACCAAGGGGAGTTATGTGTATCGGTGGCATGTCTGGCAGGCCAGGTTGTAATGATGGAATGTTGCTATATTGTCTTCCTGTGTGAAGGCAGATTGGAATTGATTGTTCAAAGTGTTGGCTTTCTCCAAGGCAGTTGTAGCAAATCCTTTCATCGTGTCCAGAGCCGCAACGCCCGAGAAGTTTCGGCGGGTGTTCTTTATAAAACGCCAGAATGGTTTAGTGTCACCACTTTCCAGACTTTCTCCAACTTCAAACAAATACTCCGACCTAGATTTGCGAACACTGCGGTCAGTTACACGCCGAAGATCCTTAAAGATGTCCCAGTCCTCAATGTTATTTGTGCGTTTCGCTTTATTATACAACTGTTGTTTTCGACGAATCATCCCTAAGTGGAGATGGTTAACCCATGGGAGTTGAGTACTACTCTTTGAGCTTCTGCTCGGTATATGTTTTTCAACTGATGTAGTGATTGTTTTTTTAAGAGCTAACCAAAGCTGATTTACAGAAGACTGGTTTGCAACATCTTCGGTAATATTATTAACGAAGTCATTTATGTCATTATTTATAAGTTCAAAGTTGCCCTTTTTGTACAAGTAAACTTTCCTTCGAGGAGCTTTAATTCTTTGTGGGGTTAGAAGTGCATCTACAGATACTATGTCGTGATCACCAAGTCCCGAGAGGATGTTTACATTTTGGACGAACGATGGTGTGTTGGTAAAAACTAGGTCCAAGACATTTTCATCTCTGGTTGGAGCTGTAACGACTTGATGGAGATTATGGTCTAATGCCAACTCAAGCATCTGTTTGCTAACTGCAGGATATCTACCACCAGCTTTAAAGCATTTTTCCCCCAATCTATATCGGGGAGATTGAAGTCCCCTGCGAGCCAAATATAACAGTTTTTGGGAAGTTTAAGAAGTATCTGATCAAGTTGATTGGTGCATTCCTGTTCTATGGTCTTGCACCCTGCATCGGGTCTGTAGAAAGCACTTAAATATACAGCTTGACTTCCTTGCATGTGGATACTAACCCAAATGGATTCACAGTTTGATGAGAGATTCGGTTCTTCCTTAGCTATTAAATTACTCTTTACAGCCAAAAATACACCACCGCCAGTAGTTTTAAAACAAATCTGGCAGATCGGCGTTAAACCCCCTCCAACTGAAGTTTGTAGTTATTATGATAAACAGTTGGTAAGTGGAAGGACAAATTTCACTTGAAAAAACGGAGTCATCAAGCCATGTAATTTCTGTGCCCGCTATTACATCTGGGTTTTCCTTTTTCAGAAGGGTGTGTAGCAAAGGAATTCTATTCCGAACACTTTGGAAGTTTATGTTCAGGAATTTCAGTGGTCTCGTCGTTGGTTTATGCCTGTTTCTATTGGAGCGCGGAATAAAATTTGAGCTTTTGTTGGGGCTAGAGGTATGCTTAATTAGGGCTCCCAATACGAATACTTGCATTGGATTCAACTTTCAAGATTGATTGGTGAACCACCACAGTCAAGATTGGAGAGTACGTCAAATGAGTTTGAAGTATTTACCGTCAAAAAATGAGTTGAATTGGTGAAGTTTGGCAAGCCGCACTTAAAACAAATCCATGTGTAAGATTCATGTTCCATATGCACTTTATAAAGTCCATCCTTCATGGTAGTACACTTATTGTGGTACCACACTAAACAGATTTCCCGTCTATTTTGTCTAATTTGGATATTATTTCAGTATGAGCATGGTTCTGAGATAATTATTATGCCTCCATCGTGTGTAGTTGGGGGTTGCACGAGGAACAGCGACAAAAACCCTGACCTAACCTTAGTGCGATTCCCAGTGCTGAATGGAGTTCAAAGGCGACAGTGGGTCCGCTTTGTAGACAATTAATATATGATTTTGAGCTGTAGAAATGGTCGAATATGTGCAGAACATTTCGCCAAAGACTGTATTGGTGATAGTGTTAGTATGAAAACTCAGCTGGGTTTGAAGGCACAATTCCGTTTGAAGGCTGGAGCCATTCCAACTCTAAAGGCACCCAGCTTTCCAATCCTGTCCCGGACTCACGCGCACCAGACCACGACGACGATCCCTGCGGTTGCCGGCTCGAGCAGCCAGAGCCCCGGCCGTCTCCCTGTCCACGCTCGCTAACTCAACATGCATTGTACACGCACGGTACCGCAAAGTCGCCAGACTAGAGTATAGCATCAGCTCACACACAACTCACCGCGCAGGTCCCAATAAAAGCCGACTGCAAACAAAGGAAAGTATGAATCATAACTAGCTTTTCAGCAAGAACAAGCCTACAACCCCAATCCTAAATGTGTCTCACACTGATGTCAACACTTTAAAATATGTTTACCGTAGTGTTTATACACCCGAATCATGTGCAAAAAGCACAGCAAGTAATACTAGCCTTAGACAAAAAAATACGTACAGACTCTACGTAAAACATTGTCGTATAATACAGTGACGTCATATGTTTCGCGCGATACGGCACGCAGTTGACCTCGGCCTTTTCTGAATCGAGTCAAAGTGGCTCAGAAGGAAAAGGCTCAAAAACATTTATTTTTATTTTTGCGAATCATGAAACTTGTTACATTAGTTTTGGGGAGGCATAAACTATCAGATAAGTCCAAAAAGTAAAAAAAAAAATTGGCGTTTTATTTAGTTGGTCTTTAAATGTTATGGCATGGTTCCCCGTACACCCCCGTAATACAAGTGTACCAGCCGATTTCCAAACGAAAAACGACCCAAAGAATGACGAAGAGCGCCCCCAATAAGCCAAACAAATCAATTTGGAGACCAGTCACCAAAACATGGCTGCCACATTTGCTGTCAAAATTTCGGGCTGGGAATATGGTGCATTTTTTGGTAATTTAGAAATCGTCTGTAGTTCTCAGAATGAGTTCTCAGGATTTGGAAGGTTCTGTTGCTAGCGGAGGGGACTCTTCAACGTCCAGTGGTCTTGGTAAGTAGACGAAATGATGATATTTCTTGCCGACACAGCCGTAAAGGATGGAAAGCATGCATGCGGATTTTAAATTTTTCTTCAATACTGAGCAAGTTCGGTTGGGCAGACTTAACCATAGTCAATCTAGATGTCACTCGAACGCTGCGTGGTTTGACTAGCTAGTCCAACTGGATCAACCTAGCTCCGGACCTAGTCCCAGTAACTAGGGCGACATGTGTAGTGTAGGGCCCCTTTTCAATTTTAGTTTTGATCAAATTTGGGTCAAGTGTATTTTTTCTCATTCCAAAATGACTTTTTCAACCTAAAAGCAGACTTCTCTTAATTCTACCATGGAGGAACCCTCCATGATGATTCTACTGACATACATTTTTTTTGAAGAGTCTGTTGCAGTAGAAAATAGCAATTTTCTTGCGCGCTTTACAGAAGTTCTATGCGAATCAACGCGGGTTTGGGTGTTGACTGTGCGTCGCGGTGATCGCCATCGTTATTTTCGCATTGCGTTTTGCCATCTTCATCGTCGCTTTACCCCAAAATTTCCCTCAAGAATTAAAACCCTGCCCTTTATCTATGGCATACCTATTGGCTTGTAATGTCGCTAACTAGTTTGATTCCAATAACCCAAAAGTGAATTTTTGTTCCCTTATAATATAGGGAACAGGGCCCTACACTACACAATCGCCGTAACTAGGACCTTACTTATGGCTTTTTAGAACGCGAACTCGTTTTGTTTACTACCTCATCGTCATTCACAAACAATCAAGATCGCATCAAGATTTTCTTAGGCAAAGCTTTGAACCTGTAGTGCTGTGTGGCCTCATCTTTACGTGTACGGACGGTGCATCAGGCCCCAGGCCCAGCGGTGACAATCATCCCGATCGCGGTGGCATAGTACGGGCGGTACACGGTCACCGCGAGGCCCCATCTTTACGGACGGTGCATCAGGCCCCAGGCCCGTGGGTGATCGTCCCGATCGTGGTGGCATACGGGGGCGCTCGGGCGATACAGTCACTGCACGTCGATTCAACACGTACACGCCATTGCTAAACCGTGTACAAATGTATAATGGATTGATTTTTGTTTATTAATGAAAAAAATTCTATTGCAAAATAAATTCGAAATATTTTTTAAAAGGTATATTTCTATATTTACAAAATATGATTTTTCTATGTTCAAAATACATCGATATTTAAAAGAAACAAGCTTTTTATGGAGTACATGTACTTGCCTTGTAATCATTGGACGAGGATGTATTTCTTGTTATAGCCCAAGGGAAATTCCCAAATTTGATGGTGTCGTACGTGGAGATGTACATATGTTGGTTACATGACAACCTAACCTAGAGTATATTGCAAACTCATATTCAAATTTGAGGATTTGAGACTGTTAAAATGGAGTTCCAAATAATTGTAATAATGCCTGAGTTGACTCGGGTACGAGTTGACCCATTACCGACAAATCCTATCGCCTGATGTGGGACAACCAAAATCAGGCGGCACGGGCTACCAATAGAGAAAGGAAGTGCTACCGTTTCTTGTCCTTGGCTAAGTTAAATTTTTAAAAAATCAGGCTCATATGAACATTTAGGAAGGGGTATGAAACGCATAAAAAATTGATGTATTGTTTCTGATTTTGTCCAAAACTAACATGAGTGCGAAAACCAGAAGTCAGTTGAACTTCGAGGCCGAGGATATGCACGTCACGATTGGGCCTAGCCTGGCCGGCAGCGCGGCCCATGCCCAGCATGACGTATTAAAGAGAATTTGTCAAGAAGTATGTACAACGATTTGATTTACACATTGCGCCGGGGACTGTGGAAGCAGCGTATTTTGTTGAAGTCTACATACATGACATGCATGCAGTGGGCCATGGGCCAACTAAATTCTTACTACACTGTACGTACGTTTCTTAGACATGTTCTAGTCCGTGATGAACTAGTGTCTTTTTTGTGTGTTGACTGGTGCTTGAATCGAATATGTAGAACGAAATATGGTAAATTAAAGACTATTCATGTGAAGTCTATTGGCAAACAGTTGTTTACGAATTCGGCAAGAAGTACGTATTCCTGTCAAACTGGATGGAGATTTCATCGGTAAGAAATAGATCTTTATAGTTTTTCGCAAGTTTTTCGCACCGTTTTCGCAAATTTTTCACACCATTTTCGCAAATTGATTTTCACACCGAGTGCAAAAACTTGTCGCATCGCGTGCAAAAAATGTTCGCATCGCATTCGCAAAATGTTCGCACCGTTTTTGCAAAATTTTCGCAGAGTTTTCGAAACATTTTCGCACCCGATTCGCTGCGAAATCGCAGTGCGAAATGTTGCGTGCGAAATGCAAAATGCATTCGTGAATGCGAATGCGAACTCTTTTCGCAAATTTTCCTATTCCAATTCGCAGAGTTAAGTTTCGATTGCAACGTACTGTACCCTGCTCCCACCCCGCCCCCACCTAAATACCACCTCCCTCACCCATCTGAGGCTGTGGGTTTATGTATAATACAACTTGACTGAAGTTTTGGCCGGCAGCAAATGGGAATGCATCAATTACTGTAAAAGTGATCATGTTCCCTCTCATGATGGTGTTAAAAAAATATGTTAGTCATAAATGGACATTTCTACAAGTTTTCTTCGTAAAAGCAATGAATAGCCGGTGCAAATTAACATCAAAGCGCATCATCATCATTAATCATGGACTGCTCTCACGGTCTGCCAATTTGTATTTCGCACGTACAAACTGAACTTGACTGTGCAAATCAACAGAGGGCGCCCTTTTATTTGTTGTTTACATGTACCGACTCGGATTTCAAAAAACACATTTATAACAAAATTCATGAATGGATTTCTCCTCACGGGGAACACCCTACATCCGGGAAATTTTTGCAATGAATATACATAAGTTCCGAACTCTACCCTTCAAAAATTGTGAAAATCGGCTTTCAGATAATAGAATTATAAGTTACGAAAATTACTTATTAAAAATTAAATACTAGGCGTACAAAATTTCCCCTTTTTCACCAAAACTACCGAAATAGCTCAATACTCAACTTTCCCGCTCTTGTACAATGTACGTGAACTTTCAACCTTCGTCTATCACACCATTATGACATAAACAGCTGCCGCTCCTGGCCACTACAAGAAAATAATCGCAACAAAAATTGCCTCTGCTGACTTTCTTTCAACTAAGTGATGACGTCCTCGATATTTATCCCTCCCCAAAATGTTTTGGATGGAACAAATCCAAGGATTTTTGGGGCCAAAATCAGTTTTTATTTGATGGAGGAACTCTTTGTCAACAACCCTGAAGTGATTCAGCTTATTACTCCGCGTCCTCTGGTCACAGGACTCCATTGTTTATGCCAAGGTCAAATATGTATGACTCAACCCCTGGGTTTTCCCGAGATGGAGAACAGCTGTCGTGCAACAAATCTCTTCTTTCTGGACGAACGGCTTCAATACTCACTTCAATTATACCTGTGAGACTTAGCTGAACTTCTAAACTCTGCATAAAACTTTGGCCAAGTCCATCCGCTCCTGGCCAATATTTTTAAAAGGCAGATTTTTTCACTGAATCCTGGTGATTTCTGTACGTAGTCGCACGTGCTGACGTTCAGTGGGTATTTAAAAATGGCTGACGTGGCAACATTGTGCGTCCGGGAAATGCAGCGTTAATTCTGTGGGTGTTTTGGACGTGGGAAATGAATGTATTCACAGATTGGTCGTATTTGTGGTCAAAAGGACGGGAAGTAGATCTATTCCAGCGTTTATCAACATGCTGATTGGTGTTACAGCATGAACAATGGGGACATACAGTACCCGTCCTGTCAAAATCCAACAACTGTATTCATGTGCAAAATATTCAAGCCCTAATTATGCAACATACATTGTACATTATTCAATTTATGTGTTCCTTAGAAGTATTATGTAAGACACCATACAAGCTGTTGATTCCATTGTTTGTTCTACCTCAGTACCCCATTGTTCAATGCATGTCAAACAAAACAAAACATACAGCCACACACACATCCCAACACCAAAGCTCTATAGGGTGCACCACAGTAAATAGGCCAAAAATGGCTGCGCCAAGCTGATTAGCATAAATTGTAAACCCACAACTTTTTTTGAATAATACATTTTGGGGGGTCATGCAATTGATAGATTGTGTAATTATGATCAGCTATCAAAACCTGGGGGTTCTGTGCTTCAACTTGTGTGCAGACTTGATAAATGTTGGCTTTAAAATTGGTTCTATTTGGCTTGGCAAGTGGAGGGATGCTGTATGAAAAATGGCAGCTAGACGGTTTGGGAAAAACCACATTTTTAGGGGTGGTACTCTTTGGGGACAATTAGCAAAAATTCCAAACGGCTACCCTACCCTACCAAAAATTGAAAAGAATTTGACAGATTAAGATCCCAACTATAATTTTCATTAGTGCCACAATAACTGAGAGACTCCTGGATGAGGATTTTTTCACTGTGAAGTTAGGGGATTTTACACTAAGGTCAAGGGGAGTTTATTTAGTGTGGTGCACCCTGTAGCCATTGCTCTAACCATCCTTCCCCAATCAGTCAAAACCCAACACTGTTACTGTGCAGTTACAGTACCCATCCCGTCAAAATCCAACAAAAACCAACACCACATCAAAAGTACACAGTACATGTACCTAACCCATCAAATTCCAACGAAACCTGGTGTTGGAGTTTGGCTAGATGGGGATTGTTAGGGTTAATTGAGTCATTTTTAGCACACTTACAGTACATATTTTCATGTGAAAGAAGAATGTTTTTCCCTTCTGTTTTTGTAAAAAAAAGTCAATTTTGATTTTTCCACCCCCATGAACATGTACATTGGCCCATATCTCAAAACAAGGATTGCCGAGTTCCGACTGATTTTGCTTGATTGCATCACATATGTCTGTTTGAAATGTTGATGCTACATGTACATAATTTATGTTCATGATTTCGTACATGTAGCTGCCTGGCAAAATATTACTTTGCAGAGGAGCACCCATCCATCTCTGGTTTGACAAGTTGACCTTTGATTACGTACATGTACTGAGCTCCAGTATGTACGACGTACGCACAGGATGCAGCAAACAGCATTAATGCAAGGCCTCCGCTATCTTCTACGTGCATTTTTGTGCTAATTAAGACCGATAGACATACATGTACACATAGCCGTCAAAACTGTCTGCAAATGAGTAGCGGGAATTTAGTTCAGCCCATAAGCCAGATTGCTACCACCAATGCGCACTGATTATGAGCAGTTCTCATATTTGTATTGGTGCATGTTATTGTGTTACTGTAAGGTTGAATTTCATAAGAATACGCACTAAATACCAGGATATAAGTGATCCACTAATAATAATAATAATAATAATATTAATAATATTAGACGGTGCTTATATCTTAAGCACATTTTACACAAAGTCTCAATGCGCTGAACAAGAATATTACACAGGTTACAATGAGTTTCGGCTTCTTCTTGGCAAAAGTACTTTTTTAACCAGTTCGCGTCGGATGACGTATATACACGCACTCGAGCGAGAACGGGACCCAGTGGAAATATCTGTCAGCGACTGGCTCGCAGTGAGCGAGGCCGGAAATATCAGGGAGTGCTACCCGCAGATGACGGCCTGAACCCTGGCGTGAACTGGTTAAATACTTTCTGTATCAAAATTAAATAAGGACATTCTGTGTAGGTGCGCTGTTAACTAAACTTCATAAATACCTAAGGCCAAAAACAAAAAATTGTGTGTTTCCGGTAACAGTCTGAAAAAATCCAGGTAAGTACATGTGTAGGTAGGGAAATAGTTTTATTTTGTCTATTTTTTGTTCATTTCAGTTCTTCATGGATTTGCGTTAGTACTAATTTGCGTGTTCTTTCGCAATGTTTGAAACTCACTAAACATGTACATGTTCTAATCTCTGTTCTACTCATATTTCATAAAGAATGATGAAAACTGGTGAAATCAGAGTTGAACTGATTCAAAAAACAAATCATAACATGGCAATACAGAAAGGGGTCAAATGGGTCCAAATCCTTTATAGATCAGTGCAATGTTTTCAATGTGAAGTTGTGAACATTAACTTAACCCTAACTCCCTAGGACGTGTCGAAAATCATATTAAAATTGGAGGATTCAGGACTGTTAGGGTTAAAGGCTGTTCGATATCCATTCATTTTGATACCGAAATATCGGCAAAAAGATATCGCGATATTCGATATTATCGTGATGACGTCACTTTTTCCTTACCGGAAGAACGGAGGAATTAAATAAATACATGATGGAAATCACCACGGCATCATGAGATCGGGGTCACCAGGATCGGGCCTGCCGGGATTGAGCTCGGATCCGCTAAAAATGGGCTGGCCACTGAGATCGCGGGCCGGCAAGATCGGGGCAGGTAGGATCGGCGGGCCGGGTTGACAAGGCTTCACTCGTTGAGAAGTTGGAGTAATACGACATTTACCTTTCTTTACGGCACTTCAGAAAGACTAGCGTTTGTTTCTATTTCGGCATTGTTGATTAGTAACAGCTGATAATTAATACCATGGACGCCTACAATCGTGAGCTGTCAAAAAAAACATCTTGTGTGTGTACGTACACAAGGCAGACATTGTACAAATGTACATGTACCTTTACATTGTACCTTTGTACAATGCATGCGCCGCACGTGTTTGTCTTTTCTCAAGACGAATTTTGCTACGCGTTAGCTGCGTGTACGTGCATTGTACACTGGGAATAAAACGGGGGCATTCGGTGCGGATGCTTGCACTTGACCAATGCTAGCAACAAAGCAACGCGCATGCACAGATACCCCAGCCATGTCCAAGACGAGGTTTGCAACACGTTAGCTGTGTGTACGTACACCACACTGGGAATAATACGGTAGCATTCAGTGCGGTCGACGAAGACTACACCAACGATCATGGAATATGCACGCACACACACTTGCGCTATATGTTGCGGAGAGATATGACGGAGGGAGAAGTTACAATGTATGTTGGGGTTTAGAAAACGATCAAGGAAACGACACATTTACACATGTACATGTACATGTATGTATTTTTTATTCCTCCGTTTTAACACAGGTTCATGTATGTTTGTGTCAAATTATGGGTGGTTTCAAGTATGGAAAAATGGTTATGTTTGTTGCAAATAATTGCAAATAGTGCTCATTAAAAATGTTCAACTAGCAAAATGGCAATAAAAAGTTTGAGGTCGGCAATTTGGCCCCAAAAATTCCAGGTCGGTCAAGTTACCGGAAACACACCATTTTTTTTGTTAGGCCTAAGACAATTTACTCATTCTTATTGGTCAAGAGCCTGTCACGTGGGTGGTTTTAAATGGTCGATAAAACACGTTTTCCGGTGTCACACGAAATTTAGACTCCTATGAAATCTGGTTACTTTTATTGGTTGAGCACGTGCGCGACCAGTCACTCTTCCAGTCACTCTTCCAGTCACTCTTCCAGTCACTCTTCCAGTCACTCTTCCAGTCACTCTCCCAGTCACTCTCCCAGTCACTCTCCCAGTCACTCTCCCAGTCACTCTCCCAGTCACGCAAGCGCAATACTGCCATTGCGTCCGTATTTAGAGTCCATGATTTCCCACTTCTCCGGCACTGCTGTGTTCTGCACCACATCACGCCACATGTCACGCACGCTTCAATATAAGGACATTTTTAGCACTACTCGCGTGAGGCTTGAACCATTAAAAAGCTAAAGGGATGTTTTACAAACCAAGGTAAAAAAATTGAACAAAATCATTGGAAATATATAATTTTCGGAGGTTTTTGCTGAACTATACAAAAAGGTACTTTATGAATGGAAATAAATATGTGCTGGGCCGGTTTTAAACATACGTTTAAACTCCGCCCAGCACATATTTATACCATTATTTACTATTTGAACCCCAATAATTGAAAGTTGGTCGAGTGAATGACGATAAACAAGGCAAGACTTCATACACGTACATGTACACGTACATTTTGTACATTCAAAGTGTGAAATTTCAGAGAAAAAATTTGAAAGAATATCTTCATGAAAAAAAAAAAATCACCAGCCCACCGTTCTAGTTTTGGCATGGAGTCTGGTTAAAACTTTAATCAAAAGCTTTTGCTTTGAAAGTTCTGCTGACATTATTGCCCTTCTGGGTAGCAGATATGCACTTGATAGAAATTTGTACAGTCTTCATTTGTTAAGGGCATTAAGCGAAAAGCAAGTTCCCTTCCACTATATTGGTGCATATTATTCCATGGTAATGTTTGGAAATTTACTGTTTAACTCCTTAACCCCTTGAGCACGGTACAGATGTACTTTACGGGAGACGTTGGGGTGTTGCGTCATCCTGACTGGTGACAAAATTTTTTGCGGCATTTTGCGTCATCCGTACGCAAGGGGTTAATTTAATTAAAACTCTATGTCCACAAAACGAGCATACAAAACTGAAGTTAAGGATACACAATACAGGCATGCAACTTTTCCGCGGATTTGCGGATTTCCGCATTTAAAAAAATTCTGACCGCGAAAAAATATCCGCGCTTCGGCTCGTTTCCCACCGTGGCGACCGCGGAATCGTTCGCCGATATAGACCGTGTAAGTCTCGCGCATTAAGGTCACGATTGAACTTCCGGGCTCCTCCGAGCCGCCGGCTATAGGACCTTTACGTGTTCTATAATACTTTGTTTTTACGAAGATCTAAACCATGAAACGGCCATAAATATGGATGATAAATTCAAAATTAATTTTACAATATTTGGAAACATGCATGACTGTCTAAATATAGGTTTTCCCGGCCAATTTCAACAAAAATTCATTCAATTTCATTAACACGCTTTCAAATTCACGCGATTTTTCTAGTTCAATCAAACTAGAGTTTCTCTTTCGATATTATTGCATTCAATTTTGTTTTCGTGCACCCATGATTCCATTACTTTCATTCCATTTCGTTAATAGGCATTCAAGACTACAAGATCGCCATTCTTATGTTGAATATATACCACCTTTTCGCAATAGGTGCAATCAAATTCAGAGTCATCAAAGCGTTCAGGATTTTGTAGCTGTTGTTTTTTTCTTTTTCATTTATGGGCAACGGATTTCAACATTCGAGCATTCAACTTCAACACGAGTAGGGCCTATGATACGACTTATTTGAGCTTAAAGTGAAACATGTTTCTTTTACTGGTATTTTTTGGTCCCTGTTAGGCATTTCCATGTTATGCGTTTCATTCAATTATTGTTGTCTTAATTGCAATAATTGTTACTGGTGCCTTTGTTACCCCTTGACTTAACATGAAATATGTGTCTTAAAGGCACTAAAATACAGTTTACAAACTTATGGCACTTAAAAATGATTTGGTTTTGCTTTGAGATTGCTTGTATGGGTCGTTATTATGTTTTTGACGTCTCCTCAACCATGTCAAAATGAAAATCTACAAAGGATTTGTTATATAAACATGAGCTTATATTCACAAGGGGGTCATTGGTACGTTAGAATAATGATGTTGTTCTCGAATGCCTCAACAAGCCCCGCCCTATCTACATTGTACATTATTAACTGTTCTGTATTGACCACAGGCTGCCATATTTGATTTAGAAATCGTCTATTTAGGGCCTACTACATGTGTAGGTGTGTTTAGCTCGGAACTAGTGTAGAAATGAAGTTCTCCTTAGAGTATCCTGCCATTAAATACGAATCAGAAAGCGCATACATCACAAACGAATTTGAATGCAAACATTTGGAAAATGTTTGCTCATTGATGAAATTGAATGGTTGACCAGCCTCAGTGACCGGCTTTGACGAAATTGAATGAACTAAATGACCAGTTGAATTTGAATGATCTTATTTGTAGAGTGAATGCTCAAGTGCTGAAAGTGAATGACCCTTTTTAACTCTTGAATGCTGGTGTAGCTCAGCATTTATTTTCTAACGAAATTGAATGAGCCGGGTATTAACTTGAATTAATTTTTGTTGAAATTGGCCGGGAAAACCTATATTAAAGAAAAGTAGGAACAAAAATTTTGACCTGAGCGTCAGGTTTGCAACGTGATTGGCTCGTTGTCGGCAAGAGAAAGCCTGGCCCCAAAAACCCCTGTACTGCATGCGCCCGCTGCGGACGTAAGTTAACGTACATAACATATGCGACGACCGCCTATACTGCATAATGGTCTACGCTATTAAGACTGGCGCGTGAACCACCAAAATAATGGCGAATGACGTACATTGTGTACGTATGACGTAGTAGATATTTTCGTTCTCCTTTTCGCCTAATTTGATATATCGTTCACATTTTGTAAATTGAAATGAAAATTAATATTTTGCTAAAAATTGTTATCTACATTTCAGTAAAAAGAACAGCATCAAAACAAATTATTTCAAGAAAACTACTCGCTTTACACGTTGAAGCTCCTATTCGAGGTGCCTGGAAGTTCGGTTTCTCGTAAACTCTCGTACGTTCTCGAGGTCAACTTACACACTCTATTGCTAGCGAACATCGTCTGGCTCCGTATTTTGTATACATACATAGCATAGAAAGGTGCAGGACACAGACTCCGTGCGCATTATGTAACGTACCTGTACAATCTTGCCATTTTATGAATGAGTCCATTGATCTCCATTATTATTGACAACGAGTCGCTATAGCGCCCTCTATCGACTACAGACTTATAGTCAGGTTCCGCATCTTTTTTCTCGTGTGAATGAATACGAAACATTACAATCGGGATACGGACACTATACCTACATGTACATGTTGCACGCGCTGGTAAAACGTTGGAAAAACGTGTTTGGATATCGATTTAACGTGTCAAAAGGATTCATTAGTTGAGAATGTCAAGGTACAGTGTAACAACAATTTTTACATCTGAATAAATGGTTAAAAAACACAAATTTGAAGCATTTTGTGTAATTTTTAAATAGAAAACATGCCACAAAATAATGTTAAAATCTCTCACTCCGCTTTCAATCCAAGTGGTCAAAAACTGCTCAGAATGCACCACCGAGCACCTAGAATTCAAAATTTTCCGGACCCTATGCCGTTAGGGCTGCGCGCTACGCTAACTGATAAGTGCGCAAATTTCTGCTGTACATGTACATGTACATGTACATAGTTAGCTGTGATTCCTCGCTTAAGGTGAACAGAGCCATGAAATTTCATGCAGGCCCTGTTCTCAGCCAATAAACCACGACAAGCTCAGTGGTGACGTCTGCTGTATACATGTACATGTACAAGCATGTACATGTACATGTATGTAGTACATGTGTAGACTAGATGTAAGCAGGTCAAAGATTTCAGTCCCGCACCATTAAGCCTGCGAACAGCAGTCTCATCAAGCTTTTCGTTCCAGGAAGAAATTCACAACCAGAGTTAAGGATCATCCCTTGTACTCTACTCGTATCTACTCGTGTGCTGAGACTTTCCCTCAATCGTCAAGCAAACACCTCTGCAGAATTTCTAAATATGTCTCCATTCATCGTAAAGACACTCCAGTTGCATTACATTATACATACATGTACAACGTGTGCATGCATACAAGTATGCGAATTAATGTACACATCGTTGGCCAGTCATGCCCGAATTGGTCAATATCCTGATGCATTAATTTTCCCTGAATTAAGATTTTGGTGACATATTAATATTAATATTAATACATGGCGCCATGTAGGTGTCATGTACATGTAATTTCAACTGTAGATTGATAAATTGTTAGCACAAACCCTCATCGTTTGACGGAGTTCGGGTTTACTGAGTAACTTACACAAATGTAGCACACAAATGCCGAATTTGCTCTCGTCTTTTCCTCTTTTATGCTTTCCTGGCTGAAGATATGTATAATTCCAACAACATTCGCTGGTACCCACTGCCCTATCCAAGGGTGTCACTGATGGCTAATTTTTTTGAGGTCTCATCATTGGATACATTTTGTGTAACCTGTGACCCAGGGTTAACATTCTCCTTTTGAATGATGCATGTTCACTGAATGAACATGTACAGTGTACAGTGTACATGTACGTGCACTGTATATATCTCCGAGGACAAGAGAAGAAAGGAAACACAAAGAAACCTTTCAGTCCTCGAACGTAGAGTCTTTTGTTAAAATCGGTCCTCGAACGTAAGGATGTGTGCTTAGTCTATGGGGGTTGGTTATATTAAAGGAACAATAGGAAACACAAAGCATTGTCCTCGGACGTATTGGGGAAGTACGACTATGTGTACATGTATGTGCATGGATCATAGTACATACAATGTATGTATACAGATATTGACTGCTTCGAGTGGTGTAGTAAAACTAGTCTCGGCGAAGCCGAGGGAAAATAGAATGCTCCATGGATCACCGAGGGAGGCTAGTTTTACTACACTACGAGATAAAGCAGTCCATATTTGTTTTATAACACCTCTTCCACAGATTCTGCTTGATTTAAGTGCTAACTGATCAATTTCATTTAAATACAATTAAATGTACGTTTATTTGAATTCAAAATTAGACGGAAATTATTTCCACTTTTCCAAAGTACCCCTTCACAAAATGTTTGAACCCAGTTCTGTAGCACTAGCGCTTGGGAAGAATACACGCGACGCACAATGCGCACATACATGTACACCTGTATACATTCATTTTGTACACAATACCGGTGCTATGCGTATAGTACTTTGTTTGCTACGGGTATAGTACTTTGGCTGCTACGGGTATACATGTAGTACTTTTGGCCATGCACAGGAAGATAACAAAAATAGGGAGTGTCATGTGACTCGCTCTCGGCCAATCGAGACACAGAATCTGTGGGTGAGGTGTTATAAATCCTTTTACGAATTATGGATAGCCCGCCTGTATGATTTTGTGCACACAATTTAACATCCCATACTGCCATACAATGTACATGTACATTGTACCTTCCCACAATGCTTTGCATTTCCTTAAAATATTGTAAAAGTACATGTAGAGATTAGCTGCCAGCAGCGCCCTTAGGGTGGAGGTTAATGGACCTAACATTGGTGCCAAACTTAAAAATGAGAAGAGAGTGGGATTTCAATCATATCAGCTGATAGGCAACCCACATCCTGATGCACAAGGCCAATTGATCCAACAATTTCCTGCTTTATCATGCAGTCCCACTGTCCATTACTCTCAGTTCCTGTCTGGATTGGTTTTGATAATTAGGTGTTCGGCTTCAGCCGATCACCTCTTGTTATTGTTCGATTTTTTATTTTTATTTTTACTTTTTCTTCTTTTTCTTCTTCCCCCCTAACTCTTCTCCACAAAATATCTCAAGATTGGAACTGGATTGAACCTTGAAACTTAGCATATATACTTGAACCTCAATATGAAGACAACACAGGAACATTGACGTCATGATGACGTCATCAGGTGTTCAATTACATGTGTACATTAAATCAAAGTTTAATATTTCAAAAAATCATAACTCCTGAACTACACAATGGATCTTTACAATCCATACATCATCAGAAAGGTCTTGGAAAACTGAACAAATAATGTACAGACATGACCCAAATTTGACCCTGTCTTTCGGTTCAAATCGGAAGTTAAAGGGAAAAATATTCCCCAGCCTCGTTTTGAGCTCTGGAGAATATAGAATATATTGCCGCTTCATTTGGAGACAAGCGGACATTCCTACACGAAGTCAAAAAAAACTAAAAACATGGTAATTTACTGCATGGAAATTTCCATGTAGCGAATATCTCATTGCGCGCATTACCTGTGTGTAATACCTAGCGCAGCATGACCACTTGCGACTGATCCCACAGCAACGGAGTGATGGCTTGCCTTCAGTCAAGACACTTGTAGCCAGTGCCACGCGCGCATGATGTTGCGGTGTCCCGGAATGGCCAAGCTAAACAATCTATTGTTTATGAAGTTCCCAAATTCTGGAACTCATCAAGTCATAAGCCTATTACACACGAGCGCTGGATACACGGGTCCCGTGCGATGAAATCGCATCGATGTCACAAGGCACGGATTCCGTACCATGTGAAAGTGTATCCCTGTCACCAAATCGCGCAGGTCCCGTGCGGTTTGTGTCGGGGATTGAGACCTCCAAAAGTTCGCATCGATGCGACATCCGTGCGACGATCACCGAGATTGGTCGTGTGAAATGTATCGATGCGATTCTCGCGAGGATACGACGCGTGAAATCGCTATTACGCATGCGCAGTTTGCTGTTGCTCAGCTACAAAATGGCGGTTCACGAAAACTTACTGATCACGAAATCGTGATATGACGTCTCGCAGAGAGAGAGATACATAACAAGGGTAATCTGCAACAGGCGAAAAATGTTTCATTGTCGAAGAATACGTGCACATGTTCGTGGTTGCGCTGAAAATGCGCATGTGCAAAGCCACATTAGCCTTTTTTTAATGCGTTCAGAATTTCGTGGTTGTTTTCATGTTTCAGTGTGTTGGTATAGCCATGGAGGAATAAAACAAAGCAGAATGGTCTGCGACTGAAATTACAAAGCCAAGGGCATGTGTTTTCTTACTTATAAATGTTAGCCTACTATAGTTGTATTTTCTGACTAAATATTAGGAAAAAAGTTGTTCATTAAATAAAATGTGTCCACCTGATTCTGAGAGCATCATGGAAAGGACCACCCAATGTGGGTGTGACTTGTACTTGTTGCAAAATGGCACGAATGAGAGACTATTCCAATTCACTGGTTCCAACAGCACGTACCCATAAAGAATACTGGATGTTAACGGGGAACAAGCGGCACATATCATTGAACGTGCATTGTTCTGGTTGTGGACTGTGGTTTGGCTTCATACGTCCGTTTGCTTATATATTTTGTATATCAAAATGAATGCGGAATGAAAGCACGCGCGTCGCGGGAAAATCACTGGTGCTCGTAAATTCCACCGTTCAAAAAATATCGCAGTCCAATTGAAATCAAACTTGAACCAAGGTGCAACATGGACACATTTATGTGACAATGTGTGATGTTGATGTTAAAGGTCACATATCAATGTCAAAGGTCATTTCAGGTCAAGTGGTAAAATAGGCTGAAAATGTAAAAATTGCTCTCATTTGAAAAGTTGAAACTTAGATGCAGTGACCCAAAAAAAGCGACACGTGTGTAATCCGTGGATCACCTTGTCTTTAGCAGGAAAAAAAGTCTTCGAGTTGTAAAAAAGACAAGATTGTTGTCCATGCTTTCGTGTGGCCCTCTGGCTGTGTGTATCAACACTACGTATCTGGTGATCTGACCCATCACTGTCTGCCCAGGCTCAGTCTGCTGTTCAGTCCACATTATTATGTGCAATGTACATGTAGCTTGATAATTGCTCAGAATGCACATGTGACATGTTCATTAAAAAACATCATAGGTTGATGACCGGCTGTTTCTTGTCTTCTTTGTAGATTCTCCTTGCTGATACTGATAGGAAAAACCTGTCAATGCTAGGGCTATAGAACCAAAATTATCTCTTTAGGATGTGGCACTATTGATTATCAGCTCAGAAGAGAAAGGGATTACAAACCATATTCAGTGCATGTTTTTTCATCTCTTTCTACCCGCATGTATTCTGGGCTGACATTTGTTTAGTTTTTTAAACTTATACATGTAGATACATGTACATGTACAGTATGTATCTGTACAATGTGTACATGTACATGTACAAATGTATGTGGCATCCATCCGATTTGTAAACTTTTTTTGTAATATTTTATCTGCAGGTTACTAAACGATCCAAAACTAATGCAAATGCCATCTTATGTAAACAACGTGTAAACAACCTGATAATAAGAGCACTGTTAATACAACATCCTGCTTATAACAAGGACAAAAATAGGTCCCGAGTCTTTGTTTTTCTTTGTTTTCCATTACTGATAATACAAGGTACCTGTTATAACAAGGTAAATTGTAAAGTCCCAAGGACCTTGTTATAAAGGTGTTTTACTGTACATACATACATACATACATGTACATGTACAACGTACTGTACATGTATGCGAAATGTTTCCAAATTTGCTTGAGTACGGTACATGTTATGTATACGAATTGCAAAGCGCTGCACATACATTTGTACAATGTAGATTTCTTTGTACAGGTACAATGTACAGTACTGTAGTGCATCAACATTTTGCATTCACTGTTTTGTTCATTGAAAACATATTTTACTGGAGGCTGTTATGATAATGTAAAATTTAATGTGAAATACATGTAATACATGTACACGGTACAAACTGCTAACTGGAATGAACCTACCGGCACATGTACATTTCAATCCTACACTGTAGCAGAATCTTTTAAAAGTTTTAAATTAAAAAGTATGATTAGAATACATGTACCTGATTCCCTACATGTACATGTACATGTACATATGTGTACAGTAGTTAAAATAAAGACATTATTCCCTAAATTAAATGACAAGGCTGTGCATGTGCAACATGGATGGATGGACATTATCGTAGTCGGACTAGAGCGGCCGCCGTAGCTTGTCAATGTTAAATATTTGGGTTGATTGGGAGAAAATGTCGGGGAGATAATTTCATTAGGTGTGCAATGCCTGCCATTTATGAGCCCGCTGTTGCATGGTGTCACGAGACACAAGCATGTCAATGTGAGTCTCAAGCGCACGCCACATACATGTAACCTTGAGCTCAGGCGCACAATGTCTGGACCATTTTGGGAAGATTTTTGTGTTTACTACACGATGTACACACAGTTGTGTTTTCCTATACTACTAAGGACAATGCTTTGTGTTTCCTATTGTTCCTTTACTCTAAAAACTCCCATTAAACTAAGCACGTATTTTTATGTCAGAGGACCGATTTTAACAAAAGACCGACTCCCGAGGACAAGAAAGATTCCTTTGTATTTTCTTTCTCCTCTTGTCCTATCTCATGTACAGTACATGTATATTGTACACCCTCATCACACAAGTACATGTATGATTTAACTAACATGCTGTAGCTGTACATCCATGAACCATTTAAACTCGTGACATTTTTTTTTCTTTTATGAAATAGAAAGGATAAAGTTGGGAGGGCCTGACGTTTTGATCCTAGCAGAATGTTTCTTAACCCTAAAGCCGTGTCCGCGCTGGACTTTTTTTTAAGAATGTTTTACCGAGATGATGGTAAAATGAAAAATGGTCAAATGTAACCACTGTCCGCACTTGGACTTTCGACACAGGAAAATTTTACCGTGGTAGAAGTAACTGAGCAGTCAGTATAACGACTCATGAGGGCGCTTTGCGTGACCTTTCTAGATTGACGCGATTGACCCAAATCATGCCTGCCTTTTCATTTTTCATTTTTCCGCAGGCTTAATTACGTCTTTAGCACCAATCAAACTTCCGACTGTGTCAAATCAATAATAAAATCTGCCATGATTGCGACCTAAAGAGGAACTGGAATTTGGAAACTTGCCACATACATGTACATGTATGCACCGCACCGCGGTGAAACAATGCAAATCGCATGCGTGGTTTCCCTGTGAAGCATGACCTTGCGCTCGAGCCGGATGTACGCTTCCCTGAGCCGCTTTTACTGACTCGCACTGTCCGCACTGGACTTATCGTCTCGGGAAAAGTTACCTGGTCAGTTTTCCTGGGTAAGTTTTACCAAAAAAAGTCCAGTGCGGACAGGGCTTAACCCTCCAGGGTGTGTGGAAATTCGTGTTGATATTGATGGATTCAGCAGGGTTAAAGGCCAAGTGATTGACAGAAATAACATAATGGGGAAACCTCCAAATAACCTGAATCCTCCAACATCCTCTGATTTCAAAGTATTCAAGCTGCATGTAACCTGAATCCTCCAAAATCCTCTTATAGGGACCACTGTATGAATCCTCCAAAATCCTCTAGGGGTAACCTCAATCCTCCGAAATCAACCAGCATCAGATTGGGCCTGATGGCCTGTATCCTCCATTTTCCTCCAGAGGCAAAATTCCCTTATGCATGTTATGCCCTCATCAATCCTGCAAATTCCTCTGATGCTTCAACTTCCAAAGACCCTTCCTCCAAATTTCTCCATTTGGCAAAGAGGATTTTTGAGGATTTGGGAAGGTTAGGGTTTTAAACAAACTTTGCAGACATTGCTCACTACATGTACATGTACTTGTACAATTCCTTGAAGTGAACTGGTGCCCATCATTAGTTATGCATGTAAACACTGCTTGAGCTCAGCCCTGTACTTAACCACTTGCGTACGGATGACGCCATATGGTGCAAAAAAATACAATGCCACCAGACCGGATGATGCCATTGGCCGCTGTTTGTGCAGTTTCAATCCATTGTTGGATTATTGTGTATGTCATGCTTGACTGCACAAACACATTGTATCGGTTCAATTTGGCTGCCAGAACCGCTGCAACACCCCAATGTCTCCCGTAAAATACTGTGCCCAAGGGGTTAAAGAGCAACTCCAACTGAAAAGTGTTAGAATTAAATGTTATTGTGTTCAATAATATATTACTTGTTCTTTACAAAATCATGTTTGTTTTGCGTCTCAATGTTGTGTTATTTTGCAAGAAATTATTACCATTTTCTTTCGAATTTATGAAAAAGTTGCACAAATTGGCCACTGGTGGCACTGTTGAGAAATGAAAAAATATGATGTACAATGTACATGTACATTGTAGTACCGGAGAAAGCCGCATGGGTGTACAAACGTGTGTCGCATTGTTGCATGCTCACCGGTAATACGTCAGAAATGAATATTCATTAGATGTAAATGACTTTGATGTCACGCTCATTTTCATGAAACTGGGATAGACTTGCGGAAAGAAAGGCAACAAAAATGCATTTTTTTTACATAACAACCGGCACCCAAGACAGGGATCTTGTTAAGTATCTGTTTTATTTGACATGTACGTGTACATACATACATAGCTCTTCTCAATTAAATCGAAACCTACAAAAAGTTGGAAATCGTTGAAGTTGCTCTTTAAGCGCAGTCGTTGCAGTGTACATGTACAGTGCTATGGCCTCGTGGCTTAGTGTACCGAACTCAAGATCTCAGTGATACTGCAGATTGTGGGTTCGAGACCGGCTGGGGTCATGGTGCGTGTGTCCTTGAGCAAGGCACTTTGTCACAAGTTGCTTCTCTCTACCCAGGAGTAAATGGGTACCTGTGAGGGCAGTGATGGTTATATGTTTGATTAGCCCATGTGCGCTTAACTTGCAGCCGGGGCTGTATACTCCTTAGGGAGTTGAGAAGGCTTCAGGAATGATTAATGGGCCCGATGAGCAGGGGTAATAATATTGTAAGCGCTGTGATAACCCCTTGAGTACGGTATTTTACGGGAGACGTCGGGGTGCCGCGGTGGTTTTGGCAGCCAAGCGAACCGCTACAATGTGTTTGTGCAGTCAAGCGTAACCTATACACAATAATCCAACAATGGATTGAAACTGCACAAACAGCGGCCAATGGTGTCATCCGGCCTGGTGGCACTGTTTAATCCAACAATGGATTGAAACTGCACAAACGGCGGACAATTGCGTCATCCGGCCTGGTGGCACTGTTTTTTTTGCGCACATTTGTGGCATCCGTACGCAAGGGGTTAAATGTCGGTTATTATTATATTATTATTATTATTACATGTACATGTACATACACCTGTACAAATGTAGCGTAGTGAGAACTGCTTAATATGAGACGGGAGAGTAATAAGGAAAACATCTTGGGGTTCCGTCCTGGGTGGTTCAGCCGGGATTTGTTAATGGTGGAGGGCGGCTCGCCTATTGTTTTCTGAAAATTGTTCTTCAAACAAAAGTTGCTCAAAAACGGTCTGGATTATAATTTATAAAGTGGGGTGGGGCTGGGGTGGGGGGAGGGGGGACTCTTTTTGATGTTAGTGATGCCATTTTATCAATGAAGGCATACATTTGTACATGTAGGCCTGTTGATAAACTGCAGGACAACTTTTCTTCACTTGCCCTTTCAGGTCTCCCTCATTTTCCTCCCATTTTTGAGGGGTTCTAACTCCTCCCCCTTCACTACACCACTGTGCACGTAATGGGTGGCTGCAATGAAATTGTACTAAAAAATAAATTTTGTTGTATTCAACTCTTTTACAATATTCGTCAAACAATCCACAAGGGAAACTGACTAGGTAAATTTGAATACATTTTCAAGGTGAACAAAGAAACTGGCAGGAGAGGGATTCGAACCTGCGACCTCCGGGTTACCGTACCGGCGCTCTACCAACTGAGCTACATGTATCTTGCCAACATAGGGCAAGATAGCTCAGTTGGTAGAGCGCCGGTACAGTAACCCGGAGGTCGCAGGTTCGAATCCTGCTCCTGCCAGTTTCTTTGTTCACCTTGAGAATCTTTTACAATATAAGAAATGTGATTAAAATGTGTTTTCTGTGTTTCTGCCCATTTTGTGTGTTTAATTTTCCTGGAATAAAGTCCCCCCTTTCTCTATTGTTTCCGCGCCCCTAACTACGTGACGTCATCTCGGGAACAAGGAAACTCAGCGAGAGTAGTTTGATCACAGTGTGCGTGTCTGTACGTGTGGATGAATGCCGTTGTTAAAGGAACCAGCCACGCGCGATTAAATAGCTTTGGATGAAGAGACCAGGGAAACATTTCTCGTCGCATTAAAATCTACAAACAGAATCTTTTGGATCTGAATCTGACAGTCCAGTGTCGATTTTAGACTTGTCGATTCAGACACTTCCTTGGAACATTATTGGGGTGAGGAAGAGGAGGAACTTGGAGCTCGTCCGTACACATATGAGCCAGAAGGCGAGAGTAACAGCGAAAATACTAAAGACTCCAAATCGGACTCCGATGCGGAATGCGGTGAACGACTTGAAAACAACGATTGGTACATGTAGGCTAAATAACACTCTCCGAGTCCAAATACGATAGTATTTCGGTTCTACTGGAAAGAGGGGAAGACTGAATCCAGCAGCAACACAACGATGCGGTATTATCGACGAAAAACATGGCAAAACACTGAAAGCTTTCCACGACACAGCGAAAACACCCAGTCGTACTTCCTCAATACGTCCGAGGACAATGCTTTGTGTTTCCTGTTGTTCCTTTAATATAACCAACCCCTATAGACTAAGCACGTATCCTTACGTTCGAGGACCGATTTCAACAAAAGACTCTACGTTCGAGGACTGAAAGGTTTCTTTGTGTTTCCTTTCTTCTCTTGTCCTCGGAGATATATACAGTGCACGTACACACGTGCATGTCAATGCAACGCACGCATGGCACATGGCACATGCCCATGTCGAGTCATGGTCGACCCATGGTCGACCAGCCACCAGCCAGCCGGGTTCCCGGGATGACCGCTTCATGCTTACGCGAAATAAAGAAATACAAACAACACACAGTTGTGTTTCAAAAACTTTATTTCATCGATATACACAATAAAAATTCCATTGCACCCACCCATTAAATCTTCAAAAGCAAGAGCCACTAGTCATGGCATTACAGATGGTTCTGCACAACCCATACTGGCGATCTTATCAATATTGTGATATTTGGGAAGAGGTATTGATC
The DNA here is from genome assembly GCA_037893225.1 of Hippasteria phrygiana. Taxonomy (NCBI): domain Eukaryota; kingdom Metazoa; phylum Echinodermata; class Asteroidea; order Valvatida; family Goniasteridae; genus Hippasteria; species Hippasteria phrygiana. The sequence goes on from JAZGUH010000544.1 coordinate 119,677, forward strand.
ACGGTGATTTTTAAGTAAAAAATATTTTTACCATGAATGATACATACATGTACATTTGTACATGTAATGTATACATGTATTTCATCACACATGACCTTCCTTTTTTGCCCAAGTGAGCAATGTGCTTTAGGAGAAAGGACTGTTGGGATCTACAGTGGTAGTGGGCCACATGTATACATGTAGCATTTGTGAAAGCTGAATGTTAATTCCACAAAATTCTTTTAACCTTGGAATATTGAACACAATTTGAAAGGACAAGTGCATGCCCGTTCGAAATGTGCCTGTTGTAAACGGTACAAATTGCTTGGCTTGGCTTTCGTTAAAAAAAGCCACGGGTGTATGTTTCCATGCCACACGCGGGCCACAGTTTTGGAAGTGAGTTTCTTGGGAAGAGCTTTTTGGTAACACTGATGCGCATGCGTGTAATTTATTTGCATATCAAATCAGGCCTCATTGCATGTGTGGTCTATACCTGTGGTGCAGTGCCCGTTGAAAATGTGCTGTAGTGCGTGGCGGTCTATACTGCGACATTTGCAGATTTAGGCCTCCGGTTTGCTGTTTTATTTGCAGTTTTTGTGAGAACCGCTCATCCAAACAACTTTAAAATTGACACTGCACATTCTTGGGTGCTGAGCAATACACCTGACGATTTTCAACTTCATACAGTGCCCGGTTCTGGAGATAATCGAATTACACACAGACACACACATACTGACAGACAGAGATTCCTGGAATTATAGTAAGATAGTCTGGCTGACCTCAGAAGCCCTTTCATGTTCAATACTCCTCAAATCTATCTGCCCAGCAATTCTCCTACAGGTACAAGTACCTCTGATCTGTGTAACCCAAGCCTCGTCAGAGAATGCTGGCTTTATTGGATGCAGAATCTGTAGCAGCTTTGGTTACTAAGCCTCTGTCTTCCCGGGCCGGCTGATCGGGCTGGCAGGGCAGATCGTATCTTTTTTTCCAGTTGGGATTCCATTGCAGAGAGTCATCTGAAGGGCCATCATTGGACAAAAACAGACAAAGAACTGTCCTCCATACCTTTACCTTGTGTTTAGAAATCAGAAAGGCCATAGGGACAAACAGGCAGTCAGGTCTCAAATAGTAAAGAAATCCTTACATTACAAGATTTCTTTAGATCTGTGTACATGATTTTGTTAGTTTGCAAGTTTAAAACTGCTATATGGGCTACATGTACGTACATGTACGTACATGTACATGTAGGTATCCGTGCCCTGACTGAACATGTATTGTTAATTTAATGGATTACCACCCAAAAGAAGTAAAGAAAAGTAACTCAAGTACATGTACATTCATTCATTCATATTCAGGTTTATTTTAACCCATTGAACCCGGTTGACATCTACTTGTCTCTGAGTTGTCGCACCGTTTAAGTTACATGTATCCTAAGTCGAGTTGGCAAACGGTCGAGTATCCTTTACATACATTGTACATGTACCTGTACTTACATGTACTTGTATGTGTGTACATGGACAGACCTCAGGTCCAACCACAGGGCAGATAGGATTTGATCATTGGCAAGGTTTATATACATGTAACACTGCACTGTCATGAGTATGAGTACTTTATGTTGAGTACGAGTACCATACTTTACATCGAACACGAGTACCGTATATTATGAGCATCAATTTTTTTCGAGACCCATTTTGGAGCTATCTGGAGCGGAATTTCGCTGACGATGTTCTATAATCTGCATATATATGTGGACGGCCGGCTAAAACAGCAAGGCATGCTGACGTGACAGACAAGCTCGCACATTTCTTCGCACCGTTTTTGCAAGTTTTTAGTTTTTCGCAAATTGTTCGAAAATTTTTCGCACCATTTTCGCAAATTGATTTTCACATCGAGTGCGAAAAATTTTCGCATAGCGTTCGAAAAGTTTTCGCACTGTTTTCGCAAAATTTTCGCACCCGATTCGCTGGGAAATCGCGGTGCGAAAAAGTTGCGTGCGAAATGCGAATGCGAATTCTTTTCACAAATTTTCCCATGCCAATTCGCAGAGTTAAGTTTCAATTGCAACGTACTGTATGTCAGTTTTTGTCCTTACTAGCCAGTGTTCAAATAATCATAACTCAAAAACTGTAAGAGTGCCCATCCCAAATCTTTCTGGAATTGTTGCTTACATCTTAAGCTAACAATTAAAAAACAATTACGCATTTTGAATAATCCGCATTTTTGCAAATCAAGGTCAAAGGTCATATTTTTACTTAATTTTTTTGTGGTACGTGGTATAATTTTTATTCTATTTTATGAAATGAAGGCCATTTCAAGAGCTTTAAAATGTTGTAAAGTTTATCTTTGTAGGTGCTTTACTTTTGGAGATATGGATGTCCAAACATAAGCAGGTCATTTGTCAAAAGATTAACCAGTATCTCAAAAACTAATTAACCGAATGACATACAATTTCGGTTCTGGGGGTTTCTCAAGGAGTCCAATCAGCACACCGAATTTCGTTTAAATCCGTGAAGGTCAGGTCTAAAAGTGTGTTGAATTGACACGGAATGACCCGTATGACCTTCATATGTTTAGTGATCAGATAGATCTTGTCTTGTCTTTTTGGTTGGAAGTGTTTTTTCGTTTGACCACAAGTACAGTAGGCTTGGGTATAATAGAGCCAGAAAGTAAAAGGTCATGTGGCGGGCTTCCCGAGACCTCGCGCAGCCCACCGATGGACATTTTACATTACATTGCTCTTTCACCTGCCATATTTTTGGGAGAATGATTTCTAACTTTTCCACCCCCAAGAAATACTTAGCGTGGAATTTAATGTCATTATTTTTCAAATGAAATTGTGGAAAAAACACTCATAGACAGGGGGAAAAAGGAAAAATTATTTTTAGCATACCCAGGTGAAACTCTGATTTGCGCTTTCCTTTTCATTTGGCCTACATGTACTTGCGTGAGAACGAGAATGTAGACGTTGTGGAGCGCACGTGATTTTTTACCTACCTACATGTACATCTGATGGGTTCTAAATTAAGCCGGGCTGGCTTGAGTGTCTGGTGTACAGCCTCACTCACCCTCCTTATCAGTGGTTACATTAAATTTCTTTCGAAATTGGTAATGAGTCCTGTACGTTTATTCAAAAACATTTAGCCAGAAAACATGAGGGAAACGCACCACTAGAGAGAAAACAAATATTTCCACTGCCTTTTCGCTATTTACATTTCAACACCTTTGCCAGCTTCTTATCTTTGTATCCAAACGATTGCTTGTAATCCTTTCAAATGCACACAGTCGTACTTCCCCAATACGTCCGAGGACAATGCTTTGTGTTTCCTATTGTTCCTTTAATATAACCAACCCCCATAGACTAAGCACGTATCCTTACGTTCGAGGACCAATTTCAACAAAAGACTCTACGTTCGAGGACTGAAAGGTTTCTTTGTGTTTCCTTTCTTCTCTTGTCCTCGGAGATATATACAGTGCACGTACACAAATGCAAGTACATGCACAAGTCACACATACAGCATGAAGAGCATAACCCAGCAATTATCGTTCTCAGCTTTGCAGTGGTCGTTTTTCACGATTAAAAGTTCGCGAAGTAGTCACACAGGATACTGGGGGCATTCTTTCCAATAGAAATGAAGAGTTCTTGCAGATGTTTCTGTGTTAAAACTAACTCATAGATAAGAATTTAAATCAACAAAGGATTAAACCACTGGTATCTTACGTTTATTGACACAAGATAAACAATTCAAACAACATAATAACTCCAAAAAGGCAGTGCTTCTATCCGAGTTAGAGCCTCCTAACTGGGATACCTCTGGTTTCACACTACTCTGAACTTACCCGGGTAATTTATTACCCGGGTAGTTGTCATTACCCGGGTAGAAACTAGCCTGGAGAATCGGTTTCACACTACAAAATTAACCCCGCAATTCTGCTTACCCCTGCAATTCTGCTTACCCGCTTCAGCACGCACCCGGGTAACTTGTAGCCGCGTTCACACTATATGAAGGTAACCCGGAGAATGTGCATTCCCAACAAACATGATGGTACTGGGCCGATGCTGGCTACTTAGGGGTTTGTTCTGGCAGTACCGTACAGTGTAAACGGTACAAGACTAGAAGTGGGCCAGTCACGGCTTGATTACGGCGAAACGGTTTGAGTTTGAGAGAATGATGGCGCTATCCCATTCAGTGACACTTCCCTTCTGGTGACTTGTGTCACTTAATCCCGAACTCGTGTAGAGTCGATCTTAAGTATGAGTTTTTGCTCCATATAGCATGGTGGAGATGGGCGGACATAAGAGAGCTGTGACCAGGTTAGGCCTGGTGGTTAGAGGTGCGAGTAGAGGATTGTAGTTCTCAGATCCTCTTACGAGCAAGAGCATGCTTTCGTGCCTTGGCGTGTGGCACTCATCAGTTGCGTATGGGTGATTCAAAAAATGAATCGATGCCAACTTGCAGGGTTTTTGATTGGGTGTTTCTCAATCAACTGTAACATGACATGAGTTTAGAAATGGAGCTATAAGCTGGCCGATAAAACACGACGAAGCGCACCCACCGACCCGGGTAGAAGAAAACCCGGCAAGCATTCACACTATTGTTGGTAACCTGGAGAATCGTCTCAAGGTCGTCGTTAACCCATCTCGCGAGCAGGGTTAGAAATTACCCGGGTTACGTGGGGTTTTGAGGCAGTTAAACCGGAGAATTTTTAACCCAGAGAATTGTAGTGTGAACGCTCCACATTACCCAGGTAATCTCCGGGTTAAATATTTCGTTAACCCGGCAATTACCAGGGTTAGAGCATACATAGTGTGAAACGGGCTCTAGTGGGATGTGGACAGTATGAGAAATTAAATTTTATTCTTCTACTCAAGTTTCAGTTTTTACCTAATGAGTGCCACAAAATTATTTCATAAATTTTAATCTTTGTAAGAGTACACCGAGTTTCACTAGTTGAGTTCGTATGTGTTTTAGATTTTCGGAAGTGAGAGGTCAATTTTTGGCACGATATTTCTCTTTCGTATCAGGCGATTTATTAGTTTACATAAATTGATATGCTGGTAATCATTTTACAAAGGCCTTTTTTGGGGGTGATTTTGCAAATGTTACAAGTTTTGCGAGTTGATTTTCCTATTCAAGGTCTACAAATGCCGGCCACCAGGGATGAACTTTCAGGCTCTATTAGAGCTGACTCTGAATGACTTGGACATTGGAATCAGAATCACGATTCCAACATTTTGAGGAGTCGACTCTTTGAGATAATCAATTGTTGCTCCTTGCGATTTGATTCCAGGCAATGCTCAATGATTCTGAAGATTTGCCCCACTCCAGAAATCGTGCAAGACTTTGAAGACCAAGACCCTAATTGATTTGTTTAATGCACTTCACTTGAGCTTTATGTTTCCCTGGTAATTTTTTTTTAGTTACTTGTCCACGAACATTTTACCAATTAAAATGAAATTTAAAATGGTCACCAATACTAATGAGTTTTGGACAATTAAAGTAATTTCTTTTGTAGGTCCTAGTCTGCATTGTCAGCCTTGTCATAACAATCTTGAATCCCTTAACAAAACGGGGAATACCGCGTGCTGTCCCTCTGCCCAAAAATGGGCTGCATAGTACTTGCATAGTACAGTACTACTGAGCCTGCAAGGATGAAGTCCATTCTGAGCCCAACAAATCTGATGCCAAATGCCATGTCCGCCCCTCTTTTGCAGCCCAGAGAATCCCCCCGGGACGCCCCCCAAGAATCCAGTAATTTCAGGCATGAACTCCCAGCGTTCCAGCCTGCATGTTGCTGTAAAATTTGTATGCGTGCTGGGATTGTTTTGTGTTGGCATACAGCGTACATGTACACATTATGTACATGCACTAGTAGAGGCATCCCTGTTACTAAGCACGTGTGTGCGTGCATGCTCATTCACAGCAGGACTTTAAATGTCTGGCATTTTCCTGTTATTAAAACAAAAATGTGCGTGTCTCTGGGAGCCGCAATTGCAGTGATTGACTATAATTTATATGTTTTAATCATCTTGGTTAATATGGACAGTTTAATTCCAGCCTTAATAACTTCCTTACAAGGTCCTTGTCAGTAATGGCCATCTGCTGGAATTGGAAGGCATTCTGCAATGACCTTTGCAAAAAGGCCCTGCCGAAAACCGTCAAGTAATGCCAGCAAACAATGTCCATGCTGTGATTGAACATTTTAATTCAGTTTATTTTTCTTTTGCTAAGGAATGATGGAAGGAAACTCTTAAATGAAAAAAATCACTTACTTGATCATTTGGTTCCCGTGAGCATGCGTACGAAGATTTCCCTATAACTTAACAAACTTGAAACTTAAATGTAGTATACACGATTCTTTTTGCTGTAATTTTGAGAAATAAATGAAATTGGCAGTTAGTATATAGCGTGCTAGCAAATACTATCACTGATCTGTTTAAAGTTTTGTTTGCATAGATGCGTAGTCTGCGTAAAGAGAAAAATTCTATTCTAGTAGTCTGGTTCCCTGACCATACTTTAGACAAAACGGCGCAACTTACAGACGTCTGGGAATTATCAGGTCAGGGAACTCGACTATTTCCAACGATTGCCGGCCGGCAATCGTTGGAAAACGATATAAATTTCAACTTTTCTTGAAAACGACAGCACACCAGGTGCCATCATTTCACAGGATGATTGAGACTGCTATTAACTTAAGTCTAGTAAGGTATTTCTTAATAATTCAGTAAAAACAAATTGGAGGATTACCAATCCTGTACACTACATTTAATGCAGCTGTCATTTATCAGTGGCCGATTGTTCAGCGGAATGTCTCATTGGAAAGCTCATAACTGACCCAATGCTAACAAATAGACAATTCAGTTTAGAAAAAAAATTTGGGGGTGCCACGCCCAAAAAGCACAGCAGTGAATATATCCACTTTAACCTGTTTTCACACATATTGGTCTAACAACACAAGCATGATCTAAAAGGCTTGTTGTTATGTTCATTTAGGCCTAGCATTGCTCCATTTCATGTACCGGAGATAGTTGTTTCCTTTTTAAGGAAGCATCAGTGACAAAAACCCTCACAAATAGACAAGTTTATGCACTTCAGCTTGATGGATTTAGTGTGAGGCGAATAAAACAAAACATGTTTAGCGTCCCCACCCGCTTCATTATTGGGGGCCGCCTAGATTTTTAACAATTTTGACCAGTAGAAAATGAGGAAAAACCCCCCCCCCCTAAATGTCAACCGATCCATCGTAAAATAAAATACAAGCTGATTAACCCCTTGCGTATGTTCATGTACACATGTTCATCATAAATGTGACCTGCTCTGCAAAAAGGGCATTATACATTTGTAAGTCACTGTATGCTTTTACATGTAATGGGCTGTTCTACATGTATGTGAAGAGGGTGAACAAATATTCAAATAAGTGATTTTTAAAGGAGGGATTTTTTTGCATCTTTGATACCTACATTGTATATTATCCTAGTTCATAACGAAAATCTTTGATTTCAGTTAATAAAGTTTGAAAAAGAATGTTTGTGTCGAGTGCTTCAATCTATTGCTTTGCTTTTTGTTTTTCTAAATGGCTTGTTTCTCCTTAAGTCATTTCAAAGAAATTCCTGAAAACAAACGAATGCAAAATGCTACATGCCTCAGACATACATGTATACCATATGAAAGCTTATAAAATGGCCTTTCCATCTTGTATATAAAACAACATTTTTTTTTCAAATTTTGCAACATAATTATGGCCCTTTTTGCAGAGTGGGTCACAAATCATCTAGAGTGTGTCGGCTCATAATTGGAAGTAGAGGAAATGTGGAGATCTGCAAACAACAAATGTCCACCCAATGCAGGATATCCACCCAGTGCACATGCCCACACAAGGTTTTCCACTTTCTGAAAAGTGATCTCGGAGGAATATTGGGGTTAGGGTTGTATCTGTAGCAAAATAAAGTTGAATGGTTGATGAGGATATCGCAGTCAACATTTCATATCAAAGTGTTTTGTCTTCTGCGCTGCTTCCTACATGTACCTTTTTTTGAAAAAAAGAAGAAGATGACTTTCAACATTTCTTTTAAAGTTTTGCCTCAGTAATTTTCACTTTTCTGTGATTGCCAGCAGAAACCTTAACAAACCCCAAAACTTTCCCGGTTTCACATGATGCAAAGTCTGTATTGAAACGGTGAACAATGCAAGGCTCAACCCCCGACTGCTCACAACAGTGGATTTTACCTTCGCTTTGATAATCCATTGAATACCTGTGGATTTTTCTTGTCAGTTTAATAGCACCCACGGGGCTACGGTGCCCTGGAGTATCCCTGGTTACCATTCTGCCATTGACTGGATCAAATTGGTCCTAAAATCACCAAAGAATGGAATATATTTGTTCACAGTGAAAGATTTAAGTTTCCATATAATCCCTGCGGTGCACTTGTTATTGTGCTTCACTGGGTTATGGGACAGCCCCACGCCGATAACCTTTTCTCAGCCTTCTTTATTTAATTACGAGTCTGGATTTTCTTTAATAGGGGGTGTTCCTGCACTGTGTAAGAACCACCTTGTATGGAAAGTTTCTGGGGATACATGTTAAACTTAGGGGTATCCGGTAGTGTACACGATTGGTAATCCTCCATTTTTTTTTTACTGAATTATTTCGAAACACCTTACTAGACTGTAAGCCAATAGTAGTCTCAATCATCCTGTGAAATTATAGCACCAGGTGTGCTGTCGTTGTCAAGAAAAACGATTTCCAGCTGGAAATCGTTGGGAAAACTGCCCTGTAGCCTTTAGTTAAGGCGCGTGTGGCTACCCGGACTAGTGGCGCGCCCCGGACATGATGGCATTCGGGGTGCGTCACGTGCCCAGATAGCCACGTGCGCCTTGACTGAAGGCTATCATCTAGCCCAACGGTTGAAAACGAGTGCTGTTTTTCTCTCGTTTTTTCGCTACCCAACAACGCAAAACTTTGAACAGGTCAGTGGAACGATATTTCCTATAAAATACTAACCACTAAATCCGCCCATTTCTAAAAACTGCAACAATGACCAATCATGTACACAGCCTTTAAACACAAAAAATGACAAAATGTTGATGGTTTCTATAAGCTGAAAGTTCCATGGCAGGATGAAAGATAAATGTATGCAGAATTCAAATGGACACCAGTGGAATTTTCAAATAATCCTGGAAGAAATGGAATGTTATTTCAGGGGCCAGTTTATGGAGTTGCTTTAAAATTGCTCAGAAACTTTTCTTGTTCAATGGAAATCCTTGAATACCTGTCACTTCTGGCATGCATTTCATGCACTTTTGGCCGGTAAACCCATTTTTTTTGGCCAATCAAACCTCTTCTACGTTTAGCCCTAATCCTCCAAAATCCTCTTTGCCAAAAGGAGGAATTTGGAGGATTGATGGTCTTTTGGAAGTTGAAGCATCGGAGGATTTTGCAGGATTGAGGGCATAATAAGAGGATTTTTGCCTCTGTTTGTAAACTTTGTAGTTTGCCATGACCATGCTGTATCCAACATTACTACACCTCATAAATATTCATGAGCAAATTGGAGCGCGTCATTGGCCGATTCCGCCGCGCGTCCGGGAAGTAAAAATGATACGCTGCCAGGTGACGTCATCCCGGTAAGTATCCAGCTCGCTGCCGTGCGGTATTTTTTCTGGTAGCACCAAAAATTCCCTCTGGAACCCGCCATGTAGTCTATGGCATGTAATCTTTACGGAACCAGTCTGTTGTTTGTAGTCCTTGTAAATACTGCAGTAAAGGCACATTAAAGAGTGTTGGCACCAGACTTTTTCAACCCTGTTGCCATGACACACTGAACTACTCTGCAGCTGAGCTCAAAAACAACAATGACGTCTACGAGTAACGTAAGATTACCGTGATTGATTTCCGTCATTTCCGTCATATTTATGAGGTGTAGTAAACAAATACAGCATGGTTTATTTCTGAGAAATAGTGGGAATTACTGGTCCCTCGGTGTAGGTCAGCTCGACTACCTCCCTCCGCTTCGCGTCGGGAGGTAGTCGAGCTGACCTACACCTCGGGACCAGTAATTCCCACCACTTCCCCTCAAACCATGCTGTATTTGTATACTACTCTCCAACAACCCAACAGGATTCAACAGCTACATGTACATTGTACATGTACATTTTGTAAAACAAAAGATCTTTTGTTCACTGCTCACATCAACAAAAACCAGCAATTGTGGGATTGAGCAGGGTTAAGGCCTATTTACACACGCGCGCGGTAACGGAATTCCGCGCGGTAAAAAATATAGAACACATGGTTTTCTATGGGGTTGTTTACATTAAGAGCGGACAAACCGCGCGGTATAGCGATAAACCGCTGCGTTTAGAAACCAGAGCGATTTTCCAAATATACCGCGCTGAGACTGCGCGTTCTGACCAATCAGCGTTCTCGTTGGATATGACGTCACGATCAGCTGCACGTCTCTAAAACAAAGATGGCGTCGTACTGGAGTAGCAGCACTGAGATTTTGATCCTGGAAGTAGAGAAGTATCCTCAATTGTATGACACATCACTAGAAGCCTAAAACTACAAAGATGCAGTCAAAAAGCAAGACATTTGGGAGTGTATAGGAGTGGACATGCATGATTTTGGGTTGAACTAGTGCCAAGATTTCTGCAAACTGACCACGCGACATTCTGAAGTACCCCAAAAAACGATCTTTATGACTATCTAACTCTCGTACTAATCTGTGGTATTCCCCAAGCTCTGTCCTTTTCTGAAGAGTTTCATGAACTCAAATTCTTCGTTTTTTCTTTCGCTTGAGACGCAATCTTCTCGCCAAGATCAGAAGTAACAGAGCTTCCTCGTGCCTTCGATTCTTTTTGCGGGGCGCCATTGTTTTTGTGGAATGTCGATGCATTAACATAAATACCGAACGGGTTTCCGCTCGTGTGTAAATGTAAAATATCGCGCGGTATACCGCTTTCCGTTACCGCTTTCCGTTACCGCGCGCGTGTGTAAATAGGCCTTTAGGGTTAAGAAAACAAAATTACCTCCGTCTACAGACTGTACATGTACATGTACCTGTAAATGTATGTACAGTGTAATGTGCAAGTTTGTAAAATGTTCAATGAAGTGATGAGTTTCATTATGATGTAGGCCTACATGTACAGGTACTGGTGATGTTCTGCTCTATCTGGAGCCTGTTTGGGCCATGCCTTCAGCGTACATTTCGATCTTTCATCACATTGCTTCCATCAGTGGACCATGTTTAATTCCAGTGTAATCAGACAGTATGCACCTTGTGTGCACTTTCACTATGTACTTGTACCAGCTTATTACATACTTATAATGTACATGTACTGTAATTATTGGAAAGGTTGCTGATTTTGGCTTTCAGTCACTTTCTGTCGTCATTCTGTTCTTCATTAATTGTCTTGAAAATGACAGACATTAAAGGGGCTGTGCATGTACAGTAGGATTTTTATCACATGAACACATACATGTGCATGTACATGTACATGTACAATGTAGGAGAGTGGTACATTTCCAGGCCCTATGTCACAATTATAGGAACCGGGAAGTACATTAATTGCAACTTTTTTGGGCTAAAATTTGTGACCTGCTCTACAAAAATGAGTCTGATGTGTTAAAAATTCATTTTTAAGCTTTACAGTTGGTCTGAAAGACCCTGAAATAAGCTTTCGTAGCAGAAGAGTTACATGTACATGTACATGTACATGTACATGTACATGGCGGTTTTATGTCGCTGAAAAGTCCAGTGCAGACAGCCACTGTAATGTAAAACGTGCATTTTTATCACATGCTTGACTACTGCAAAGTTTACGTGGCCAAGGACTTTCCGCGAGCCGTGCAATCCAAGTGCGGACGCACGGAAGAATAACCACAGGTAACTTTTGACAATAGTTAGTCCAATGCGAACGCGGCTTACGCTGTTTGAAGACATGTTGAGCTACAATATACATTTGTACATGCACCTTTTGAGATGAAACTACATTTGTAGAGTGACAATGGTTCTCCCCAATGCCCCAATCATAGCAAAAAGGAACAGAGAATGGCATCCATTCCCTGTGCTCATCCTTGCCATGTCCTCTGAATTCCTACATGTAGCCGCATCCCAAAACGAATGCATCCAGTCTTTGCCAGTATCAGGTACACGTTACCCTACAGGCTACAGCAGGGCATTATAATAACCCTCTCCAGAGCACTCCTAAAAGAGCAATTTGGGGACTGATGATGAGCTTGAGGAGTCCTTATCTTGTTATGATAATAGCAGATTATCATCATGTTGGAGCTCAGCAGATAGAAGGATATGCCCCAAGCAGGGGGCTGGTGTCCATCAATGATGAAGTCCTTGATGAAGGGATTATGGATGAAGGATGGTGTGCACCACTGCTAAGACCATGTACATTGTACACATGTACATTTGTACATGTACATGTACATGCACACCACATGTACATGTTTTGCTTTTATAGAAAAAAACAATAAGCCAAATGATGCAATTTTCTTTGTCAGTGTCTAGAGTTTGCCTTCCTCATCAGGAAAAAGGCAATGTATATTTTGTTTAAATCAAAGCTTTCCTTTGCTGCTTTACCAACAGGTAGTGTTTGCAGTGTCTCTCTTGGTTTTACTAACTGCTACATGTACATGTAGGGAGAGGTTAATTTTGGACTGCTGAACCAAGAGGAAAGTTTTTTCTGGCAGTTTGCATTGGGCTTGAAATGGGAAAACTACAATATATATGCCGTTTCAGTGAGTTGTACCCTCAAAAAAGTTCAATGCCAACACAGCTTACGTTTACACTGTGGTTTGTACTTGTACATATGTAGACTGAGTATTGGGTAATGCTTTATAGAATTACAGTGAACAAGAATTATCTCAGAATTGCCTGTTGATATCATTACCATTTGTACAGCATTGTATATTACAAAGGACGGGTACTTTATGGCATAGTTTTGTCATCAAAGAATCTCTCTTAAAACCAGAAAAAAATATTAGAAAATGTTGACATGTACAAATGTACATTGTACCATGGAGGATCCTTCCTCCATGATTGTACACATGTACATGATATGTATGTGCAAATATTGATTGTAAGGAGTGATACTGTAAAACTGGCCTCCCCAGGGGATTTCCAGAGCTTCTATGCAGATGGAAAAAAGAAAACCCAGAGGGAATCGCCAATAGAGGCTAGTTTTACTGTGTCACAAGCCAAGCAGTCAATATTCGTTTTATGCCACCTTTTCCACAGATAATAAAATTAAATTAGGCCATTACAGTGTACCTGCGTTTTGTTTACTACCGGTACAAACATTCTGTAATGAAATTGAGTTCTGTCCCGAATATACCGAATATTCGATCGTCAATCGAATATTCGAATACCTTTTTGTTGGTTAGAATATTCAAAAAACTGTGCAGGTACTGATACTATTTTAGTAGAACAGCAGTGTCAAATGCCGCATTTTTGTTTCCGAAAACATTTTGTGGACGGAGGTTTATTGTTCCCGTCTGTAAAACCCTTGACACTTATAAAATAATTACTGGAGTTTGGAGGCTAGACTTTGTTTTCAGAACATTATACATGTACCAGTAATGATCTTGATACATGCATGCAACTTTTTACCGGCGCAACATGCAGTTGCAGCCGACACGTGAAAAACTTGAACGGCGAGTATCGAATATTCGGTCAAACCCAGTTTTGAATAATCGGATACTAAATTATTCGAAAATGAACAGTCCTAATGAAATTTCCCCCTGATAAAATGTTTCAGACCTAAAAATACAATTGTAGAGAGTGTTGTACCAGTTGGAATACATGCGCTCTGAATGTGTAATACTACAGTCCGTGCACTTTCATTTGATATGGTTAGTACTTTTTGGGTTAGTCCCTTTTGGCCATGGAATAGCATTTTAGATTGGGCGGCAAAACAGTAAAAATAAATAATTCTAAGCCAATCAGTAGAATCTGTGGAAGGGGTATTTGAATAAAAAATGGTTGACGAAATAAAAAGCACTGTGTACAAATGTAGTATGCTAAAATGCTGTTATAATTCAGAGGCATGTACCTGTGCTGTTAAACCAGTGGCTCTTATTTATCGAACCAGAGTTCTCTGAACTTACGGTTATAGTACTTAGCCATGGGATAGTACTTTATGGTCACGGGAAACGGGACAGTTTATTTTGATACTGGGCAATGGTACAGTAAAAGAAAGAATGCTGTAAGTCAATCAAAAGACAGAATCTATGGATGAGGTGTTATGATAAAAATCTAGAGCGCGGTAAAGTGCATACATGTAGTACAGTACATGCTTAAATGCTGTTGTAGACCACAGGCAACACTGTGAGCTTAAGCCCAGTGGCTCATCTTTATCGAGCCAGAGTTCTTTGAACTCACAGCCAGCAGACCATCAACAAAGAAGATGACCTACATGTACTTGTACACACTCACAAACCAGTCAGGGAGCAATTGCTGGATGATGTCATAGCAATAATATTTACGCACAGCGAAAGAGGCATCCGTTTTTTATTTTTAGACTTCTGTCACCGCACTTAGCACGTGGATGGACGGACGTAGAAATGGCTCTCCAGCGCAATCCCCGAGCCCGCCAGGTGTGTGACCCAAATAGGGTGTTCAGAAATAATGCGATATTTGATGCCGGGGCAGTGAGATGGAATTTTATTGAATTTGTGCCGGACGGTCGGGCCCGCGCACTTGGGAATGAGTAAGAAATTTGTGTTGATTATCAAGGGTGTTATGGTTGCTAACAAGGTTAAGAATGACAAAAAAAATCATCATTTATCATAATGTGCATTTCGTGAATGATACAATGTATGTGCACATAAAATGCAAAATAAGGATTATTGTTTGAGTATGGCTGTCCTGTTCATGGCAGTAAAATGTGCATTCATTTGCACAAGGAGTAACTCAAGTACTTACAATACATTTCATTCATTCATTCATTCATTAATTTCTTTAATTTTTACCAACACATTCATATGCAAATAAAATTATCTATTATTTTAAATTGTGTATGGATGGAGGTCTCCAAGAAGCATAGTCTTGTCGAGTGGAAACCCCACTGTGTATCATTTACATTTCACAAAGAACAATTACAATTACAAGGACAACTAAAGTTAAATAACCCTAATATCATAGGCATTCATTTGGGGTGAAGACCTGTGTACTACGAAATACTACTTACAATGTAGTATTCTGTAGCACTCTCTAGGCCTTTTTACACTACGAAAAATCTCGGTGTTGGACCCGGGTCCGACCCGTGTTGACTAGACTGACCTTTTCACACTGCAACATTTCAACACGGCACTGACCCGTGTAGAGCACTCCACCCGGGTTGAAACTCAACCCTGCTTGGGAGGTGGGTTGAGAGCTCTCGACCCGTGTAGAGAAGTTGGACCCGTGTTGAAAGTCGTAGTGTGAACGTCTCCGGGTTGAGTTCGACCCGTGTAACCGTGGATCGGAGTGTGCGTGCAGAGCACCACATACTAAGCTGTTCGATATGACGATATTTGCCGATGTTTCGGTATTATGTTGCTTTTTCAGTTTTTGCAGCGTTTATGGTTTCTCCAAGTGTGTATACGTTAAGTGTGGATTAGTCTAGATTACCTTGCGCGAAATTATTTCCAATAAATTTGACGGCAGAATAGTACATAACGTATATGGAGAAATAAAAAAATACATTCTGTGTACTAAATGTGTCGTTTCTTTAATCGTTTTAAACCCCGATATGACTTATCCGACATCTCCGCGCCGTATGTAGCGTACATTGCGTGCATGCGTATTCCATCGTTAGTGTAGTCTTGGTCAAATGCAAACAACCGCACTGAACGCTACCATATTATTCCCAGTGTACAATGTACGTACATGCAGCTAACATTTTGCGAACTTCGTCTCGAGAAAAGGCTACTAAGGTATGAGGGGGCCGGGGTTATTGCTGCGTTGAGTAGTGTGAAAAGGCAGCGTAATTGACCCGTGTTGAAATTTTTAGAAGTCTACACGGGTTGGACCCCCTGTCGGACCCGTGTAGATTTCAACACGGGTCGAACGTACATACATAGTGTGAAAAGGCCTTCTGTCTTTGATGATTGAGTGTACATGACAGCAGTCAAGATACAAATGTACTAACTGTAAAAATACAGTTAAGTTACTGGGTAAATTTGTGTCAATGAATTGGATGGCTAAGATAAAAAAATTGCATCATCTCTGAAAACCAGTAGTTCATGCTTTGTTTCCGCCTTAGATGAAAACAGACATTTTGCCTCCAACCCCAGCAACAAACAGCAGTACAACATTGTATACATATTACTACGTACTTTATTTGGGGTGAAATATCAATAAAATACTAAAAATTACTACAAGCATTGTACAAATAGGTGAGAGTACTGCATTTTGTACAGTTTACTACTTTGTGTGAGGTTAGGGTTAATTGCAATGAAAGCGATGTTGATACATGCATGTACATGCTAATACATTTACAATGTATACTGGATTCATATTTTGTGCACAAAAGGCTTCATAGTGAGGAATGTACATGTACATGTATGTATGTGACCCCAAAGCAGTGGCATATCCAGGATTTCCAAGTTGTGAAATTAATTCTGTTTCTTAGGAGCCATTTAAAATTTTCAATGTTTTTAAATTTTGATTTTCTTTTCGAAAATGTGGGTGGGTGGGTCAAGGAAAATATTGAAAATTGAAATTCACTTTTCAATAAAAATAGAAAAGAAAATAGAAGCTCTTTTGACTTGCCAATTACAATGACTGCAACGATCATTCCCCACATCCTGTCAACTAATGAAACACAAGAAGTCATCAGGGCACATGTTCAAGTGGGGGAGACCGACAGCTGCATCACGCTGTAACTGAACTGGACATTTTTTTAATGGAAAATCAATATATTAAGATAGAAAATCAGGGTGGGGTGGGTCAAAAGAAAATTAGGGGGAACAAATTGAAATTTAATAACATTGACATTTTTGAATGGCCCCTAATAGCGTAAACAACATGTACATGTACAGTGTACATGTTATATGTAAAATATATGGTTAAACTGGAACTAAAACTGAACTTAAGGTTGGCAAAATGCCACCACGAGTGGCAATATAGCCCCTCCCGCATATATGGCCATAGTCAGAAATCCCCCCCCCCCCCAGAGTCATCCATTTGTTTGTCTTAATCAAATGTCAGCAGCATGCCTTAGTCTTAATTACATCATCAGATGTGTACAGTGTATATATGATGCATGCAACATTGCTCATTGATGAATGTTATATTACAAGCCGTCATCATTACAAGCCATTTACTGGTGAGCGCAATAACTGTTCCCTGGAAACTCGGTCAAGTGCCAACACCATGTGGGGGGAAGCATGGTACATTTATCACTCTATCAGCCGCATTCATGTGCAGGCAATGAGCAGACTCCGGTTTTTACACTGGTAAGGGACATACTATGTACAAATTTAAACGCTTTCACAAAAGGACTTGTAAGCTCCTTAATTGAAAGAGATCTGTGCATTAAATACCCAGTTCAACCTGTTTTCACACTTTACATGTATAACCAAGTCTTACAGATATTTGAGCATGATCTTAAGGGATTCGGCTCGGGTCATTATCAGCGTCCAGGCCCCAATAGGTTTTAAGTGTACTTGTTTAAAACCGGCCCAGCACATATTTATTCCCATTCATAAATACCTTTTTGTATAATTCAGAAAAAAATCTCGAAAATTATAAATTTCCAATGATTTTCTTCAAATTTTTTATCTGGTTTTGTAAAACACCCATTTAGATATTTAATGGTATGTGCCTCAAGTGAGTAGTGCTAAAAATGTCCTTACATGGAAATTGATGCGCACGTGACGCGTACTGCGTGATGTGGCATGATGTGATGCAGAACGCAGCAGTGCCGGTGGTGTGAGTTTATGGACTCTAAATACGGACTCATCGGTAGTATTGTGCATAATTAGGAGAGTGACTGGAAAAGGTACAAGATTTCACTGGAGTCTAAATTTCATGTGAAACCGGAAAAAGTGTTTAAAACCAGTTGGTACTTTAATCGCCCGTTTAAAACCACCCATATGACAGGCTCTCGATCAATAGGAACGAGTAGACTCTCTTAGGTATCAATTGACAAAATGTATGAATGCTCGTTTTCATTTGAAGTCAAAAGAGCCGGGTGGTGGTTTTCAATTCTTGTAAAAAGGTTCAGAACACTCGTGCAAGAGGGCACTATTTTGGTTTAGTAATAAACAATAAAAGAAATCATTTTGCAAAAATAACGACAAAATAAAAACAATTGCTTAGAAATGGATTCCAAATGAACCATTAAGTATCAAAGTCAGCAAAAAACATGGAAAGTTTTCCAAGAAAATTGAGAAAATGTCAGATTTTGTTTTACACAATGCTCTAGAGACATCACTGCTTTGACTCCGATTACATCATAATGCTTTTGCTCATGAATATGAAAAATTTCATTAGCATAATTTGCATAAACATGGTCTTGTAATCCAAGCACAGTTACATGTACATGTACATCTACATTTTGTATACCACAATGTACAAAGTACGTATACATTTACAACATTACAGTCAGTTGTGAACAATGTTCTGTAGTAAAAGGTCACTGATCTTGTTCTGTTGAAGTGTGAAGCCTGTTGAATCACACAGGATCCAACAGATAAACAGAGTCTTTTGTTTAATGCTAGCAGATCAACAAATTCAACAAATTGTTGGATCTTGTGGGATTGCGTTGGTTTGTGGTCAAGTACATTACATGTACATATGTCAGGTGGTGATCATTTTTATTGTCATTTCTGAAGCTGAGTCATAATGCAATATGATCTGGATCAGTAGCTGTGACAATGGTGGGGATGACATGCCCTTCCAGGTTCCTGCCATGTGCTGCTTTAATATGCTGCCAAAGGTTGTACATGTACAGTGTGGTTCAAAAAAACCTACACACTTTCTCGGAATAAGCCAGTTCGGTATTTCAACAATGACATTTTATCCCGAATGACCCGCGTGACCTAACGCGCGCGTATGAACATGCAAGGTGGTCGCACAACGCGCACATGTTAAATTCAATCAGAATGGGCGTTCAGGAAACATGGCGTGACATTACGTCGGCAATTTTATCCCGGATAACCCTTGACCTTTGAGATACCGAACTGGCTTATTGGGGAAATGTGGCCAAATTGTTTTAACTTTTCATGGCCAAAATAAAATAATTCTGCTTCCGGTTACCCAACCTACCCTAATTTTACGGCCCTGACCCTAAACATTTTATCGCCCCGACCCTAAACATTTTATCGCCAAGTTAAAAAGAGAAAATATATATAAAATAAATAACCCTGTTGTCTTTTCTGTCTTCACAAAACGCCTCCCAATAACCTATTTACGTCCGAAAAAGGTTGTAATTTGTTTGCCTACTTACATTCGTTATTTTTTTAGAAGAAACCTCCGTTGTTTTTACAAGTTCTCTTCGCGATTACAAGTTCTCTTCGCGATTACAAGTTCCCTTCGGTGCGTGGTTCCTATCACCATGATGAAAACATGTGCATAATACTCAATGCAGCAATGCTGTACTGGTTCCCGCCGCGCCGCCCACTAAAAGTGCCAAAGACGGCATGACGGAAATGCGGCAATCAGTCTATTGCATATGGCCGACCAACATAGCGTAACACTGCATGCAGGGCACTGCAGTTCCTGGTCGGATCTGACATCGTAAAAATGCCAAGTAAACATCGATGGAGAAAGAAGGTTTCTGCAAGTTAATTCACAGAACTTGATCTCTCTTGTCCGTGTATGTATTTTCTGTGTTCATGAATTTATTTCGAGGTTTTACCGCTTGTACTTGAAGTGATAGCGCAGCGTGTTTTCCCGACATTTCCTGCCGCAACACGAGGTTCGTCGCCTGCCACACACAGTGCATCACGTACGCTTACCGCACAACAAATGGACAGTGTTGGCCAGTTTCCCGTTGTGGCTAGCGTTGTGCATAGTGTGGTGTGCACGACCTAAATTCTCCATTATTTTAAAGAATTATCGACAGTAAATATTTTTGACATTAATTAAGGCAAGTTTTTATCACTTTTTGTGGCCATTTTTGTATAGCTTCGTAGCGTAAATGGAAATAGTTCAGACAGAAATTCGCATAATTGAATACCTCATTCAAACAGCACAAAAAATATTTGCAAAACAAAATAAAATTTCCCACCTACAATGTACCTACCCTATTTTTAAAAGGCATGTACTCGGAAGCAGAACATTTTTTTTTGGCCCAACTTTTGCACCATCTTAGTGGTATACATGTACATGTATGGTGAAAATTGCGTTAAAAAGAAAACTCAAATAAAAAATGGCATTGGTTTAAAGAAAAATGGCAAAAAGACACATTATCCACACGAAAGTCTATAGAGTACCGAAGTCTGACGTCAGTTGCCGCGGCAATGGTTCCAAACACATGCAGTTTAGAATGTATTCTGGTTCCATACATTGCATTGACGTCATCACTTCGGTACTCTATAGGAGTCATGCATGCTACAAAGATCGATACTCATAGGTCCACCCAGGATGGAAGTAATAAGTATTCATTAACCCGGGAAGAAACAAAAGCACAACATAACAAACACTTCAAGTGTTCTATTGTGTCAAATGTTATTCACTGTAAACACTTATTTTTTCATTGACAGAGGGGATGACTGTAGGCCTAATTATATTTATTGGAGTTTGAGTTTGTCACGCGGGCTAAAATGTATTTTGTTTACCAAATTCCATTGACTTGGGTGTGGACAAACTGGTTTTTGACCATTTAAAAAAAATATCGACAAGCTTTATTTTTAACACAATTTGCACCATAACAAAGACGTTGTACATGTAGTTGACGAATATGTTAACAAATTTGACCATGATTCCCCAATTCCGAGATATTTTCCATTTAATAATTATCCCTAACCCTGGCAGACACAGCACAGTGCATCTGTGCTGACAGCTCCACTTTGCTGGACTCTGCACACAAGTCAATGTGACAAAGTATGCAATCTGATGCGTCTGGCAGGGTTCTACATGTAGCAAACATGCTCTGGAGGGTTAGGGTTTTAAAAAGTGTGTACATGTAGGTTTTTTTTTACCACACTGTACATACTCCACTGGTATCTCAGGACAAGTCATGTACACGGGTCATTCCATGAAGTTGAGACACAATGTGTGACATATTAGTAAAATATTTAAATTGGTGTAAAATAAATTGGTTACACCACATGTGATTCTATACAATTATTTCATCATAGGTTAGATTCATTGTGACATAATATTTAGTTTAGGGTCCTCTCTTTTGAGTTTCACATGAACTCCCATAGATTACTATAAATACATCAACGATGTAACAAGGGACACGGTGTCCCGGTTACATCTTAGTTTACACAAATGTATGTTGCTCATAATTCATAAATAATCATGTTAAAGCATCCAAATCTGTATATGGTAGTTAGAAAATGTTATCCTTTTACATAACCCATCAAATACAGTTGGCTAAAACATTTATTGCAAGGATGTAACATGGGACACCACTCCATCAAGGGTGGAAAACTAACACATGACACTAATTTAGGGGGGTCTTTTTTATGTTTTTCAAAAGAGGTTCTCCAAGTCTTTGTTGCATTGACATTTCACATACTGCTTACAGATAAATTATGGAAGAAAGTTCCCAAAATTGTTAGGATGTAACGTGGGTACATCCGAGTCCATCTTGCCCCAATTTTGAAAAGGCAGTCCAATATATTGACTCTACAAGTTAATTTTATTAAAACGGTAATCACACAAAAGAAAAGAAATTTAATTCAGACTTCATTTGATGAAAAGTAAGAAAGCTAGACATGCAGGCAGGATGTAACAAAATTTAACAGAGTGGGACACCATCCGTTACATCCTTAAGCACAGATTTGTTAGCCATATATCAGAAAAGATGGAAGAGATACGGAAAATATGATTTGTTGTTGTCAAGTTACATGTAGTTTTTCCTAACTTCTCATGTAAAAGAAAAAAAGAAATTAATTTTTTTAACCTCTGAACCCTATTTGTACTTTGTAAGTTTGTGTCACAAAATTACCCCATAATTTAGCCCGGGACACCATCACACTTGGTGACAAAACATAAATATATCACATATAATGCCCTCATGTTTTGTATCATTCAAAAGCCTTCCCTTCACTCTTCAAGTTCATACCATAATCACCATTAAAGTCAGTTTAGTTTAAACAACAATAACATGATCAAAGAATGCCAAAATGTGTGTGTGTCTCAATTTCATGGAATAACCCACGTACATGTACATGTATGAGTCAAACACATTGGCATTATGTGTGTCCCTTTTTAGGTATAGCATAGCTTTGGTAGTGATAAAATACACAAAATGATTAGTTTTAATCTAAAAGCTTACTGTTTATAAAGATGGTACCGGTATCAATCCCCCTGAGAAATATTTCTGTCTGAAATTCTGTCATCTGTGAGAAAATTGTATCTGAAGTCCTCTAAAAATTCTGTGGCTTATTTTGATTTTAACAATCAAAATTTGTAAGCACATAATGAACGTGCAAGAAAACCACTGTTAAAACGATTTTTTTTACTATTTTCACATCACTCGGATTCACAGATTGAGCTTAAAATTTAACAGGTTTGTTTAACATGTACATTTCATTCATATACTCATCAAAAAAAGAAACGCAAGTGTTTTAAATTCCAATTCCTCATTGGAATAGAAGTCTGTTGAATACAGTACACGTGTGGATAACAAGGCACTAACCGACCGTTTACTTTAGAATCGATTTCAAGACTGCTCCGCTTCAGTGATTTCCTCCATGTCCTAGACGTGTTTGAACAAAGTTATTCTTACAGAGTTACGTAATCATGAAATGTGAGAATTTTTGTTTCTTTGAGAATCCTGTATTTAAGGGCTCTCAGCAAACCAAATTTGTTTGGTTAGCGAAGTTTCCAGCATTATGCCATGCTTATCAATGTTAGACAGGGGGAGAGCTACATGTATTGGGATGCTGAATGCGGGTATTCATCTCAGGGAGGTCGCACGGCAACTGAATGTGCATGAATCCACTATTCTATGATTAAGGAATCGTTATGTGGCCACTGGCAGGGTGGAGGACCGCTATCGAAGTGGACGACCCAGAGTAACGACCTCAAACCAGGATTGTCAAATGTTGCTCCTCCACCTTCGTGATCGGACTCGAACTGTAACAGAAATAGCTAGGCAAACGCCTGGGAGGCACAACAATAGGATTAGTGACCAAACTGTCCGCAACAGATTACATGCTGCAGGTCTACGCTGCCGACGACCTTACCAAGGTCCTCATCTGAAGGATGAGCGCCATCTGAGAAGGCGTTAGTGGTGCCTGCATCACAGGGACTGGACACGAAGGATGTGGTCTCAAGTCCTGTTTTCTGACGAGTCCAGATTTTGTCTATCGCACAGTGATGTTTGCATAGGAGTTTACCGGCAGCGTGGCGAGCGCTTTACTTATGCCTGCATCGTTAAGCAGGACAGGTGGGGGTGGGCCTAGTGTGATGGCATGGGTGGGCTTCACGTCTGAAGGCAGAACAGATCTGTTGTTCATTGATGGCAACTTAATGAATGCCCAGCGATACAGGGATGAAATCGTTGCAGTCGGCGTGGTGCCATACATGGCACAGTATCCCAACATCCTGTTCCTGCAGCAGGACAATGCTCACCCTCATGTGGCCCGTACTGTAACCCAGTACTTGCAGCAGCAGCAAATTAGGACTCTACCATGGCCCCCATTCAGTCCTGACCTCAGCCTAATTGAGCACGCGTGGGATGAGCTGGACCGCCGCATCCGTGCGCGTCCCATGCAGCCCAACACAGTGCAGGAGCTCAGGGAGGCACTTCAGGCAGAGTGGCGCGCCCTGCCTCAACGGCTCTTACGGAGGCTGGTGCAGTCTATGCGCCGCCGAATCCAAGCCTGCCTTGCCGCAAGAGGTGGTCATACT
This sequence comes from Hippasteria phrygiana, assembly GCA_037893225.1. Classification (NCBI taxonomy): domain Eukaryota; kingdom Metazoa; phylum Echinodermata; class Asteroidea; order Valvatida; family Goniasteridae; genus Hippasteria; species Hippasteria phrygiana. The sequence continues at coordinate 143,681 of JAZGUH010000544.1, forward strand.
CGTTACTGACCGATAAAATATACGTTACATCTCGTAGCCTCCTTGATCTCTCAGAGTAAAAACTTGCGTTTCTCTTTTTGATGAGTATATGTTGAATCACACAAAGTATGAACACTGCCTGCAAATCTTTTGTCAGCCCTACCAATGCTGTACCTTTAACCCATTGAATACAGACAACGGCCATAGCTGCGGTTTGAAAGAGACCACCTGGCCAGTTGTCTGTACGTGCGCTCCTGCGCGTATTCAATCCATTGTTCTTGTGCATTACGCTTGGCTGCACAGGCCCGTATTATTAGCATACCCGCACTCCATTAACCCTAACTACCCGAAGCCTTGCAAACTCCAGCAGCAGGTTTTGTCTAATTTTGATGGGTTAGAGCCTTGGCACCATTATATGGAGCTACTGATGCCCCAATTTGTCAAAAAAATGTGCCATACATTGTACCTGTAGGTATACTGTGCACAGTGTTGGATTTTGACAGGTTGAGGGAAGCCTCCTAGTAAATATGCCTAGGGGGGTTAGGGTTAATATATAACCGCTGGACAGAAGAGATTGATTAATCAGACTCCATGTCAGAATAAACAAAAATAAAAAAACAAATGCAAACAGTGAACCAGCAAGTACATGTACATGTACACCTCTGTGCCATTTGGGAATGATGGCAACATGATGGAGAGCCTTTGTTGTAGCACAGCGCCCCCTGTCTATACACCAGTGTCAGTTTGTAAACATCTACCAGAGTGCGTATGGGATACATGTACATCTATCTACTTGCTGTTGACTTCACTGGAACTGTGAGTCACTAATGCTTGGGAGAATACGCGGTTCCCTAGAGAACACATTGAAAAGTGGGCATGCATGTAAATTGGTACCCCTAATTAGATGATGGTGATACACACAATGTAGTCATTTTATGCCCTTGACTTTGGATGTTGTGTGGTGTGCTTATAGTGTCACGTAAACGCCTCCAAAGGGATTATGAATCCAGACGGGCTGAAATTGTATGAACAATTTATGCTTCGCTTTTGGTGATGATCCGTATTTAAACCAGGTTGAAATTGTTGGGGATGTAAAACGCAGTGCGGTGTGAATGTTTCCATAATGCATATGTACATATATATATATACAGCCTCAGGTGTGATTAAGAAATTAAATGCAATACGATAAACTGTACAATGTACACTTCTTTAATTTAAATGTGCCTTACCCTCCAGGGCATTTTTGCTAGACCCTGCCAGACGCATCAGATTGCATACTTTGTCACATTGACTTGTGTGGAGAGTCCAGCAAAGTGGAGCTGTCAGCACATACATGTACATGTATGCACTGTGCTGGTCTGGCAGGGTTGGGGTTAATTAAGAGTCAAGTTCAAGGGGATTACACAAATGAGTAAAAAAAAAAAATGTTTTTTAAAGTACCAAAAAAAACCCAAATAACCTCAAAACCAAGTCCCAAAACCGACATTTAAACTAAAATGGACAAAAGCAAGAAAGAGACTAGCAACCATTCAGAAAATATATAAAAACAACACTCGGACAACCCTAAAGTACTACACAATGTACATGTACATGTACAACCAGATAAATGCAACACAACTCGACAAACAAACAAGTAAGCACAACCACCAACCAAGCAGACAGACAGTCGGACAGTGATAAGACAAATAAGAATCTGAGTGTTCTGCCTTTGCTGGTTGTCGCCATATTGGAACAAAAGTGAGGTTTCACACAACTCTGCACTTACCCAGGTAATTTATTACCCGGGTAGTAGTCCATTACCCGGGTAGAAAGTAACGCGGAGAATCGGTTTCACACTACAAAGTGAACCCCGACAATCAGCTTCCCACCTGGGTAACTTGTAACCGCATTCACACTATGCGATGGTAACCCGGAGAATGTGCATTATTTGACCTCTGCCCTCCTAAAACCCTGAACCATAATGTAATTTTCACTTTGAGACTTGCAAGTATGATTAATTATACTAAACAATACATCTTTATTTTTCTTCCCATGATGTCAGCATTGAATAGTGCCATAAATCATGCCCAAAAGTTGAGAGAGTAATCCAGAATTTTGTAAGAAATAGCCCTCGAAAGTGACAAGTTTACAATGCACCCCCCCCCCCCCCCCCCACCCCCCAAAAGTATCCACCTGAAAAGTTGGGCTGGGCAGGGGTGGATGTTTTCAAATCTATATGAAAGGGGATGTGCTTTGGCAAAAATTACTTACATGTAGCTGGCTGATAAAACAAAACGAAGCGCACCCACCTACCTGGGTTAAAGAAAACCCGGCGAGCATTCGCACTACTGATGGTAACCCGGAGAATCGACTCAAGGTCTTCGTTAACCCCGAGATGAGTGGGTTAATCCACCTCGCGAGCAGGGTTAGAAATTAGTCGGGTTAGTGCGATTTTGAGACAGTTAACCCGGAGAATTTCTAACCCTGAGAAGTGTAGTGTGAACACTCCCTATTACCCGGGTAATCTCGGGCTTCAATTTTGTGTTAACCCATCGATTACCCGGGTAACAGTGTAGTGTGAAATGGCTGACCCGCTCTACAAAAATGAGTCTGATGTCACGCATTACACTTTCACGTATGGGTTGGTTTAATGTCTCAGGGTGGCTGCAATGGAATTTTTATTGTGTATATCGATGAAATAAAGTTTTTGAAACACAACTGTGTGTTGTTTGTATTTATTTATTTATTTCGCGTAAGCATTTGAAATTTTTTTTTTTAAGGCGAGAGGGAGTCAGCCCCGCCTATCAAGTGGTAACGCCGATGTGACGTCATCCCGGGAACCCTGCTGGCTGTGGTGGATGGTCGGCCATAGTACACCGAGCATGCGTTGCATTGACATGCACGTGTGTTTTCGCTGTGTCGTGGAAAGCTTTCAGTGTTTTGCGAATGTTTTTCGTCGATAATACCGTGTCGTTGTGTTGCTGCTGGATTCAGCAACACCACTGGATTCAGCAACACCACTAAGGATGGTGTCAGTCTTCACCTCTTTCTAGTAGAACCGAAATACCGTCGTATTTGGACTCGGAGAGTGTTATTTAGCCTAGCAATCGTTGTTTTCAAGTCTTTCACGCGTTCCGCATCGGGAGTCCGATTCGGAGTCTTCAGTAGTTTCGCTGTTACTCTCACTTTCTGGCTCATACATGTACATGTACGGAAGAGCTCCAAGATCCTCCTCTTCCTCCCCCCAATAATGTTCCGAAGAAGTGTCTGAATCAACAAGTCTAAAATCGACACTTGATTGTCAGATTCAGATCCAAAAGATTCTGTTTGAAGATTTTAACGCGACGAGAAATGTTTCCCTGGTCCCTTTATCCAAAGCTATTTTATCGCGCGTGGCTGGTTTCCTCAACAACGGCATACATCCACACGTACACCCACGTACACTGATCAAACTACTCTTGCTGAGTTTCTGTGTTCCCGAGATGACGTCCCACAGTTAGGGGCGCGGAAACAATAGAGAAAGGGGGGCACTTCATTCCGGAGAAAATTAAACACCAAAAATGGGCAGAAACACAGAAAACACATTCTAATCACATTTCTTATATTGTAAAAGAGTTATACAACACACAATTAAATTGTTGGTACAATTTCATTGCAGCCACCCTATAACTATAAGAAATCTCACACTTAAAAAAAAAAATGTTCTTTTAGACGAACTGTAAGGCTTAAAAATGTATTTTTAATGCATCAGACTCATTTTTGTAGAGTGGGTCACATTATGTACATGTTGGTTGGTAAGCTCTGTTATGTAAGAACCCATTCAAGTATTTTGTACATGTACAGGTACAATGTATGTACAATGTAGGTACATGTAGAGCTCACTGGTGTAGGTAGAGCTCACTGGTGTAGGGTCTCTTTCTACCTATCCATGCAAAGGGCTAACAGGCCCTCCACTCTGATTGTAGGGTCAGGGGGGAGGGGTGGTGTCATTCAAAATAAAACCTGAACAGAGTAAAAAGATATAATGAATCTTTTTGTGCTGGCTGAAGGCTCATGGCACGGAGTAGGACTCCACACGGCACCGGTACATCATAAGCTTTGTTAGGATTCACAAAGCACACATCCTTTCTCAGCATCTCTAACGGTTCAGTTTCCATGTCTTAGACCGTCTTGAGAGTATCTGCTGGCTTCCAATGCCCTGAAATTACCCATGACATTTGCTCACGTAAACATTGGCATCGGTGAACCCGAACCTTACTGAGAGCTAAATGGACAGTACAATGTATGTGCAGCGCTAAATGAGTGCTAACACGATCTGCTCTGTAAATCACAGTGGTTGACATTGCTACACGTTATACTCCCTCCGTGTGTGAGCTTTTAAGCATTTTGTAGAGGGCTGATAGGTTAATCAGATGGAGTGAAGCTTGTCATGTCATAGTGCAGGATGGTTTCAAGTTAAACATGCCTTTTGAATGGACAGGCTTTATTTAAAAGCAACTCAAGAATTGTAAGCAAAGGGCTAAGGCCCGAAGTCCATTCTCGGCCGGTATACCAGCTCCCGATATCAAACCGGTTTAAACCTGGGCTGGTATTATACTCCTCCTGGGCCGGTACAAGTCCCCTTGCTCGTCCACATGTCAAAGCCACCCCTAATGAATGGACTTTGCGGTTGGGCTTGGCAAGTCTGCTGCCTGGCCCTCCAGAGTGTTTACAATGGGGAGTTTATTGACTGACTGACTGACTAACTATACTATGTGCCGAAGTTTGCAGAGGAATGTACATGTACATGATTGGTCATTGTTACAATTTTTATAAATGGGCGGATTTGGGGGTAGTATTTTATAGGAAATATCGTTCCACTGACCTGTTCAAAGTTTTGCGTTGTTGGATGGCGAAAAAAAGAACAAGAGAAAAACGGCGCTCATTTTCAACCGTCGGGCGGATGATAGCCTTAAGTCAAGGCGTGCGTGGCTACCTGGACGCGTGACGCGCTCTGGCAGCATGTCCGGGGCATGCCACTCGTCCGGGTAGCCACGTGCTCCTTCCAATTTTCTTGGCAACGACAGCACACCTGGTGCCATCATTTCACAGGATGATTGAGACTACTATTAACTTACAGTCTAGTAAGGTATTTTGTAATAATTCAGTAAAAAAGAAATTGGAGGATTAGCAATCGTGTACACTACTTTTAACCCATGGAGGATTATTAGCGGATGAAAGTCACCCCATTGTCTGCATCCAGAAAGAGTTCGCCGGCCCAGAAACTGGACACAATATGGACTTCCAAACTAGACCAGCCTTCCAGTAGAGGCTCGGCCGGTATCCAACCCGGTTTGAGAGGATTAAAATGAACCGGTTTGGATACCGGGAGCCAGTATTCATACTGGCCGAGAATGGACTTCGGGCCTAAATGTACAAACAGAGATGGCTACATTTTTGCTTGGGTTACCAATCCTACACGTACCACCCTGACGGTTTTCTGTGCCTAATTTAAATAGAAGATAAATCTTAAACAGAAGCTACTACGGGGACCAACTCAACCCCCCCGGTTACCCTTGTGCACGTGTTCAATTCTTACCTGTGCATGTTTTTCTTTTTTTAGATTCAAACTACTGCTTTGTTTACATTGCATTTTTTAAATTCACTTGCAATGCAAAATGATACATCTGTTGGGACAATTTTAAGAACAATTTATATTTTCCCTTTAATTTTACCAGATCCAATTTTTGAATGTGGAAGTACATGTACAGTTTTGTTTATACATGTATTGTAGCCACCAACTATGCACCATATTTTGCATACATTTGTACATGTACATGTATCAAGCCATTTAAGAGGCTCATTAGTTATTTAAATTTGTAGCAAAATGCATGCATCCTGTTTTTTTGTGTGCAAAACCCTTGCACATACTTTTCATAATACTTTTCATTCATTTTTGTGGCCATCAGACCTGTTTGGACCTCAGAAATGGTCAAATTCAGAAGATCCATTATTTAGTGGATGCACAAGAAATCTCAAAAGAATGTGTGTTTACTCTAAGTTTCCCCTTGTCAACACTAGGGGCTGTATTGCATAGAGGGAAATACACCGTTTGTACCTTGTATACATGTACATGTGTATACCACATGTAGAGGCACATTACTGAACCAAATTGTACAACCTGGTTAATAATGCAGTCGACCTTGCTCCCAACCTCTACTTTAAATTACTATACATGTACATGTACTTTCTGTTGGTCACACTTTCCTCATTACAGGCCAGAGCACTTTAGAAAATGGCATTTAAGAACTGCTCTGCATAAATTGCAAATGTAACGACAATCAAATAGTGTTTTTCCCTTGTGTGAAAAGGTTGTGATGGAAACATGCAAAGCAGTCACACGTTCCATTAATTTGAGGTCCAAAAATGTGACCCGGTGTCCCTGTTATAGGGACATGTACAATGTACTGCGTTTTAAAAAATATTTTTTTCTACTTTTGTTTTTTAATAACTTTAAAATTACTAGTTGAAAAATCTAATGCTTTGAGCATAGTGTAAAAGAGACGTGTACAATTATCTGGTGCAAATTTGATTATGTAATCTTCATTGGTTATTACGCAATTGGCTAATTTCCAAAGAGGACTATTTTGCCATAGTCTTGCGAAATGGACATTCCATGGGCAGGGTTCCTTTCAGGATTGATTTTGAGTTACATCATTTTTCTTTTGGGGTAGGTTGATTTAGAGACTATGGGGAAGGGATTGGACCAGTATTCAGACCTTGCCTTGTTTGTGGTCAGTGATATTGCTGTCATGTTCACTACAGAGCAAAAAGAATCTTTATTATGATCTCCTTTTTTTCGCATCAAGAGTGATTGTGTAAACAAAGTACCTGCCAAACAAGTACAAAATACACATACGATGTAGTGTGAAGTCATTTGAATGATACTTGATGGAAATTACACATGTCGGGTGTAACAGGCCAGGGACACCAAAAAATGTCACACTTTTTGGCCCCAATTTATGGAATGACCCATGTATGCATGTACTTTGTACTGCATTGTACATTGTACATGTATACTATGTACACAACCGTGACAACTTACTATGTACTTGAATGTAGTGTAAAAAGTGTGCATGCACAGCACAACATACATTTGTACTTATTAGTGTTATCACGAAGAGCCTTCATCGACTTTTTGGAGAAACGAGGAAATTGAAACAATTATTGTACAGGATTGCTGAGTTATTTTGCTAAAAAACACTCATGAATTGTAAGTACCTATGGACATGCAGTTTATGCTTAACAAATGTTGTTACACAATTTTGAGATACATGTACATGTACAATGTACATGGAGCCTTGCTCAAAGGCTCATGACACGTACAAACGTGTGTTATTATTAGCCCATCACAATCTGCTCAACAACTCAATACAGTATGAATGTTTGTTGCGATAATCCAGCCGGTATACATGTACAATACTGTGTGGCATCTAAACTGTGTCACTTTGCACGAGGCAAATAACAACTTTTAAATACATGTTCATGTACAGTTAGGTGTGTATCCACCGTCGAATGTATTGTTCCCTCTTTTGTTTGTACTTTAACTTTTTCGGAAGACTCCCATAGGTTTTGTACACGATCTCAGTCACGGACGTATTTTGGGAATAGCGGACGATATTTTTCCCTTTGTTATATGTCCACGTTTGTTTGGGAGAATGAACACAATGTATATAGTTGACATTTTCATTGGGTGATTATTGCTTTACATGTATATACACTAGGCTCCCATTGGATCAGCAAGCTATACATTTGTAGGTACACGTACAAGTAGATGACTTGTTGAGTGTGACCTAATTCTCTAGTGTAATCGTTTCATGGTGCCCTCTGTTGTGAATCGCACCTACATGTACATGTATAGACCGTGCATTCCAATCCTGTCCCGGTCTTACGCGCCCCAGACCACGATGACATTCCCTGCGGTTGCCTGCTCGAGCAGCCAGAGCCCCGGCCATCTCCCTGTCCACGCTCCGCTTGACTCAACATGCATTGTACACGTACGGTACCGTATAGGCTGCATGCGATTGAGTCTGGTACCTTATAACAGAAATTGTGTGTATACATGTAGTTCTGAGAAGGTGTGGGTCCTTATGAGGGCTGCATAAGCAAAGTCGCCAGACTAGAGTATACATGTAGTATCAGCTCACACACAACTCGCCGCGCAGGTCCTAATAAAAGCCGACTGCAAACAAAGGAAAGTACATTGTATGACTCATAACTAACTTTTCAGCAAGAACAAGCCCACAACCCCAATTCAAAATGTGTCTCACAAAGATGTCAACACTTTAAAATATGTTTACCGTGGTGTTACACCTGAATCATGCAAAAAGCACAGCAAGTAATACTAGCTTTAGACAAAAAAATACGTACAGACTCTACGTAAAACATTGTCGTATAATACAGTGACGTCATATGTTTCTACACGTACATGTATATATGTCATCACTTGCACGATACGGCACGCAGTTGACCTCTGCCTTTTCTGAATCGAGTCAAAGTGGCTTTTTAATAGAATGAAAAGGCTCAAAAACAATTTTTTTGTTTTTTTCAGACTCATGGAACTTGTTATATTAGTTTTGGGGAGGCATAAACTATCAGATAAGTCAAAAAAGTCAAAATTGTAATTGGCTCTTTAGTTGCTCTTTAAGTATCTCGAAAAAATTACAAATTTCAATTTAAAAAATTGCACCAGAATTATACTGTAAAAAATTCAAGTAAGTCGTATGTTGGACACGTTCTTTGTCATTTTTGGCTGTTTGAACTTTAGAAATAGTGAAATTCAAAGATTCGTTATTAAGTGGATGCACAAGAAATATCAAAATAGTTTGTCCACGTGTTCTCTAAGTTTCCCCCTTCTGGAACTGGGGTTACAATTATCACAACTAACTTGAGCCTTGTTCGCATTGGACTAACTATTGTCAAACCGTGTGTGATTGATTCCACTGTGGTTATTCTTCTGTGCGTCCACTCTTGGATTACACGGCTCGCGGAAAGTCGTTGGCCACGTAAACTTTGCAGTGATCAAAATGCACGTTTTGCATCACACAGTGGCTGTCTGCAGTGGAATTTCACGGGTGGCACTTTAAAAGTTCCCGCTGCGGAGGGATAAACTGACAACCGACGATCGACACTTGACAATTTGGAAAGTTAACCGGCTGTCTGCACTGGACTGAATTTGGTCAAGTTGACAACAGTCTCCATACATTGTACGTTTTACCCAAAAAAATAAAAAAATAAAAAGTATAATCTTACCTTTGTTGTGGCTTGAAACTGCCTGAACTTCCTGGAAGCTTCTCAGCTAAAAATCCGCAGTGCATATCATCATTTCATGTATCTGTATCGTTTTCCTCCAGCAAAACGGCTACAGCCGCATCCCGCGAGAATTAAATGTAGCACCATGTTGGTCCTTGCTGTATACAGTTTGTACGCAAAAGTTAAAGATTCCTGGGTGTTATACCATGGAGAAATGTCTTATTTCTCCATGGTTATACGATCCAAAATATTGGAATTCTGTGTAGTTGATGCCTTTGCAACTCAATCAATCATCCCCCGCGTACAATTAAATTCACACTCTTCGCATTCCCTCTATAAACCCCCCCGCTCGCCCCGAAGTTTTTCACCTTGGCATTATGGGTAATCAGCGGATAATGAGAACCTCTTCGGGTATGATACGAGGAGATGACGATCTGGTTGAGGAGGGAGGGATATATCATGCTGCATGATCCATTTGTCTGCAGTAATAATTTATCGGGTAGATTGGCCAATTAGGGCGGGACTGATAAGTCGTCCGCCTATGCCTGTTAAGTGACATGCAGATGGCTGTGTATTCCCCTTAGAGCTCATGGAAAAAGCCCCCAAAGTGGTGATGCAAGATTTGTAGTGCCTGGAGTATATTGTACACTTGTACACCGCCTGTTATTGTTTAGGTTCATGGTTAACTACATGTATACACCATCTCAACCTTGCTTATGAGTGTGAGAGGCCATACATTTAGTTATTGGAGTAGTCCAGTAGGCCACGTGATGTTTTCATATTTCCTGTGCAAGAGTGGCGTAAGGGATGTACGTTTTTCGAATCGTGGATAATACTGGAATGAGTTATCAGTGTGACAAATGTAGGTATTCCATTCAATCATTGTACTGTTCATAGCTGTTTTTTCTACTGCTTGTGATGTTTTATTCCCAGTTTCAATTTTAATACGAAATGAATTGTTTTCAAGTTAATCTTAATCGTGGGTGATAATTTGTGGTTGTGCTGGTATTCAATTTTAATAGTGTGTGTTAATGCTAACAAAATAGCTCAGTATTCGGTATTGCTGTGTGGGGCTGTCCATCCGAACCGGGTACCCGAGTACCCGAGTACCTGACCACTAATGTCAGGAACTGGTTCCAGATTTAAGGAATCGAGTACATGTACCCGCAACCGAATTTACATAATTACTTCATAATTTCTCAGACAATGAAAAAGAAAGTTTGTTAATTTCATTTCCAAATGAAAACCAGGGTTACGTGGAAAAACAAAACAGATCATAAACAAAATGTTTATGACGCTTGCCAAAATGCAGTTTGCACAGTAAAGCTATAGAGATCACTGCACTGTACGTACATGTACACACTTGCGTAATTGCCGCATTGATACACCGATGTGGTAGTATTAACATGTGGACAGCAAGATTTGATGTTTGGGATTGGCTTTCTTTAACGGGTACTTTTGTACCCATGCTTGTTTTCAAACACGATTCTTGTACTACATGTACCCGTTAATGCGCGCCCCTATTGCTGTGGTACATATATCACATGTACATATATATGTACATGTACTGTATTAGTTGATTGCAGCAACAACACTACATGTACATGTACATGTACATGTACATGTACATGTAGGTGTACATGTAGATAGAGCATTAATATGCTTACAAGCCTTCCGGTATCTGTCTTCTAAAAAATGGTTTGTTGACTACATGGCTGTCTGACCAGTCTGCCCGATCAAATAATTAATATTTGGATATCAACATGTTACCAAGGTCTTTAAAACGATTGAATTTACACCATACATTTTTTCAGAGTAACATTTCATCAATGCAGTATTGAAACACTGTGGTATTGAAATAGGAAGCTGACTTCCCCGGTATTACGGTACTCAAAAATAATTGTAAAAAAATTTAAACTTTAATAGTAAGTTGGTACATGTATTGTAAAATAAGAAATAATGTATTCCCCCAAAAAACTGGAATACTGGGTAATATTGAAAACTGTCCATCTCTAGTGATAATGCAAAACAAACCATACTCGTACATATGTGACCCGCTCTACAAAAAATTGTATTATGTCGCACTATGTGAAAACACACAGGGCTGTTCTATGTGAAGTGGGCGAAAAAATCTTCACAAGTGATTTTTTGTTTTTTTTATTTGTTGGCTTCGTTATATCTATATTTTCATAATTTATTTTTAGAAACATTAATATTGATGAATATAGATGAAAAAAATATATGTTGATAAAAATTACTTCTATCTTATTTCTTTGCACTTTTTGTGTTTAAAGGCCTATACATGTACATGTACATGCATCATGTGTGTATCTCTAAACACACTTCCATTAACTTGGAAAATAGGAGTATACAAATGTCAAGATATCTCGAGAACACAAAGTGCCACAGGGGTCAAACCTACACCAAATTGAAGCTTAGGATGTGACAAATTCAACTATGTACATGTAGCTCATTTTTTCAAATTTTGCGACATATGTGTACATGTACATGTAATACTCCTTTTTGCAGAGCCGGTTACATACATGTATAGACACTGGTGTGGGATCTTCAATCATGCTAGTGTACATGTACATGTATTTATTAGAACAAAACATGAATGCAAAGTTTGGACATACAAATTTGTGCTTACTGACATGACTGATGTCAAGGACCTTATTGTACATGTACAGCTGAGATACTGCATCTCCATGTATATGTACACAATTTTATGTAGTCTTTGAAGGTACTACATGTACCTCGTGGCTTATTAGTGTACCGGACCCAAGATCTCGGTGATACTGCAGATTGTGAGTTCGAGACCGACTGGGATCATGGTGCTTGAGTCCTTGAGCAAGACACTTTGTCACAAGTTGCTTCTCTCCACCCAGGATTAAATGGGCACCTGTGAGGGCAGTGATACTAACATGACTAAGGGAATAAATATGTGCTGGGCCGGTTTTAAACGTACGTTTAAAACCGCCTTGGGGCCTGGGCGCTTGATAATGACCCGAGCTTCGGCTCGGGTCATTATCAAGCGCCCAGGCCCCAAGGCGGTTTTAAACGTACGTTTAAAACCGGCCCAGTACATATTTATTCCCATTCATAAAATACCTTTTTGTATAATTCAGCAAAAACCACCGAAAATTATAAATTTCCAATGATTTTGTTCCTTTTTTTTTTACCTTGCTTTGTAAAACACCCCTTTAGCTATTTAATGGTTCGTGCCACGCGCGAGTAGTGGTAAACATTTCCTTATATGGAAATTGACGCGCGCGACGCGCTCGCCAGGTGGTGCAGAACGCAGCAGTGCCGGTGTAGTGTGAAATTATGGACTCTAAATACGGACGCATCGGTAGTATTGCGCTTGCGTTATTAGGAGAGTGACTGGTCGCTCGAGTGTTCAACCAATACAATGGACCAGATTTTGTAGGACTCTACATTTCGTGTGACACCGGAAAAAATGTTTAAAACTGCGCCGTGTTTAAACAACTTCCAGCCGTGTTTAAACAACCGTTTAAACACACCCACGTGACAGGTTCTCGACCAATAGGGATAGTGAAACTCGCTGAGGCATTTATGAATTGTGTTTGATTAGTCCAATGTGCGTTTAACTTGCAGCCGGGGCTGTATACTTTTCAGTGAGCTGGGAAGGTTTTTAGGAGTGATTGTTGGGCCCGATGAACAGGGTACTAATAATTGTAAATGCTGTGATTTAGTCAAACTAAAAGGAGCATTCTAAATGCCGGTTATTATTATTATTATTATTGTTATTATTTAAACATGTTTAATGGAACCGTCAACATGTGTTAGTGTCATGTGCATTTCAAGGGAAACATAATATCAGTTATTCTATTTTTAAATCTTGCTGGAAATTCTGTGTGAATCAGGCCAAGCACATAATGATGACATGTACATGTATGCACGTGCAAAGCAGTATAACCATTTCATGAACATTTGTAGAGTGACTTTATACACTACATTGTATTCAATGTTTTGTTTTTTTGTCTGTTGTCATGTACAGGTGCCTTCCATTGTGATGGGCTGAGGGCCTCTGATGTTCTGCCCGTCCTGAGAGAGAAGATTGCCTACTGCTCAGGTATAAATATTTCTATCAATTGATGAACTACATGTGTACCTACACATAGGCAGACACCAAAATGAGTATTTTAGAAATATTTCATTTTAATGTGCAGCATCTCATTCTGTGCATATTCCACCCTTCCTTCGTTGGTTCTGATGTCTTTTTGTGGAGTTATTGGATACTTTGTACATTTATCTGAAACACAATCGGTTAAGGCCAAAAAAGAAGTTGTGTTGCCCTTAAATGGGATTTTTTTAAATATAATTTTACACTATGGTAAAGCACCAAAGAAATGCATGTTCTTATTGTACATGTACATGTAGTTGGCCTGTCGCCGTTCATAAGCATGTGGTTCATTCCACCGGGTTGGGACACAGTGTGTTATATGACCATATCATTAAAACCATCATTACATTTAATTCAGTTATTTCATGTGACATCCGTCTTTGGGTGTGAGATTATTTGAGAAAGATTTCAATCATGTAAGATATATTTTAACAAAAATATGATAAAAAGTGTGTTATTTTGAATGTAAAATAGACGTTACATGGACACCGTGTCCAACATTTAAATGTTTGTGTTTTTTCAACACTTTAATAAATAAATATGGGAAATTCATTACGTACAATAATTAAAAGACACACTATGCAACAATGAAACACCTTTTTACGGTAGTCAGTGTCCAAATATAGCAGAAATAGCAAGAATTTGAAGAATCGGTGCAGACGTAACATGGACACCATGATAGACCATGACCATACAAAAATGTCTGCTGTTGTGCTGCATTTGGATATTGAATATCATAACAAATGTTTTTTGTGTTGCAGTTTGTGTTTTGTAATTGTATACAGAGTGAGTTTGCATAATTATTTATATAAATGTTGAAAATGTTGCAAAAAGGAAATGTGCATTTTCATGTCACACCATGTCAGTACTAAATGTTATGTCCAGACTGCCTTAATTTTTCGTCATTAAATAAATAATTATGCAACTTATATGTACCAACTAAAAGACACTCAATGCTACAAGAAAACACTTTTTGTTATGGTTGCCAGTGTCAAAATAGCTCAGAAACAGCAAGAACAAAACAAAATGCATGTGTGGACGTAACAGTGGACACAGTGTCCATGTTACATCCACACTCACATCTGTTCTTGCTGTTTCTGCTACATGTATATTTGGACACTGACTATCATAAAAAAAGTGTTCTTGTGTTGCAATAGTACATCTTTTAATTAGTACACATTGTGAATTTCCCATATTTATATATTTAAAGTGTTGAAAAAACACAAAAATGGAAATGTGGACGTGTCCATGTTACGTCAAACTGGTTACGTCCAACTGACACATTTTTTTATCATATTTTTGGTAAAATATAATTTACATGATTTAAAACTTTCTAAAATATTGCCCACCCAAAGACTGATGTTACATGAAATAACTGAATCAAATGTAATAGTACTTTTAAAGATATGGATAAATGTAACACACTATGTCCCAACCTGGTGGAATGACCCACACGCCAATCATAGTGTCTGCCGAGTATCACATGACATTTTAAATTTTAGACAAACACAAATTTCCAAAGCGTGATGTGTGATTTAACTACAGGCACATATGTGTGTACATGTACGTGTAATGGTGTGGTCCGTACATTCATGCATGCATGTGAACACAACGAGAAACGTTGTCTCAGACAAAACCAAGACAACTCCGGTCAGCAAAGGCTTTATGAGTGCATTTGTATGTGCTGCATGTGTGCAGAGTTGATTAAATGTAGTGTACATGTACATGATTGGTCATTTTTGCAATTTTCAGAATTGGGCAGGTTTGGGGGTTAGTATTTTATAGGAAATATCGTTCCACTGACCTGTTCAAAGTTTTGCGTTGTTGGATGGCGGAAAAACGAGAGAAAAACGGCGCTCGTTTTCAACCGTCGGGCGGATGATAGCCTTTAGTCAAGGCGCGCGTGGCTACCTGGATGCGTGACGTGCCTCGAATGCCAGCATGTTCGGGGCGCGCCACTCGTCCGGGTAGCCACGTGCGCCTTGACTAAAGGCTACTGGGCAGTTTTCCAATGATTTCCAGCTGGAAAAAGTTGGAAAACAATATAAATTTCCACTCTTCTTGATGACAGCACACCTGGTGCCATAATTTCACAGGATGATTGAGACTACTATTAACTTACAGTCTAGTAAGGTATTTTGTAATAATTCAGTAAAAACAAATTGGAGGATAACCAATCGTGTACACTACATGTACCTTTAAGAATGACCCAAATGGCCATTGGTCAACTTTAGCCGTGTCCGCATTGGATTTTTTTGGGTAAAATGTACGGAGACTTTTATCAATCTGACCAAATTAAAGTCCAGTGCGAACAGCTGGTAAACTTTCCAAATGTCAAGTTCAAGGGCCAACCGTGTAGCTGAAAAGTTACGTGGCAGTTTTACGTCGCTGAAAAGTCCAGTGCAGACAGCCACTGTAATGTACAACATGTATTTTGAGAGGACATGCCGTTGCAAAGTTTACGTGGCCAAGGAATTTCCATGAATCGTGCCATCCAAATGCGGACACTGGAATGTTAACAATCACACACAGTAACTTTTGACAATAGTTAGTTCAATGCGAACACGGCTTATGTTTCTAAATTTGCCACCATGCGGAGACTGGGAAGCAGTAGAGGACAAAAGAATGAAAAGGTCTCCACAAGGAAATTCTAAAGAGGAGGATGTCCCACAATTGTGTACAAAGTCTATGGGGAATGCTTAGTACGAAGCCACGTTTCCACAGAGATATACATTTTGGAGTGTGTGATCGTTCATGTTATTATTCATCTAGGAGGGAGAGACAAACGAGGAGGCCCCATCCTCACCTTCCCATCCAGACCCAACCTGGACAAGATCAAGGCAGAGGACTTGCGCAGAGTGGTCTACTATCTCAGCATGATACCAAGGTAGGCCACATACACACGTACCTTCATTTTCTCTTAAGCCCTGTCCGCACTGGACTTTTTTTGGTAAAACTTACCGAGACGATGGGAACTTTTCCCATTTTAAGTCCAGTGCGGACAGCCTAGGACGTTTTCCTCTCAGTTACTTTTCCTGAGTCCAGTGGTTACTTCTACCGGCCAACTGCTGCCCAGGAAAACTGACCAGGTAACTTTTCCCGAGACGATAAGTCCAGTGCGGACAGTGCGAGTCGGTAAAAGCGGCTCAGGAAAGCGTACATCCGGCCCGAGCGCAAGGTCAGGGAAACCACGCATGCGCTTTACATTGTTTCACCGCGGTGCGGTGCACGTGGCAAGTTTCAAAATTCCAGTGCGTTGTTCCTCTTTTGGTCGCAATCCTGGTAGATTTTATTATTGATAAAGTCGGAAGTTTGATTGGTGCTAAAGACGTAGGCCTGCGTGTACACATCAGCCGGAAAAATAAAAAGGCAGGCGTGATTTGGGTCAATCGCGTCAATAAAGAAAGGTCACGCAAAGCGCCCTCATGAGTCGTTATATTGACAGCTCGGTTACTTCTACCACGGTCTCGGTAAAATTTTCCCGTGTCGAAAGTCCAAGTGCAGACAGTGGCCACATTTGACCATTTTTCATTTTACCATCGTCTCGGTAAAACCTTAAAAAAAAAGTCCAGTGCGGACACGGCTTTACTAACAAATAGGGCCACACAGGTAAAGCCTGCTTCACACGATCGTCAGAAAGACCCTTGGTTCCTTTTACCGAGTCCCGTGGTTCCTTTTACCGAGTCCCGTGGTTCCTTTTACCGAGTCCCGTGGTTCCTTTTAATGCATGTATTATAATCACGTGTGGGTGTACTATACACAAGGAGACAGGGAACCATCACCATACCACTATTTTCATGCACACGCTAGAGATAATCCCTCTGTAGTTGACGCAATACAGGAAGTTGCATTGTTTACACAGTGGTTTTCTGTGTGGTCGCGGAAGGTTTACAATGCGGGACTGTTCCCATTTTTATCATCCCTGATGACTTACCGCGACCTAGCAGCAATCTTCCGCGACCGCTTTCGGCCTGGTAGTTAAATTACATCACGGTCGCAGGCAGGGACGTTATTTTACCGCGTGCCACCACTGGGCTTAATTTTGTCATTCTACAGAAAAGTCGCGTTGGATTTACAAACACCCATTCTGATCGAATTTAACACGTGCGCATTGTGCGACCACCTTTTGGGTTCACGCGCGCTTTAGGTCACACGGGTCATTCGGGATAAAATGTCATTTGCACACATGCGCAGTTGAAATACCGAACTGGCTTATTGCAACCTTATGGTAAAAAGTGTTTATTTCAGGTGGTCTTGGAAGATGTCCATATGTCTAGGGGTAATGCCCATTCTCCCTCAATGGGAGAATTTTTAAAATGCTTGTGGCAGCAGGCATACATGTACCGATCCTTTTTCATTGTTCTCATCAGTCCTGGGCATGCTCAGAACATGCACATGCTCAGAACAAAAACGACCAGTACGTGTACATGTATGTCTGCTGCCATCAGCGTCTCAAAATTCTCCCATTGCAAGCAAGTAGAATGTTCAAGGGTTCTTTCAAAAAAGGCACTCGGACACACGCAAGCAAACACCACGGCAACATGATACTACCGACCGGGGAAGAAAGATCCCCCAGAAAGCCACAAAGTAAATTTGAACCGAAACCTGCCGCACGTGTGTGCTAGCTTCCCCGTACATCCCGACATTTGCACAGGTGGAAGGCTCTCAGAAAGGTTTCCGCCTTGATCCTGGATTGTCACGTACAGTGTTGGTTCTTTTTGTTGGCACCATATGGAATAATGTTAAAGGGTGACCAGATGCTTTGAAGTTTTATTAACACCATTTTAAAGTGCCCTTCCAGATCACTCACAGATTACTTTATGGGGCTTGACAAGTATTTGCTCGAGAAGCTCATTGCAGTTTAGTCATAAAAGAGCAGTCCCATGTGCGAAGACTAAACATGCACACTTATTGTGTACTACATTTACATGTATCTGTTGTAGTGCTCAACCGCAACGATTCTTTAAAAACCCAATGTATATACACACGTGTAGCAGTTGAAATGTAGATAAACACAACACTGGCTCAATCCAGTTATGATTATTTACAAACCCACCTCTGTACTGGAATGGTTATTTGAACAAGAATAATTACTTGCATTGGGTCCCTAATCCCATAATTGCACGGCTAGATAGACACGCCGGGGCGTCCCGTCCCAGTCATGTGGTGTGGATTTGACGAGTAGCCACTACATCATGTACAATGTACAATGTACAATGTACATGTACATGTACATTGTAGGTCCTCATCATCAGATGTTTCTTCTCTATCTTCTTTGAGTGTCCATTGCTGGCTCACTAATGAAACGTGCACCAGAGTGGAAAATATTCAATCATTTCAATTTGGATAATGATCACAGGAGAATTGAAAATCATTACAATTTGTTGGTTTATGCTTAGGCATTTTCTT
The DNA here is from genome assembly GCA_037893225.1 of Hippasteria phrygiana. Lineage (NCBI taxonomy): Eukaryota > Metazoa > Echinodermata > Asteroidea > Valvatida > Goniasteridae > Hippasteria > Hippasteria phrygiana. The sequence goes on from JAZGUH010000544.1 coordinate 162,486, forward strand.
ATAAATTTGCGGTATTTCTTGCAAACAGTGTGACAGTTCACTTGGTACATGTACATGTATATGTACTATGTAACATGGTCCCACTCTAATGGGCAATATGTACATGTATTTGGCAAGTAATATAAACTGCCTGTATGTACATACATGTATGTACATACATTATGTAAGTTTGGCAGGAATTGCTGGGAAAGCTGTGTCCGCATGGGACTTTTTTGGGTAAAACGTATGGAGACTGTTGGTAAACTTTCCAAATTGTTAAGTTATAATTCGTCAAACAATCCACAAGGGAAACTGACTAGGTAAATTTAAATACATTTTCAAAGTGAACAAAGAAACTGGCAGGAGGGGGATTCAAACCTGCGACCTCCGGGTTACCGTACCGGCTCTCTACCGTACCGTCGCTCTACCAACTGAGCTAACTTGCCCTATGTTGGCGGTCTCCCAAATTGTCAGTATCTTTGTTCGGGTGGGCGCTATAGTCAGAAGTCATAAACCCAGAATGCCGTATAGCATGGGATCACACCTAATTTTACGATACAACCTGGAAAGCGACATTGTGGGGATCACTCAATGAGGATACAGCTTTTTTTAAACTTATATTTCGTCAAACAATCCACAAGGGAAACTGACTAGGTAAATTTGAATACATTTTCAAAGTGAACAAAGAAGCTGGCAGGAGCGGGATTCGAACCTGCGACCTCCGGGTTGACAGTTTATCCCTCAGCAGCGGGAACTTTTACAGGGCCAACCGTGCAGCGGAAGAGTTACATATACATGTATGTGTACGTAGCCAGTTTTACGTTCGCTGAAAGTCCAGTGTGGACAGCCACTTCAATGTAAAACGTGCATATTGACCACTGCAAAGTTTATGTGGCCAAAGACTTTACTCGAGCCGTGTAATCCAAGTGCGGATGCACGGAAGAATTACCCACTGTGGAATGTTAACAATCACGCATGGTAACTTTTGACAGTTGTCAGTCCAATGGGAATGCGGCTTAAAGCTTCACTTGGCAGGACTCTTAACCCACTGCCGACAAATAACATTCAAAACCTTTCTTTTTTCATTGTCTGGGAAGTACATGTAACTTTGCGATAATGTAAAGTTGTACGGGTACTCGATTCCATAATCTAGAACCGGTTTCTGACATGAACGGTCAGGTATCGGGTCCCGGTTCTGATGCACAAACCTAGCTAGATGAGTGTGAGCGTACATGTACATGTACATGTACATGTACATGTACATGTACATGTACATGTACATGTACATGTACATGTACATGTACATGTACATGTACATGTACATGTACATGTACATGTACATGTACATGTACATGTACATGTACATGTACATGTACATGTACATGTACATGTACATGTACATGTACGTGTACATGTAGTAGAGCTGTTAGTTGCTAAAATTATTTATTAAATTCAATAGATTATTTCAGAGAGTAATGAAATGATTATCCGCTGCAGGTTTACCTTAGAGGTATTTTTGAAAGTTGCAGTTTTTTTCGGAGCGAAGTTTCAAAAGTAAAAAGTTTCCAATTGGTGCCCCACAATTTATTTTTACGACTGTTCCATACATTTTTATTGTTGTACTAAAACAGTTATCGTAAAAAGCGGCATTCAGCCTCGTCCGCGATGTATAAAACAAATACAACATTGCGCAGCAAAGAACTATTTCGTGAAATGGATCGCAAGGAAGATGCGCAATTACTGCGCAACATTGTTATAATACTTGTACAAGTTTTTGTGAAAATAATCGGCTGCTGGTCACATTACATTTTAGTGATATGTGCTTTAAGAAAATGATTTGTTTTCTTATAAATATTTTCTTAACGTGTTTTATTTCTATACAGGGTGTTTCCATCCCTGCATCTAATGCACACAAAGATATGCTGAATTATTGTCGGACTTTAAATAATTCAACATCTGTAAAGAAATGATTTGACAACCAAACAGGGGTGGTTTTTTTTCGTTTAATGTCTCAATCAAAAGTGAATAACTTTTGTGTGGCAGAAGAATATCAATAAAAAAAAACAACCTAAAATATTTTTAAAGGTACATGTGTACAATATACTGTCCAAACACGGGTGGGTTTTTTCTGTTTGATGTCTCAATCAAAATTGAATAACTTTTGTATGGTAGAAAAATATACATAATACAAAAAAAAACCTAAAATATTTTTTAAGGTACAATGTATACACATGTACTGTCCAAAAATGGGTGGGCTCCTTTGTTTGATGTCTCAATCAAAAGTGAATAACTTTTTGTATAAATAAAAAAATAGAAAACCTAAAATATTTTTAAAGGTGAAACTTGAAAAGAGCATGGACAGTATACATGTACCTTTAACTTAGTGTTTGAGATGGCTTGGCCCATTGCCAGATATGGATAATATTGATGAAAATAGACAATGAAAAATGATTTAATGAGCAAACACATGACTCACCAAAGCATGTCTGGAGAAAACAAAATCACCATGCATGTGTTTTCTGCATCAAAACAAAATTCCGTACGCATTTGATATGCATTTTAAAAGCAATTCCTGACAAAATGGAAAATTAATGACATTGCCCCGTGCCCAGTTTTTCGGTACTTGTTTTTAACTCCCTTGAAAAATTCAATATTCAAAGTTGTGTTCTCATATTTAACCTTCATGATGTGTTTGGCAGCCGCCAGAAACTATCACAAATAACTGAATGTTTTGTGAACCAAAAAGTTAATGCGATCTCTTATTGTGTTTATTTTATTTGTAAGCCAAAGATTCAGTCAGATTGCATGGCAATCATATGTACATGTATGTAATTGGATATGATAATGGCGTGAAATAAACCACCATCAATTTTTCATAGCGTTGACCGATGCATTCTCTCATCAGCGCACTGACCCAAGCAAGCCGGGCACACAATTGATGCTCAGTTTGCAATGTTCATCGAAGAGTGTGTTAACGTCACGGCACATTGCATGGAACCAAAAATGGTTACAGGAATTGTAAACTCGGCTTGACATTTGCGTGATGTACATGTATGTGTACAAGACATGCACTGAAGTAAAAGTCAAACAAATGGTACAGGAAAATGTATATGTATAAAAATACATGTGCATGTAAGGTATATCCTGTGCAAATACACATGCACCCCCAGATAGAATGTACTAAAAAATACTATGGAGAGAAACGGGATGACTCTGAAAATGAACTTTGCCCAAACCTAGTACATGTACATGTACATGTACTTTTCAACATCTGCACATGGTTTGCCACCTCTTTACATCCCCTTGAAGTACATGTAGGATGAGTTTGTTTTGAAGCATCCATACAATACAAATATTCATTGTATACATATTTTAAACCAGTTCTGCAGTTCTTTTTTCACAGCAAATACTCAGATGTTATTTGTGACCCGCTCCAGAAAAAGGTGATATAAGTCGCGCTATGCATTTACGTCTAATGGCCCTTTCAATGTTGAGAGGGTGAAATTTTTCGTCAAAATTCATTTTTTGGTTTTTGTCTTTAATGACATCTTAATTATCTGAAGTTTCAGGTTTGGTGCACAGCAATGTTGATTTCAGTGAATAAAGTGAACAAATAACCTTTTTAGAGTGCATTGTTCCATCGCATTGTATAAGAACTAGCTATTTCAAAGCCAGATTTCTCTGTTGTGCAATTTGAACTCCATAGAACTAATTAATATGCAAAAACTTGATATCTCCAGAACGGAAAGGGCTTTGGAGCTCTATCATGTACCAAATGAAAGCTTACATTGCGGGCTTTCCAAACATACATAAAACTCATTTTTCATATTTTGCGACATAATATACCTTTTTCCAGAGCGGGTCACATTTTATCATTGAATGTTTATTTATCTTAATTTTCTAAATTTCCAACTTGGGTCTGATTTTGCTTGCTGGCGCCACGTTTTTAAAAGGTTGCAGCATGGACGAGGAATTAAAGCTACATTTTACAGCAACAAATTGCATCTAATTAAACGTTATACATGTAACTTGTGTTTTCAGGAAATACCATCATACGCTTTTGTGGTACCAGGAGAGTACATGTATTTGACTGATCTACATGCAATAAGGGTAACCCAAAACTTGGAAGCTTAAAATATTTCTCCTGATAGCATTTTGTATAATACAGGGTATATAAAGCGTGTCTTTTCTTTCCTTCCTCCAATCCACACAGTGATGAGGCACGAGATCTTGGTTTCACTGTCATCATTGACATGAGAGGATCCACGTGGAGTAACATCAAACCGGTCCTCAAAGTCTTACAGGTAACAGTATGCCTAATATATTCATAGTGCCATCTGAACTCTAAATATGCTGAATCCAACAGTACTAAACCTCGTACATATTCATGATCGAGAGCCATCCATCTCATTGGTCCATTCACCATCACGTGCCAGCCGCTATTTTTGCTGTTTACCAAGCGCGCACACGAGTATTCATGCTCAGGGTAAATACGCATGCGTAGTAGACTCACACACACCCGTGCGACAGTCTACTACGTATGCACTTTATGAAGCAATCGTGGAACTGTCGCACGGGTGTAGTATGCACGCGCGAACATCGCCCCAGCTACATACACATGAAAAGATGGCTGCACACGTAAATGCTAATCCATGTGAATTAGCTTTTTCCGTTGGCAACTGTATATATGAGGTACATGTATAGTAAAACAAATATAACATGGTTTATTTTGGATGGATAGTCATATTACATGTACATGTAGCTCCCCTCAGTATTGGAAGTTCCCTCGGCTTTACCTCTGGAACTAGTTTGTCAACTTCCAATACCTCCAAGAGCTAATATTGACTATCCACCCTCAAACCATGTTATATTTGTATATTACTACACCTCATAAATATTCATGAGCAAATTGGAGCACGTCATTGGCCGATTCCGCCGCTTGTCCGTGAAGTAAAAATGATACGCTGCCAGCTGACGTCACCCCGGTGAGTATCCAGCTCGCTGCCGTGCGGTATTTGTTCTGGTAGCAAAAATTCCCTCTGGAACCCGCCTCGTAAACATGTACATGTACATGTAGTCTAGTGGCATGTAATCTTTACGGAACCAGTCTGTTGTTTGTACATGTAGTCCTTGTAAATGTAAATACTGCAGTAAAGGCACATTAAAGAGTGTTGGCACCAGACTATTTCAACCCTGTTGCCATGACACACGGAACTAGCTGAGCTCAGAAACAACAATGGCGTCTACGAGTAACGTGAGATTTCCGTCATTGACTGACTGACGAAGAACTTAAAAATCTTGTGAAGTGTAGTAAAATATTTATGAGGTGTAGTAAAACAAATACAGCATGGTTTATTTCTGGAAAATAGTGGGAATTACTGGTCCCTCGGTGTAGGTCAGCTCGACTACCTCCCTCCGCTTCGCGTCGGGAGGTAAAGTCGAGCTGACCTACACCTCGGGACCAGTAATTCCCACTACTTCCCCTCAAACCATGCTGTATTTGTATAATATCCAACATTGGGACATTGCTCTTGGATTTTGTTTGTTCCAGTTGATTGATTGATTGATTTTGTCAGATTCAGCAGGCTCCACACTTTGCTGTCGTTTGATTGTGTTGGATTCTACAGCATGCTCAGATAAAACACAAAGGGGTTTTTAAAGGAAGTTGTTAACAAAATAACAAATGGTTTCAACCTGTCTTCCCCTCATCTTGACCCTTCTTTTTGAATACGAACCCTTCCCAGTCATTGTAACAAAATTCATCACTCATAGTCATTGTGATTTTAAAGTATGTACATTGTACAATGTACTTGTGGCATTGTACACAATGTACATCTTATTTTCATAAATACCTGCTATTTTATATCTCACGCTTTTACTGATGTTCCCAAATGTTCATTGGTCGATCCATAAAACTATGTGTTGCTTTTTTTATCCTCGTAATCTTTCTTATTTTATGTCTTTACTATACCCAATGGTTTTACCCCTTATTATAATATTTCAAACTTTTGAAATCATTTTTTAACCATTTCCCGTTTTTATGCTGTTGAATGTACATGTTGTCAACCTTGTACAGTTCTCTTCATACAGACAGTAACCTACATGTAGGCTTACATTTGTAAATGTTTAATCTATGCTTTAATAAAATCTTTGATTTAATATTAGCAAAAAAATAAAATAAAACAATGCAGTAACTGCTGCTGCTGTTTGCTGAGCACCTGACAATGCACTGTTTTACAGATAGTCTGGAAATGTGTACTGAGGGTACACATGTGCTGCGGGCAGCTAACAAATCGACGTCATAGGACGAACTCCCCTTTTGTGCCTAGTGCTAGACACAAAAGGGGAGTTCGTCCTATGACATCAAATTGTTTGATGCCCACAACGATGACTTTTAGATAAATGGCAACAGTGGGCTGTGCTGTGCTAGAGGGGACTGATAAAAATAGCTCTCAAAAGTTACTTATTTTTGGTATTTCATGGCAGAAATAATTTGCTGCTTGATTTTACCAAACGCAATCTACATAAAACTAAAAAATGACGCAGACTTCTCTCAGCAATCAACATCATCTTTAAGCGTCCTATACTCTTGTGGTGGACAGACATTGTCACGTTGAGAACGATGCCACATTTTTCTTTTTGGCGCCACACACCTCTTTCATTATGATCTCCATTTGCAGACATGGCACCGTTCATCGGTCCGGTGAATATGTGCTGCACGTGCTGCATCTAATGACTGACAGACTTCACCAAGTTTCTCTCGGACTAGGATAGAGAGGGGAAAAGTCTGTCTGCTGCCAGTTAATTAGGCCAGGCCCTCAGCACAACCTACATAATCTTGTATGGGAGTTCCAATAGCTTTTAAGGAACATAAAATTACCGACACTGTATTGTGTATAGACAATGATTTTCCGTTTCAAATTACATGTAGCTTTTTCTGTATGTCAAAACTGGGAGTTCAACTTTCCTCTATCAGAATAGTGTTGAAAAAAACATAAATTTCACATTTGGGTTTGACATTTCTCTATTATTCAGATTTACACGATTTGCCTATAGAACATCTGAAGCATTATGAACCCATTTGAAACTGGCAAATTTTGTATTAGCATCCTTTGCTTTGAGATGGTTTACAATCATTTAGTATTTATAAGCAAATAATTTACATCTGAAGCTACATGTAGATTCCATTCTAAATGAACAATTCTGCTTAATTATGAAGGTTTGTCAAATTTAGCAGAAAAATCACTGACTCTAAAAATGCAAACAGTCAAATTCTCCTGAAGATCTTTTATCAAAATCTTGATATTTTACACCAAAAAGGGGGCTGCCATGTTCAAGGCAGTACCTCCTTGAAAGATATTAACCCTAAACCCGCCAGACCCTTTTTTTGCCAGAAACCATCCTCAATCCTCTAAAATCCTCCTGTTTCTCAAACACCATTCACCCTCAATCCTCTAAAATCCTCCTGTTTCTCAAACACCATTCACCCTCAATCCTCTAAAATCCTCCTGTTTCTCAAACACCATTCATCCTCAATCCTCCAAAATCCTCTTTTTCTTGAAATACCATTCATCCTCATTCCTCCAAAATCCCCTAAAACTGCAAGGAGGATTTTAGAGGATTGAGGTGGGTTACGGTTAATGCTTTTAAATTGATTAATTTACTATAACCGAAGTTTGCCGTTTACAGCTGTTCTAGGGTTTTGAATGTGACACCTACATTGTATTTGTACTCGCATGTTTTCTTTGGTTTATCAAGCAGAATTTTTCATAACCTATCAGTCAGTTGTAATTTTTTTTTTTTTTTTTTTTTTTTTTGGGGGGGGGGGGGGGGGGGGTGTGCAGTAATGAGTTCAGGCTCAACTCAGCATATGGACTTGCTCATCTTGCATGGCAGAACATATACAATTTGGCAAAGAAGCAGGGCGAGTCCAAAAGTATACCAGAGTTGAACCCCAAATATATATATCCATAGTACATGTATAAATCAAACTGTCACCAAGGTAGTATCATTATGTAGCCTAGGGTGCTGTCTGTAAAGTTATACATGTAGGTCACTCACCCTGGTCAGGTCACTAGATGTACAACATTGTACATGTCATTACTGAGCATGAGGTGTCTATGCAAAACAGTAAAAATAAAATAAAACTAGGAATCTATGTCTCTCATGTCTCTTCGCTGAAAGAACATAGGGCTTTTCCGCATTATTTTTTATGATGTTACTGTGATTTTTGCTTGCTTGTGACATCTCTGCCTACCCATTAGGCATGTTCTGTTGATGAGATATGGCTTTAAGAAACTTTAAGGTTCAAAAACTAAAAAATTACTATAAAATCGTATGATGACGTCATCTTGACGTCACCTCAATTTTCATCTATAACACGAGCTAGCCTACCAACATACCAGGTTTATAGGAAATCGGACCTATCGTTCTCTAGATATTGGCCCTTGAAAAACACACCTTTAAGATGATGTCACGTGACACGTGATGACGTCATCATGACATCACTCTTCAACATATAATTTCAGCTTAGGGTCTACATGTATGTTTGAGGTAAGTTTGGTTACGATCTGAGGTTTTTTAAGACCTAAAGTGCCGCGGACAAAATTTGTGTACGAAGTCTATGGGCTTTTGGTCAGAACTAAAAGAAGGAAGAAAAAAAAATCAGAACAAAAACAAGGCCTTTTCCGACTGACTTTGTCGGAAAAGCCAAAAATAAAATGAAAATTGAAAATCAAAATTAAAAATCGTTGCTGGAAAATGTCAGTTTCGAAAAAATAAATTCTTGCAATACTCGCCTCTAGATGTCAGTAAATACTTAAAATGCAATCACCACCTTCAAGTCGAGTTCAAAGGATTTTAGAACCAACTTGCCCCTACTACATGTAGTGTCCGGCAGTCTTCGTGACTGATGGAGTATTGTGGTGGCACGGTACGGTATATTCACCCATACATGTAGGCATGTGTTTGCCTATTGATCGCCAGTCAACAGCATTCAATCCTACACAAACTTGGACACGGAAAAATTCGACTAGGTTTGCATAAAAACACCTAATGATCAGTACATGTAAGTAGTGACCGGATCTAGGTGAGTGACTTATCATTTTAAAGAGAAGAACCGAGGGGACATGTAATTATACTAATATGGTTACAATGTACATGAGTTTGATTAATATGGCATATATCTGGTCTTCAGTTTTTTTTGTTTTCTTTTCTTTACTCACCCCGTATTGTTGACAATTCACAAGTAAATGTCTGTAAATGCCAACTATCAACAGCTGTGAAAATTAACAGTCCTATCAAGCAACACTTTCATTGACTTGACTTGGATCTTGCATCACTTTTCCAAATGTTCCATATTAGAAGTATTCTAAATGCCAGATGGCTTAGTGTGAGAGATAACGACCCCCAAATCAGTACTGAAAACCTCCCCAAATTGGGCCATAATTCAGCGTTCCATTCACTCCCTGACACCTCACGTCTGCTGAAGTATTTCCATTGATCTATCAAGCCACCTTTCAATGCTCGTTAAACTTATCCTCACAGTTACTTGCAAGATATCCACTTCAATTGATTTCTGACCCCTTAGGATGTAACAGTGTCCCTGGTTGAGCATATCCTGCCTGCCCCCCCCCCCCCCCCCCCCCCCCCCCCCCAAAAATAAATCCCGGTTCCAATTCAGTGTGATTTATGATCCTATGAGGTACCCTTTGTACTCAAAGCATCAATTTCATGTTTTTAAAACAAACTATTCATGGTTTTTTTTGTCCCCTTGGGAATTTGGATTGGATTATGGTGAGACCTTGCATGTAAATGTATGTACAGCAAGGTTTATCATTTGAGCTCTCGGACTCGAGTCGGACCCGAGTCGCAATTTTTTTTACTTGAGACTTGACTTGGGAAAAAAAATGACTTTGGACTTGACTTGACTTGAAAAAATATGACTTGCGACTTGACTTGACTCGAATAAATTTGACTTGATGACATTAGAATTTTTGTTAAATTAAGGGCTTTTCATAGTAGACCAAATCTCGGGGTTGGCCCCAGAGTCGACGTGGGAGTGAAAATGAGGCCCGAATCACACTTGAAATTCTCACCCCCGTGCCAGCCCCGAGATTGCTCATTCCCTTAGGTAAGTTCAACCCTGCTTGGGACAGGGGTTGAAAATCTTATCCCCGGGGCCGCCCCGAGGTTAGTTCGCCCCGGGGATGGGTACTCCAGTGTGAAAAGGCCTTTTACGTGCAGGAAAGACGGTGCCAAGTGTGTTAATATGCTTCACATGCACTGGGGATTTTTATGACACAAATATTTATTCGCATGTTACTATAAATGTCCAGGTCCTTATAAGGTTATAATTGCAAAATGAACATTTTCATATTCATGAGTCAGAGCGTCCTGTCAGAGGCACACTAGCCAGTGGTGTCTGCATAACATTGTGTACAATCAAACCTTTTGTACATTTTCTTGAAAAGATTCCATTATACAATTGTTGTCGGCTGTGATGTGGTCCATGGTGTTTTTGTACACCCAAGGGGGCAAATGGCACCCGAGGTTTTCCAAACTTATCACAACTTCTATTTTAACTGTTCCCTATGCCGCATTACATGGAAATATACATTTGTTCGCGTAGTACCAGCGAAAACGAAACCTCTTTTCCAGGATCTGCTTTTATTAAAGTTGTTGTTCAGAGCAGCCCTGGGGACAATCAAGGTAATGTACAATGTACTCCATGGGGTACATCACTTTTGGAGTAACACATGAACTTTTCTAATAAACCATGTGACCGGCTATGGGCCAATCGGATCTCCCAATTTAATACCATGGTATAACAATTTTAGTTGATTTCCATTTTAATCAGCCCATTTGGAATCCAATTCTAGCCAACATAAGATTGTTGTGATGATACATAGGTTATTATAACAGTGATGAGCTTTTGCTTATTTTGTGCCATTCTTACATACATGTACAAGGGACCATTTTCGTTTTATTGCTTAAAATGCTACATGTAGTTCATGTAAAATAAAATAATACTGTGTTTTCGTTTTTTGAATGTTAGTACAATAAAATGTTTTAAAAAGAGATTTTAGTAAGGTAGCTAGCTCACTGATAATCACTGGAATTTGTGTTTAGTTTTCTTCATAAGATTGGTCATTTTTTGATTTGTGTACGTCGGCATTTTGAATGCAATCCATAACAAACTTGTTATTAATTGAACACATGTGATCTAAACTCTTCATTGGCCGATCTGACCGATATTTCCACAAATAAACCAGTTAGAGACACTTTTAGGAGATACCAAGGCTACCCCCTAATCGTGAGCCGTTCAGCGGTGCGGAAATGAAGGACAAACTTTATCGCTTGATTTCTACAATAGTGCTGGATCATCTAATATGTGTTCTTTCCAATAGTATATAAATCTAGAAATTAATTTTTGCGATGAGAGACTGATCTCTATTGAGAGCGCCACATTTACAGACTGCCCTGTAGTCCTGACTTCTTAATGCTGATCCGTATGCATTACATCTCCAGATTGATATTGCATTAAATAGGGCTGACTAATTCTCCAGTGCACAAATTCACAGTGCACTGGTTGTACCACCTAGGATTTCCCAACTGTTAGAAAAGTGCGCACATATGCTTGTCAAGTTTCTGAGTAAAAAACAACATGGTCTTCCATCCATATGCTGTCTTTTGTCAAACTTCATTAGCTAATTTACTGTTGCTGGTTTCATCAAGCAGGTTTGTACACTGTCGTAACTGAATTCTAAGAAACTACCATGAGATGTTGCACCAGTCACATTGCCACTTACAGTATTAGGGAAACCACATGTACATGTACATGTAGTAGGCCTGTGCTTTCTTTAGTAGCAATAAAACGGTTCTGCTTGTTTAGCCATTGCACTATTTTCTGCAGAAATTGAAGAAAAAAACCATTTATGATCAGTAAAGTGATGTTTTTTTCCCCTTATCCAACATCTGTTACAGGAGTGCATACCCGATCACATCCACATCGTGCACATCATCAAGCCGGAGAAATTTTGGCAGAAACACAGGACGAGTCTCGGCAGCTCCAAACTCAAATTTGAAGTAAGTGACCAGCTCAGAAAGATGTATGTCACTGAATATGGGTGGATGGGTGGGTTTGTTTTTGCATTCAATAGGGGACCTTTAACAATAGAGGACAATAGGGTCCCTGGTTGAGAAAGGTCCCCATTTGAAAACTGTGTACAAAAACCAATGAGGATCCTTGCCAAAAAGTTAAAGTATGAACGATAGTAGGACACTACAAATTCCCCGACTGAAGGTGTTTTACACACTTGGGTGGGTGGGTAAGTTTGTATAGCTTTTCAAACCGTGGACCTTTAACAAAGAGGACAATAGGGTCCACGATTGAGTCAAGGTCCACGATTGAAAGTCGTGTACAAAACATATGGGAGGCCTTCCGAAAAAGTTAGAGCATAAACAAAAGAGGAACAATGGGAGGTCCGCGATTGCCGGTGTTTACACACTTGTGTGGGTGGGTGGGTGGGTGGGTGGTTCTATCCAGAAAAATCTTGTCGGCACAGTAATTTGATATGAGAGAGACTGGGATTGCCGGTAACACCATGTGAAATAAATCTCTTCTAGGAAGAAGTGTGGTTCTGAAAAGAACTGGGATGAGTGTGTAACTCGACGTTTCGGACAGTGTGCTCTGTTCGTCCTCGGGAGTGTGAGTGATGTGATGCGGAGTTGCTGCAGCTTTTATGCCTTCTGGGTGCCTAGTTGGGTGTGACGACTGGATGCTGTTGTGTGCGTTGGGGTGTGGCTGTAGCTTGTTGGGTGTCGTTGGTGTAGGATGTGTGGTTCTTGAAGAGTTTGGAAATGTCGTTGATGTGGAATCCGATTTCTTGAGAAACTGTTTTGTGTTTGCGGGTTTCTATGGCCTCTCTGATGCGTCTTGGGTGCCAGAATGTGACTGGGGCGATGATCTTGGCCTGGTTCCAGTTGATGCGGTGGTCTTGTTCGTGTTAGTGTTTGATGATTGCTGACTTTTCTATTTCTCCTTTCCTGCCATGTGCTTGGTGTTCCTTGAGTCTTGTGTTGAGGTCTCTGCCGGTTTCTCCGATGTATACCTTACCGCATTCACAGGGAATGCGGTAGACGTCTGCCTTGGTGTTTGGGTCTTGTTTGTCCTTGTGTGTCTGTAGTTGAGCTTGGCTGAAGATGCGTTGTAGCTTGTGGGAGAGGTGACCGATGTACGGGAGTGTGACTGTAGACTTGAATTGAGGGCGCTGTTCAGGTGGAGTAGTTGGGCTTGTTGGTGTTGACTATGTTGTATCCGTTGAGCTTGAGTGATGTCTTGATGTGGTGGAGTTCTTGACCTAGGCTGGCCTGGTCGCAGGTGTTGTAGGCTCGGCGTACTAGAGTGTTGCATACTGATGACTTGAAGCGTGGATGGTGGAACGAAGAGCTGTGGAGATAGCGGTCTGTGTGTGTGGGCTTGCGGTAGACTGTGTGGGATATGGTGCTATCTGGTCTGTGGGTGAGCTTGGCCTCAAGGAATGAGATGGAGTTGTTCTGTTCTTGTTCCATGGTGAACTTGATGAGTGGGTGTTGGCTGTTGATGTGCTCTAGGAAAATCTGCAGTTCTGTGTCGTGTGGCCATACTACGAAGGTGTCATCGACATAGCATAGCCACAGGTCAGGACGTAGATCAGCTGACTCGATGACATTTGAGAAATTTAAACGTAGTGTACAGCATTGGTAATACCTTAGTAGACTGTAAGGTAATTGTAGTCTCAATCATCCCGTGAAATGATGGCATCAGATGTGCTATCATTTTCAAGAAAAGTGGAAATTCATATCGTTTTCCAACAATTATTCGGCCGAACAATTGTTCGAAAACTGCCCTCTATTGACCGAATGTAGTTAATCCGTGTTGTGTCTAGAATGGGTTCACAATCCGAAACCAGGCGCACGCATAGTGTACCGAAGCGACACGTTGTAACCAGTGCATGCAGTGGATCTTGGACGTTCCGCTTGGATGTTCTGCTCGGCCCTAGGCCGCAGTACATGTTATGTGACCAATTAAAAATTATCCCATTAACAAAAATTTGGCTTATTTTACAAGAGGGCACTATAACGACGGTTGAAAACGAATGCCATTTTTCTCTCGTTTTTTTCACCATCCAAGAAAGGAAAACTTTAAAAAGGTCAGTGGAACGATATTTCTTATAAAATACTTAACCCCCAAATCCGCCCATTTCTGAAAATTGCAACAATCACCAATCATTGTACACTACCTTTAACATATATAACTTCGGATTTTGGTTGTGGAGTTCTCGTGTAGTCCTAAGAAATCGATTGCATATGAGGCCAATAGGAAGAAAGTCAAGGTCACAAGGGCTGAAAGACTAGAGATTTTGTCAGCAAATTTGGTTTGTGGGGTTGTCTTAAAACCCCTAAAACGCCTGTTGAATTCGGGGCTGAAAGGTCAAATGTGCAGATCAAATTGATGTTATAATATGAATACAGTTCATGAGAAACCACCACATTCGTAGGATTTATGCAATCTCATTCGGGTGTTTTGTGTTGTTCACCAAATCCCGACTTGTTCTAACTGGTCGTCACCTCCGTGTTCTTAATTTCTTTTCTTTCAGACCAGCATGATATCCCAGGAGAGCCTGCACAAGGCCATTGACCCTTCACAACTCACTCCCGAACTTGACGGCACACTGACATACGAACACGAAGAATGGATACAACTGAGAATGGTGGGCAAAATTCTTATTGGTTAATCCCAGGTCTTTAAACTTAAAAAAAAAAGAAGTAGACCTTTTCTATTTTCTCAACTTTGTTAGTTAGCACCTCCTTCACAAATATGATGCCAGCATTTGTATTTGAATTGGGCCTACTCTTACAGTTTGATGTATGGTATGTGGGTTATTCCATGAATTTGGGGTCCAAAAGTGTGACATTTATTTGATTTCCCTGTTACACCTGACTTGTGTAATTTCCATCAAGTATCATATAAATTTACTTCACACTTTTTGTTTACTTGTTTGGCTTTACACAATCACTCTTGGAGATTAAAGAAGGCATTAAAGAATGTGTCCTGAATTGCAAAATCTTATACATGTCACTATGTAACACTAACAGGGACACCAAAAATGTCACACTTTTGGACCCCAAATTTATGGAATGACCCATATACACACAATGTGAAGATGGAATTTGCGTTGTGGATGATGATGTAAATTAGAACTGAGATTTTTCTCTTTGCTCTTTCCCGATGTAATATATGAAGCACTGCATGCTCAGTACTTTCCAAGAGCCTGTGTGCAAAAAATTCACAGGCTTACTCAGGCGGGATTCGAACCCACGACTTCTTGCTCACTGGTGCAGACGTCTTAACCACTCGACCACCGAGCTTGCTGGGGGTTGGTTGGCTGATTCGAATCCAATGCAGCCGCGGGTACTACGATGCAAATTCCATCTTCACATTGATTTCTGAATACAGGAATTATTTTCCAAATTTTGACATCTAGGCTCTTGATATGAAGCATGTAAAAAAATCCAGAACACAGCTGGAATCATTCTAAAGGGCCCAAGGAACATTTATGCATAAAAGCAATCAATTTCATGGGACTCCATTACCTCAAGAAAACACATCAAAATCACATCAACAAAGTGTCGTGGATTTGCAAGTGGAAATTGTGAAAATCTCGAAGTTTTACAGATATATTAACATGTGGAAATGGTTGCAATGCTATTTATGTACATTGCAGTGGCCTCGAAGACGATCGGGGTGCTCACTGTTGACATTTTCTGAAGGGATTTGTTATCTATGGAGGTTCTCAAATGCATTTTCATATCATACAAATTTGTACGATTGACGGTTAAAGTGTTAATTAAAGTGTTGCAACATTTTGAATGACTCATAATTAACCCGGATGACGCCAAATGGCACGAAAAATACAGTGGCACCAGGCCGGCTGATGCCATTTGCCGCTATTTGTGCAGTTTCAATCCATTGTTGAATTATTGTGTATGTTACGCTTGACTGCACAAGCACATTGTGTCCGTTTCACTTGGCTGCCAGAGCCGGCGCGACACTCCGGCGCCTCCTGTAAGTAACCATACTGATGAAGGGGTTAATGCTTCCAATATACAAATGTATGTGAGTGGAATGATTTCATCCAGAAAAATCCTCCATGCAATGATGATCATGTGTGTTTATACAGGGTATGCGGTTCTTTTTTGTTCTTTTAAAGTGGTTTTGAAAAATGTTGATGTAATTATCGCCGTGAGCCAGTATCGCTGTCCTGGCCTGTCAGTAGTGATGTAGTCGAGACCATGCACCTGACCATGCACAAGACCATGCACAAGACCATGCACAAGACCATGCACAAGACCATGCACAAGACCATGCACAAGACCATGCACAAGACCATGCACAAGACCATGCACAAGACCATGCACAAGACCATGCACAAGACCATGCACAAGACCATGCACAAGACCATGCACAAGACCATGCACAAGACCATGCACAAGACCATTCACAAGACCATTCACAAGACCATTCACAAGACCATTCACAAGACCATTCACAAGACCATTCACAAGACCATTCACAAGACCATTCACAAGACCATTCACAAGACCATTCACAAGACCATTCACAAGACCATTCACAAGACCATTCACAAGACCATTCACAAGACCATTCACAAGACCATTCACAAGACCATTCACAAGACCATTCACAAGACCATTCACAAGACCATTCACAAGACCATTCACAAGACCATTCACAAGACCATTCACAAGACCATTCACAAGACCATTCACAAGACCATTCACAAGACCATTCACAAGACCATTCACAAGACCATTCACAAGACCATTCACAAGACCATTCACAAGACCATTCACAAGACCAGCTTGTTACAGGCACAAGTAACCCATAAACCATGACAAAGGAATGTTTTTATTAAAGTTCATTTGAATAGCTTGAGACTTGAGTTAAGACTGAAGGTCTTGTGTTGGTCTTGTGTTGGTCTTGTGTTGGTCTTGTAGGGTCTTGCTGGGTCTTGTGATGGTCTCGACTACATCATGTCAGTCTACAGAAAAACCTGAGGAGTTAATCTCAGACAACTGTCTGTCTTGTTCTGCCTAGTAGACCATATAGAGGGCAGTGTGTTCTTGTGATTGGGTTTGCGGAATGGTTGTGGGGTCATCATGGCACTAAATCAATTCCAAATATACAAAGAAAACTGGCAGGAGCTGGAGCCGAAACTGCAATCTTTGAATTACCATACTGGCTATCAACTGAGCTATCTTGCCATATGTTGGCGGTCACTATTTAGGGGGCACTACTCACTACTAGTCAGAAGTCGCACAATGAGGAAATGACTTGATAAAATATAAAACCAACCACAAGGGAAACTGACTAGGTAATTCTGATTAAACTGAGCACAAAATACTGACAGGTTCAAATCCTACTTCTGCTTGTTTTCTGTGCTCACTTTTAAAATGTATTGATTACCTAGTCAGTTTCCTTATGTAAAGCATTGTCGATGTTTGACTAAAAGATTTAAAATTGCATAACGAAAAATACTTTCAAGGAATACCTCACTTTCACAATAGTAAAGTTGTTTCACACTTGCTCGACATCTTTGGTCTTGTAGAATATAAACCTTGTGCTTCTAATGATTTTCCACTATTTAATGATTTGGGAGTGCTTTAAAAACAGTAACAATAACAACAAAACAATCAATAAAGCCTTTAAAAGGGTAGAATTGCAAAGTTTAGTGGTAGAAAATATTTGACTGGATACTGACAGTGCCACAGTTCTTACAAAATAATTCTTGTTGGCTTCCTTATACTGTCAGGCTGTGGAGGATTTCCTGACGAAGGCCTCGGAGCTTATGCACAGACAGGACCACCTGAAGAGGGAGATGAACTGCACCAACTTCTCCATGACGATAGTGGGTTCTCAGCAGCAAATTGAGGAGCACACACACCTGCGGGAACAGGTGATGGAGATCCCCGTGGAGCAGATCAACCAGGATGGCCAGAAGCTCCTGAGGAGGTATGCACATGTAGCTCCTTAGTGTAGGATGGTCAGAAGCTCCTCAGGAGGCAGGTAGCTCCTTGGGATGGGCAGATGTTCCTAGGAGATGGGGAGCTCCTCAGGATGGGCAGAAGTTTTTCAGGATATGGGTAGTTCCTTGGGATGGGCAGACCTTCCTAGGAGATGGGGAGCTCCTCATGATGGGCAGAAGCTCCTAGGGAGGTAGGTAGCTCCTCTATATTGGCAGGATGTCCTCAGAAGGTAGATAGCTCCTTGGGACGTGCATTAAGCTCCTCATGAGGCAGGTAGCTCCTTGAATGGGCAGACATTCCTAGGAGATGGGAAGCTCCTCAGGATGGGCAGAAGCTCCTGGGCGGAGGGGGTAGGTAGCTCCTCATGATGGGCAGAAGCTCTTAGGGAGGTAGGTAGCACCTCTGGATGGGACGGATG
The DNA here is from genome assembly GCA_037893225.1 of Hippasteria phrygiana. NCBI lineage: Eukaryota > Metazoa > Echinodermata > Asteroidea > Valvatida > Goniasteridae > Hippasteria > Hippasteria phrygiana. Next base: position 180,973 of record JAZGUH010000544.1, read on the forward strand.
TCCTCAGAAGGTAGATAGCTCCTCAGTACGTGCAGATGCTCAGGACTCAGTTTTTACGAAATGGGTTTACGAAATGGATTCCAAACGAGCTACTCAATACAGAAACCTTCAAGAAAAAATATTTTTCACAATGTTTCATATTTTTTACACTGTTTTTGAAGACACCACAGGTTTTAGAAGACACCACTGTTGGCCTTAACATTAAATATTTGCATTAACATAAAAATCAAAATTGCTAACGACCTGAAAAGTCTTAGTAACATGGAAATAAGACTGCCCTGTATGTTTTCTTGTAATAAAGATCCTACTCCATTTCTGTTGCATTTCTTAGCAGGATTGAGTCTGTGACTTAAAAGTATTGTACATGATTGGTCATTGCTGCAATTTTCAGAAATGGGTGGATTTACGGGTTAGTATTTTATAGGAAATATCGTTTTACTGACCCGTTTCACTTTTGTGTTCTTGGATGGCCTAAAAAAAACGAGAGAAAAACAGCGTTCGTTTTGAACCGTAGGGCCCTCTTGTAAAATATCCCAATTTTTGTAAACGGGATTGTTTTCAATTGGTCAAATAACTTTGCGAGCCGACTGGTTACAACCCTGTCGCTTCGGTACACTACGCGACACACATTTTCAACTTTTCTTGAAAAGGACAGCACACCAGGTGCCATCATTTCACAGTCTAGTAAGGTATTCCATAATAATTCAGTAAAAAGAATTGGAGGATTACCAATCGTGTACACTACATTTAACCCCTTGCGTACAGATGACGGCAAATGCCGCAAACAAAATTGCCACCAGGCTGGATGACGTCTATACATTTCACTTGGCTGCACAGGCCGCCCCGGCACTCCGGCGCCTCACTATAATAACCGTACTCAAGGGGTTAGGAGTGCCTTGTCTTATCTTTTCATTTTCGAAAGGATTTGCAGTGGCTTCAATGGGGACGAGTCCACGACGACTGACTCGGGCTACTCGGGAAGCTCCCATGGCAGTTTCACCAGCATGTCCAGCATAGCGGCCAGTGCGGACTTCCACGGTGTGGTGCCCCGGGTCAACCGCATGATGGACAGTGTGACAGCCACCAGGCAGCAGCTGCACCAGCTCTGGCAGATCAGGAAGCTCAAGCTGGAGCAGTGTCTGGAGCTCCGGTTGTTTGAGCAGGATGTCCAAAAGGTATTGGTTTCTCTCCTGCAGCCGATTTCACGAAACCGTGTGCAAAAATGCCATGGCATAGGAATTGCGCTATAAAAATGTTGCGCAGCTGCGCAACATCCTTCCGTCTGATACATCGCGGACGAGGCTGAATACCGCTTTTACGATGACTGTTTTAGTACAGCAATAGAAATGCATGGAATAGTCGTGAAATTGAAGTGTGGGCCTATGGGGACGCTATTTTGAAACTGTTCACTTTTTAAACTTCGCTCCGAAAAAAAAAATTGGTGGCAACTTTTGGAAATACCTCACTGGAAAACATGCAGCTGATGGTCATTTCGTTACTTTCTGAAATGATCTGGGAAATTCAATAAATATTTTGAGCATTTAATGGCTCTACCATGCCAAAACTCCATGGACCAACACTTCTCTTCGTACTCCTAGTAGGATCTAGATGTCAACTGAGTATGAACTGTGGTACTGAAAGGGTTACTACACTTACTTAGTGAGCCAGTTGTTTCCCTGTTAAATAAACCCTTGCGTACGGTTGACCCAAATATGTGCTGATTGAAAATTGCTGGTTGACGTCTATACACGCCAATTTCTGCATTTTTAATCCATTATTGGGGTATTGTGTACGTTATGCTTGGCTGCACAAGCCTCTTCTTTCCATTTCGCTTGGCTGCATAACCCGGCCTAGCGCCCCGACACCCCGACGCCCTCACGCCCTCATAAAATACCCGGTATGCCCGGGTTCAAGGGGTTAACAACGGGCAAGATATGCCCTTTCGCAATTTTCTTCTGTTCAAACTTTAAACTCTTTTAGTCCCACACCTAAGGTATCTCAGGTTGTGTGGAAATGTGTACTCCTGCCATGTGGAATCTGTAGGTCAGCTGTGTATATGAGTATTGAAAGGGTTACTGGACTTACTGAATGACCCAAAACCTGTGAGGAAAGAGGCTGTAGCAGTCCTTCCTTTTAGAAAAATCCAGGAGTGCTATAAATCGCTCTCCTCAAAGTTCTGTGGAGCGCTAATAGCTCTCTTTAAAATAAACTGATCAACATGAATGCAATGACAGTTTAAACGTTGTTGGAATATGAGGATTTACTCTTGGTGCACCATTGTTTTCAATGAGCTTTCAATGGCCAAAGTTAAGGACTGGAACCAGTCCATGTCCGGCATAGCGTAACAGGTCAAATTTGACATCCTAAAAATGCCAAACAAACATCGATGGAGAAAGAAAATTTCTGCAAGTTAATTTGCAGAACATGATTTCTCTTTTCTGCTTCTTTTTCCCATTTTAACCTATTTATTTGGAGGTTTCCAGGCGTACTTGAAGTGATAGCACGTGCAGTAGCATGATTCTGCGAAATTTGCAACCACGGCACGTGGTTCGTTGCCCGCTACACAGTGCAGTCACACATGCTGCCGGTACTGTGCACTGATCTCTATAGAAATCATTGGATATACATGTACATGTACATCCCGTGTAAAAGATCGATAATGATTGGCTCTTTTCTTGCTGAAAACTTTTCACCAACCAGTAAGAACAACGAATCCTGAAAAATGAAGGGCTGCTGTAAGGGGGAAATGCAGAATTAAAGAAAGGGGTACCTTCGAGGTTCAACCCCGCGGTAACAGAGTTTGTAAGGGGACCTCACAGTGCATAGTACCCCAACCCTGTGAAACCTTGAGTACAACCTTGAGTAACCCCTTGTTTAATTCTGCATTTTGCCCTTGTACGTGTGTTTGAAAACGGTCCAGTGCACCTAAATCTGCCTAACATGGCTCCATGTGGTGTGAGATGTACATATGTATCTAGGAGTGAATAAAGGCTGATGTTATTTTTTTTGGTATCAGATGTTTGAATGGCTGGCCCATCAGAAAGAACTCTTTCTCCTCAACCATACCGAGATTGGCACCATGTCACAGACGGGAGAGGAACTACAGGAGGAACACAATCGCTTTGCCACCCAAGCCATGGTCAGTACCTAATGCCGAAAGTCCATGTGTCTGTGGGACGTTGTGCACATTGCATAAAAAATGACATCATACAATTGTTGTCTGCTGTGATGTGGTCCATGGTATTTTGTACACCCGAGGGGCAAATGGCACCCGAGGCGAACATTGTTTTGTTATACCAGTATTAAATACATGGCTGTCCAAATCCCCGAATAGTTGGAACGTGAAAAGAGCAGACGAAACGTAAACAGTAATGGCGGCAACGGAAGGTCTTCCATACTTATCGGAACTTTCGTTTTAACTGTTCCCTATGCGTGCATTACATGGAAATATACAGTGGTTTGCGTAGTACCAGCGAAAACGAAAGCTCTTCCCCAGGATCTGCTTCTGTTAAACTTGTTCAGAGCAGCCCCGGGGACGATCAAGGTAATGTACTCCACGGGGTACATCACTTTTTGAGAGTGACTCTGTGTACATCAGTTTTGGAGTAACACATGAACTTTTGTAATAAACCATGTGACTGGTAATCAAAAAATCGGATCTCGCAATTTAATATAATGGTATAACAATGGCATTTGTTGTTTCTGCTCATAACTCAGAAATCCACTGTGTGACTTTCCACTCATTTTGTGCTGCCAGGTAACATATACATATACATCTCAACCGTGCAAAATTAGTTGATTTGTGCATCCCAAATTGTTGAGTATCATTGGGAAAGCACCTATTCTTCATATTCCGGTGTCACCAAAATCTTGCCTTGCGGTACCGGGTCACACTTTTTGTTCTGTATTCCGCAGGGCATGTACGTCCACATCAACCAGATAGTGGGCATCGCCTCTCGTTTGATGGAGTCGGGCCACTATGCAGCTGAACAAATCGAGCGCCTCACCCACAAACTGGACCAAAAGTGGCGGGCGTTTGCTGTGGCGTTGGACGAGCGGAGCACACTGCTCTCGATGTCTGTGGCCTTCCATCAGAAAGTTGAAGAGGTTAGACATTAGGCTTTGGCGACTCCACTATTTTTGGAGTCAACTCCCGACTCCGAGCAAGGAGTCCTGATTCCAAAAGGCATCTACTCTAAATTTGAAGGGTGGAAATTGATTTAACCCCAACCCCTTGGCATTATTACTAGAAAGTGTCCTCAACCTGTAAAAATCTAACACTGTGCAGTATACCTATAGCACATTCTTTGGACTTTGACAAATTGGGGCATCATAGCTCCATGTGAAGTAATGGTGCCAAGGCCCTGCAGTCCTGAATCCATCAAAATTCAACACAACCTGCTGTTGGAGTTTGTAAGTTAGGGTGAAGAAACATAGAAAACCTCAACTAATGCTTGCGCAAAGCGTTGGGACCGACCTCATTCATTTGCACAGGGCAGGGCATTCATGTCGCACATGGCAGTGATTTTATATTTATTTGCTACAAAGTATTTTTGTTGTTTGGGATTGTGAAGTCTGAACCCACCTGCGCGGCACTGCTTAACAGCTTAAGGCTGAAAATTGTCTAGCCAGTAATGCATAATTTGGTTAATTTCTTCCTCTGTGTCCGTGATTTCAACGGATTAGCCGCTGCTTGGGTTTGACTATTAATTCAAGGATTACAAGTTTTTCATGCATTACTTGCATTAAAATTGTGTAGTACCAGCCACTGCAGTGCCGCTTGCTGCCGACCGCATGCGATTTTTGCTTAGTCAGCCAGGATTTGACTCAAAGGGAGCATGCAGGGGAACCAGGGCTCAGAGGCTGAGCGAACATGTGGCTTCATGTTTGAATTCAGACTAGACAGGTTAGACAGGCAGCTGTGTGATGTGCCGTCAGCAGTTGTGTGCTGTTAACCACTTGCGTATGGATGACGCCATATGGGGGAAAAAAAACCAGTGCCACCAGTCCGGATTATGCCATTGGCCGCTGTTTGTGCATTTTCAATGAATTGTTGGATTATTGTGCATGTCATGCTTGACTGCACAAACACATTGTAGCGGTTCGCTTGGCTGCCAGAACCGCTGCAACACCCCGACGTCTCCCGTAAAATACCGTGCTCAAGGGGTTAAGCCCCATAGAGTTGACTTCTTGCATGATTTTTTAGGTCAGGCAGGTCTTCAGAATCATTAAGCATTGCCTGGAATCGACTCGAATGGAGGAGGAATTGCCTATCTCAAAGAGTCCACTCCTCAAAATATTGGAATTGCAATTCCGATTCCAATCTTGGAGTTGATTCAAGTCGATTCCTGCCCAGAGTTGCCCGAGCATATTAAACATACTGGCAGTGTTGTAGTCCAGTACACATCCGAGTATGAAGCACCGAGGAATACTGAGGTGGTCGAGTAGTTCTTGAGTCTCAATATTTGGGCCATCCAGTACAAGTACAGAAATCTGATACCCAAATATAAGCTTGCAAAGCTGCGTTACAAGTACATGGATAGCCGAGTACGAGTACTTTTTAGGTTAAGTATATGCTGCTCAAATAAATTAAAGGATCAAACTTATTTATTAATATTTTTTACCCCTCAAATCAACTGGATATGAAACACGACTGGGCAATTGCATCATATCTCACATTCTACGGTGCTTAAACCAAGCATGAATATGAGCTGCAGTGTACAATAAGTAAAATCAATAAGGTATACACACCGGCTTAAATTTCCAAAAAGCAAATGTCTGATCCTTAAATTTTTTGACTAGTGTACTTGAATCTTGCACTTAATAAAATTCAGAAAAACCAACATTTATAAACATCACTTTTATTAGAATGTGTCTCTCATCCAACAGTTTCCAAAATATGGTGGACATGAAGTGATTGTTGTGTTGCTTCTATGTTTTAAGAACCCGGTCTTCATAATCAAGTACAATTACTTCTATGGTCGAGTGCAATTTCAAGAAATCAAGTCCAGGTACATTTAACATTGGGTACCAATTGGGTACCAATTGGGTACCAATTGGGTACCAATTGGGTACCAATTGGGTACCATTGGACCTCAAGTACTTTGCTATCCAATTATGAGCAGGAGTACCATCAAATCAGTAATCGAGTAGTGCTAGAGTATGAGTACCAGGTACGAGTACTACCGCACTGGAGGTTTGACACATCCGAACATTTTCCAAAACAAGTGAGTTTTTCTCACCTCGAAGTTGCCAGAATTCAGAAAGACGTGTATTTAAATACGATTTGAAGCTTTGCATGGTGGGTACGATACGAGAAAGACTGAGATTGCGGGTAACACCATGTGAAATAAATCTCTTCTAGGAAGATGTGTTGTTCTGAAAAGAAGGCGGGAATGTGAGGACGGACAGAGCACACTGTCCGAAACGTTGAGTTACACACTCATCCCGGTTCTTTTCAGAACCACACATCTTCCTAGAAGAGATTAATTTCACATGGTGTTAGGCCGAGAAAAAAACAAAACATGTTTCACGTCCGGGTTTTAAAGAAAAGAGGAAGAGGGGCTTTGTATTTTTGTTTTTTCTATTTTCAAGATGGCCGTCATTTAAAAATAATTCTGGCAACCGTTGGTGTTTCCCTGTTCAAAGACGAACTAAAAATGAAAGAGACATGTTGGACAAGAGAACTGAACTTATTTAAATTGTTTTTTAGTATGTTTGTAGCACCATAGCAGCAACAAAAAAAGAATTCCGACTCGTAAGATTTTATTTTCCGATTGACTGGTTCACATTTTTGTTTTTGTATACATAATTTGTCTGTGGTAAAATTTTTTTAAAATCCAGGTGGCCTCCAAAAAGGAAGCGGGCGGGGACGCGCAACATGTTTTTTTTTTTATTTCGCCTTACCCGCAATCTCAATATTTCTCACATGTGTATTTAGTCATATCCTGCATAATGAGTCTGAAAGATAGTTTGTTCACCATTCACCTTTGTTTCATTACTGCAGAGGAATATGCAAAACTATTGGCAGCCATTATACAAAATTGGTTCTCATAGCTTTAAAATATCATACCATTATTAAGAACACTGATAAGTGAGGGGACACTACCAAAAGCAAATGAACCTCTTGAGAATCTAGAGAATTTGTTGCCAGCCATAGTTGCAAATTATGCAAACCGTGTATATTTCGGATTGGTTCCACAGTACATGTCCAGTCTGTATGGCTGGGCTGACCAGTGCCAAGATGACGAGGAGATACCCACTGAGATACCAGAGTTAGAGACCAAACTCCACCATCACCAGAAACTCTTTGAGACCATCAGCCAGTGCTACACTGACGTAAGTATCAGCGATCAGGAGCGATCATATACCCAGGAGCTGATTTCACAAAGTGATTCGATGCGTCGTAAATCAAGTTAACATGTGTAACACATTGAAACTTGCAACGTGTCATCTGAACCAATTTACAAGTATCTTGACAACAGTGTGAAATGCAAGTCTTAAGTTCAGAGATGCCATTGGATCGTTAAAGTGTCTTTTACAAAACCTAATAATTATTTGGTATGGCCAGTGTTCTAGCCAGGCATTAAATAGTGCTAGCACCCACTACACTTGAATCCTGCCCCTACGCTACCATTACACTATAAATTGAAGAGCAAGAGTATATTCTAAACAATTTCAAATGAACTAAGTTTTGCCAATGTAATCTTTAAAAAAAATCCACTCAAACCAGTCAAGGGAAAGTGGCCAGGAATTGCCTCAGATTGCAACACGGAGCATCTAGAATCAAAACATTTCAGGCCCCTTAAGCAGACACCGGACCCTCAGACCCCACGCTGTAAGGGCTTCACGCTCTGCACTCGCATTGTCCATCCTTGAGCAAAATGCCCCTACGCTTCAATTTCACCCTGGCAGGAACACTGGTTATGACAAGTACAGAAATAAGACTACAATTAGGCAATAATGCATTAATGAAACATGCAATTTCTGATCAGGTACTTGTTTGTCGATTTCCTAAATGTGCCGATAGAAACACATGTTATCAACCGCCATTTTGTATCAATTGTGGTTTTTGTAGCCATTTTTTTGGACAGAACATACAGATTATATATAGTCAATTATAATGTGCTAAAATACACTTGTGATACATCACGCTTGCGATGAGTTTTGTGAAATGAATTGTTCAATGCATCATTGCTGGGATGCGTTATAGGACGAAGATGCATCCTAGCCATTGGACACATCGTATAAGTTGCAATGCATTCTGTGAACTCGGTTATTCAGAGGTCGCAGGTTCAGTCCCTGCTGTTGTCAATTGCCTTTGTTTAACTCTAAAATTGATTGAATTTTGAAGTGTTTATTTAACGAAAAAAGTAAAGAATAGTTGTTAATGCAGCCGATAACTCCTATTTCCTGCAGCTGTGTGCCGACGGCAAGTCACTGCTGGATGCCCTTCAGCAACCGCTCAGTCCCGAGAGCGAGAACTCTGTCACGGCTCAGACAGACTACTCGGCTTCGGCCAGCCACGTCCTGGATCTGATCCACACGGTGCTGCACCACCACCGGCAGCTAGATGAGCTGTGGCAGGCCAAGAAGATGGCACTGTGCCAGCGGATCCAGCTCTGCGTCTTCCAGCAGGATGCTGCACAGGTGAGTCTCGAGCGGAGTGCATCCTGAGCTCCACATTAAGGCCGATTTACACATACGCGACATAGTCGCGCGACAATTTTTTTAATTCATGCAAATCAATAGGTGCGTTTTCATTTACGCGACAGAGTCGTGTGACGAGACACAAGGTCGCGTATTTGTAAATTGGCCTTTAGAGCACCTTAAGTGACAACTTGGAATTATAACTTAGTGTTGTACTCGAGTCTACTAGTTTGAGGCCTGGTTTGAGCCACTTGAAATGAGTCCAAACTCGGCTCTATTTCATAGGGTTGCATGGCATAACATTTTCTGCTAACGGAACCTTCCATCCATTTCATAGGGACAGTAAGGATATTAGAAACAGCTTGCCCTGCCAATGTCCGGCAGTTTTGGCAACTGCCAGAATATCGTGGCAGCACGGTACGGTACATTCACCCACCACAGCCAGCCACATGCTGCCAATTGCATGTAACATCGAACACTTTGTCAGAGCCACGTGCCAGTCGGTATTGTCCGGTATTGAAAATAAAACATCACTACACGGTAATACCGAAATGCCGTCCAAGCCGAATTAACAGAAAGGTGTCCTACATGTATGCAAGTCATAAAAATCCCATTGTATGGTTCCTTTAATTAACCGTTACTCCCTACGTGGTGTGAAAAAATTGTCTTGAAAAAAGCCAGTTTGGTATTTCAACTGCGCATGTGTACAGTGACATTTTATCCCGAATGACCCGCGTGACCTAACGCGTGCGTGTGAACGCAAAAGGTGGTCGCACAATGCGCACGTGTTAAATTAAATCAGAATGGGCGTTCGCGTAACATCGGGTGACATTACGTCAGCAATTTTATCCCAAATAACCTTTGACCTTCGAGATACCGAACTGGCTTATTGGAGAATTCACACCCCAAAAAAGGAAACAAAAGCAGTGATGGTATAAATAGAATCAGAACCAGTCCCTCTGACCCATGAAGAAAGCATGCTTACAAGTTTCTTTTTAATAATTCTATCTTAGGTGCTATATTGGTTGGAAAATTACGGTGAGGAGTTCTTGGCGAAGCACACAGGTGTCGGCAAGACCTTGCACAAGGCTCGGGCCCTGCAGAAGAAGCATGAAGAATTTGAAGCCATCGCACAGGTAAGCCAGTCATCACTTTGCACTATCCATCATTGCCATCAATCAAAGTTTTATCGTGTTTTCTACAGCCGTCAACTGTTTTGAATGAAGGTGTTTGTAGCCGAGTTTTAAATGAGTTGATGGAGGGTGAGTTTTGGATATGCAGAGAGAAGGTCTGTTCCAGAGTGCTCGTGCTGTCATAGCAATCGCCCGTTTACCATAATGGATGCTGGCACTAGTGTTGGGTGGTTTTAGGTATTAGCGTATATTCGCATTGTTTTTCAGGACCAACTTAAAGCAATTGAATCTTTTGGAGTACCAAAATACCAGTGTTTCATTTCAATACCTTTGTGTTTCAATTGTGCGTCAATGAAATTTTAAAGACCTTGGCAACATGTTAATATGCAGATTACTTGGTCGGTCAGCTGTTCAGATGGCCACGAAGCCCAAGGAACTTTGGGTCTTAAGACTCTTGAATATGGACAATGGCCATAGCCCCTGAGACGTAAAAATATGTGCTTAGTCTATGGGAGTTTTTAAAGTAAAGGAACAAGAGGAAACACAAAGCATTATTGTCCTCAGTAGTTTAGGAAAACACGACTGTGTGCACACAGTCGTATATATCTCCGAGGACAAGAGGAGAAAGGAAATACAAAGAAACCTTTCAGTCCTCGCACGTCAAGTCTTTTGTTGAAATCGGTCCTCGCACGTAGAAGTACGTGCTTAGCCTATGGGGTTGGGTTATATTAAAGGAACAATAGGAAACACAAAGCATTGTCCTCGCACGTATTGGGAAAGTACGACGGTGTGTACATGCATGGTTAGTCAAATTGAGTTAACTGCAAGACTCAACTTGATGCATGTACGGACATGAAAATTGACGTCTGTGCATGTGCATACCGGCCTTGTACACATTACGATCAGATTCAAATCAGGTGCTTTCCCGCAAAAAATTCCCCAGTGTAGGTTTCACATGGGAATGAGTTAATTTAGACTATCATGATATTCACGTTATGTATCAGTGTCAAATCAGCTGGTGTCCGCACAATTTCCTGTGTATAAGTTTAACGTGGGAACCAGTAATGTAGGCCAACTTTGGTTTTGCATTGAAATACACGTTGAAGCATTGCTTTATCAAGTAACATGCTGTATACTTTCAACATGTGATTTATTCTGCCTGTTTCTAATCTGAATGCGGAAAAGTCAACCCCAAGTTTCAAATTTGAATGCGATAGGGGTATAAGCAGAACGAACGACGACAATCATTTTGTAGAGAGTGGGAGTGAGAATTCAGGATGTTCTGCGAGGATGAAAAAGGATGATGCTGGCCAGTTAAAAAAACTTGTTATCGAGAGTGCATACTCCTGGCTGGTATTACTGATAGAGGGCAGTGCAGAGCACCGGACAAGTGAGTGGGCATGCAGGCCGTGGATAAAGTGCTGGCATGTGGGGATTTTGGGGGCAGTACAGCCAAGTATCTTACAGGGAGTATGAATGAAAAGCCCCATCTATTCATTACACTTCCCATTCAAGAACAATATAGTTCACCAAACTCTCTTCAGCGCGAAACCCACACCAGCCACAGCTGAATGATGAATAGAGCAGTACGTGCTGGAATGTACATGTACAATACATGTAAACAGGCCCATCTGCTGCATGGGCCTACATACGTAGTGCAGGATTGCGGCTATAGACGTCAACCGGCCCAGTAGCCTCGCCTCACGCCGTGGCTATAGCCGTTATCCGGGCTCAAATGGGTTAAGGACAAACCCTGCATATGTGTGGAAATTTCAGCTTTTGTACACAGATCAGTTCACAGTACTGAAAAGCATTCAGCTCTACACCGGAAATCATCCATCAAAGGGCGCTACTGGAAGGATTCCCATACAGTTGAGTACAACTTTGTGTCTGGCCTGTTACATCCCTAATGGTGTTTGCGGGAATCGACAGAACCTGGACTCCTCTATGCATGAATATAATGGCAGAAGGAAACCTGTCAGTGAGTGACCCGATTGGGAAACCACTGGATGAGTCTGTAATAAAAAGTCTAGTAGACATCTATCAAGTGGAATCTTTCTATCAGCCACGTTGTAGCTAAACCAGCTGGCTGGTGATTTTTCTGTCAAAAAAAATCTCTTGCGTTTTACAATTGAATGTCACACTTTATATTATTGTAATGTGGTTTCTTAAATGTCAATCACTGGAACAAATTGTCAAATGTTTGCCGAATCGGGCCCAAATAGTAAAATAAGTGAATAACACCCTTGCGCAAAATGTCCCTTGTTAATATTTGATTAGCATCAGTGCTGTAAAATGATTTCAGTTTTAGTGTTTCTTGTACATCTAGCCCAATAACCATAGGGGGATAGTTGTATGAAATTTGTATTCCAGTCCCATTTCTTGTAAAGTGGTTTTTAGCAGAGTTGTAGTCACGTCAATCACAAGTTAAATCACTCTTCAAATCAAAATCAGTTCACAAGCTGCAGAATATGAACGGCAAAGGAATGCTTTTGTCACAGTTTGTTTGAATTAGGGCAGTGCATCCGAACCGGGTACCCGAGTACCTGGCCGCTAATGTCAGGAACCGGTTCCAGATTATGGAATCGAGTACCCGTAACCGAATTAACATATTACTAAGTAATTTCTCAGACAATGGAAAAGAAAGTTTTGAATGTCATCTGAAGGGAATTTTCAGAATAAAAACCAGGGTACATGGAAAAACAAAACAGATTAATGTTTATGACGCTTGCGAAATTGCTAGTTACACAATAAAGCTTTAGAGCTCACTTTACACACTTGCATCTTGCTGCATTGATGCACTGACGTTCAGACCTTTACGAACAATGTGAACCGCAATTTCCAAGATTAAATTTTTGGGATTGGCTTTCTTTATTAGATACCCGGGTACCTGTGTTTTGCAGTGAACAAAACCCGACACATTTTCAAATTTATTGGGTCTTGTGCTGCACTCATTGTGGTCAATGTGCATTGCTGACCTCGCTTGCTAATTGTTTTGAACTCTCTAGCTTTGTGATTTACAGCACGTTTCGCATAAAGGTCACTCCCGAGTCCCGAGTCAATTATCTGTTAACACTGGCGGCACAGTGTGCCAATGCTGCCTGTAAATGCTGTGAGCAGCTGGAGCTTTTCAGGGACACTGTTGTTTGAAGTTTAGAAACTTAGATAGCGCCTTTAATTGCCAGAGGGTACCTACACATGTAGGAACTGTCCAGTCAAGGATGGTGACCGCCCTTGATCAACCTGTCCCTCTGGCCTCCACCTGCTGGACTTAATTGTTATACTTTACTTCTTGATCTAATATCCTCATTGTCAGTGGACAAGAAATCGTTTAAGATCTCGCATACAGCCTGCCTCAAAACAAGAGAGGGCCTCCTTTTAATTAGAACACTAAATCACAATGAACTTTTACACTTGAATTGTTCATGTCATTACTCCATGACAGAATAGATTATACTTTTATGTAGTGTACTCCTGATCATCTTTGCCCGTGGTCGTATTTTTGTGACCCAGCTATATCATGCACCTAAATTACAGAACAGTGGATCTTCTATGTATTTGTGCATAACGCCAGTCTGAAGGTTTGTAAAAAAAATGATTTTTTAAATTGTTTTATTATTATTATTATTTTTTTGGATACTTAATGATCTTGTTTTAAATTCGAATTTATTAAATTGCTGTACTGAAAGAAATCATTAGTACAGATTTTTTGGTGCAGATTTGATGGATAAAAGCCAAATTTCGACAATACATAAAAGATACATACACCGAGAAGTGGTTTTCCACATGCACTGACAAGCTAATTAATACAACCATTTCTGTTCATCTTTGTAACAATAACTGTTCATCTTTAATGCTTCTATTCTTGAAGCTAAGATCTGTAAATCCATTCAAACAACACGCTGTGTATGAAACAAAAACATTGGAGTGGAACAAGATACATACAGTACATTGCAATTGAAAGTTAAACCTGAAAATGGGAATTTCTCTTCTAACTTTTTCTCCTCCCAGGGAATTCATTTTCATTTTTTAAAATGTGAATTTTTTTCCCCAAAGTGGGTAAACATTGTCGCGCCTTTTCACACTAGTGAGAAACATTTTCACACTTTTTCACAAATGTGGGAAAACATTTTCAGAGCTTTTCACACAAGTGGGAAGACATTTTCGCACCTTTTCACACAAGTGGGAAAACATTTTCGCACCTTTTCACAAAAGTGGGAAAAATTTGTCGCACCTTTTCACACAAGTGGGAAAAAATGTTCGCAATTTTTTCACAAAAGTGGGAAAACATTTTCGCACCTTTTCACACAAGTGGGAAAACATTTTCGCACTTTTTCACAAAAGTGGGAAAACATTTTCGCACCTTTTCACACAAGTGGGAAAACATTTTCGCAATTTTTTCACAAAAGTGGGAAAACATTTTCGCAATTTTTTCACAAAAGTGGGAAAACATTTTCGCACCTTTTCACAAAAGTGGGAAAACATTTTCACGCCTTTTCACAAAAGTGGAAAAATAATTTCCCACTTGAATTCACAGGTGGGAAAAGTTGTGTGAGAAATGTGAATGTGAATGGGAATTCTTTTCACAAAATTGCCATTCCCATTCACAGTGTTCACATTCAATGGCAATGTACTGTATTCCTGCCAAGTTCACAAACGTAATATACATACAACTGTATGTAAATAATCATTTGGCAGTCTGCATACATGTATACATACGTGATTTTGTAAGGTAGTACATGTACTGTACATAAATTCAAGGACAAAAGGAGAAGAAAATACAAAGGAATCTTTCTTGTCCTCGGGAGTCGGTCTTTTGTTAAAATCGGTCCTCGGACATAAAAATACGTGCTTAGTCTATGGGGTTGTGCTATATTAAAGGAACAACAGGAAACACAAAGCATTGTCCTCAGTAGTATAGGAAAACACGACTATATGCCCTGGTGATGTTTATGGCTGTAAGTCAAAATGTAATTTTCAAACTTATTGCCAACTTTGATTGAGCCGGTCACGCATTGAGTAAAGTTAATACCCAGCGTTATATTGTGGAGCATTCATACATGTATGTACATGTCGTTGCTATCCCTGCGGGGATGTTAAGGACGTTCAGGGTTGGCTTTGGTACATGTACATGAATGTAAACTGCGGTAATTGAATTTTTATGCCAAGTCTAATGGTGTGTACAAGTGTATGTATCCTGCAGCAAGGCAATTCGCTGTTCCTTTTTTTTTTTCCCAAGGATTGAGCCCGTGGAATGCAGTGTAACCAGGCATGTACGACTAATCCCTTGATTTGATTTGAAGAACTCTTCCGATTTATGCATTTATGGTCAACTAAACAGCTACACACATTGAAGCCTCCTTGTGACATTTTCTGTCTCAATTACAAGTGCTGCCCAGAGTTATCCCGGTTTTTTTTGGCCCTGTTGTAATTTGAATGCACTGAAGGAATATTTTGATGTCGGAGCTGGTAGCCTATGGCCCTCAAGGACCCAGTACCACCTTGTGTATACTGTAGGGATGGCACCATGTATGCAGTACGTGGTGTGAATGCAATCCTTGTGACTAGCTCCAGATAACATAGTGTATTAGGTGTAGTTTTGACTATTAAAACCAGTGTTGTAGTTCAGTACTTTTTATCCGAGTACCAAGTACTATCAAGTACTGAGGTGATCAAGTAATACTCAAGTCTGAGTATTTTGGACCATCGAGTACATGTACGAGTACAAGAATTAGTCCAAAGTACTCAGATATTCAAGTACAACTTTGCAAAGTCGAGTACGAGAGCTTTAATAGAAGTATTTTACAAATTATATTTTATACTTGAATTATAAAGCAATTTGGTGCATCAAAAAAAGGCTCCAAAAGTAACGTTTACAAGGCATCACTTATTATTTGAGCAAAATTTGGTTTCTAAAATTTTGTGGGCACGAAGTAACTGTTCAGTTCTTAAAAGAATTTAAAGAAAATCAAGTATTAGTAGATCTATTATTGAGTGTAATTGTTTTTTAAATTGAGTCTGAGTACATATTAAATAATTGCTTGAGTAGTACTCTAGTACCACCACTGAACTGCATGTACATGTAAACATCCATGCTGACATGCTGAGAACAAAGTAGCATTGGCCATAGTTTGTAATATTTAGTATCAAAATAGCAAGAATACCAATTTGGCATTGATTTTAGGTGCTTTTACAAGAAGGTGACAAGGTTGTACACTATTAAACAGGAGAACTTTAACATGATGATCAAAAGCAGAATTGCTTTCTCTATTAATGCGGATGGAGTAATCGTGACTTGGTGTAGGAAAGTTCTGCATCTCTGGCCTGGCTACAGACAAGAATATGTCCCCACTGGATTTTGTGCCTGTGGGAATTTACAAGATGTGCAGTGCACAATCAGTGGAAAATGAAAGTCCTGTCGGTGCTGGGAAAATTAGTCTGGTAAATAGTAAGTAGCCTGACATTTGTAGAATTGCTGCAATCGGGCATCATCAGAGATGTGAGTTTTCAGACAATAGTGTGACTTCAGGCTTGTTTATGTAAAATGCTGGCTAATTTCTGGCCTTGCGTGCTTCCCTTGCCTTATTTTCAGGCTGTTAACAAGAACCTCCTTTGCACCCCGGCCCTAGGCATTGAATAGCAATGGAATTGTTAGCATGCACCTGAACAGCAAATCACCATCCCCTCCCCAAAACATGGGGGCGGGGGCGGGGGCGGGGGCGGGGGCGGGGGCGGGGGCGGGGGCGGGGGCGGGGGCGGGGGCGGGGGCGGGGGCGGGGGCGGGGGCGGGGGCGGGGGCGGGGGCGGGGGCGGGGGCGGGGGCGGGGGCGGGGGCGGGGGCGGGGGCGGGGGCGGGGGCGGGGGCGGGGGCGGGGGCGGGGGCGGGGCAAAACAAAAGAACCACTTTGTTAATGTATTTTAATTAGTAGTGGGTTAACACTAAATTTCTTTTTTCCCCAATTTCAAAGTGCATGTGAAAGCCCCATAGATGCAGGTAAATTTTAACCATGAGCTCCAATTACTAGAGTGACAACATTCCCAATCCGTCTCCCGTTTAATTCTGTGTTCCAGCCTTATGAGATAAATATTCTTCTGTCGTAAATCCTATTCTCTTACACACAAAAAGCACATTTTCCCCCCTCCCCAACTAAATCATTGCCAGGCATTAGTAGTCATGGAAATTTACTTCATTGTTACTTTGCATAATCGCAGTAAGCCAGTTCGGTATTTTAACTGCGCATGTGCACAATGACATACATGTAGGTATCACGAATGACCCGTGACCTAATGTGCGCATACATGTATGAACGCGCAAGGTGGTCGCACAATGCGCACGTGTTAGATTCAATCAGAATGGGCAGTCACGTAAACATCGCGTGACACTACGTCAGCAATTTTATCCCGAATAACCTTTGACCTTCGGATACCGAACTGGCTTATTGTAAAATGTCAATCAGATTCTCTGAAGTACAGCGTGCACATACCGGTGCCGTAGTCTCTTGCACTATGAACATCTAACAAAAGAAAACCCACGCAGTCCTTTGTTTGTAACAAGGGACTGCGTGGGTTTTCTTTTGTTAGATGTTCATAGTGTTGTCGATCTACATTTTTGGTGTATGTATGCCTTTGGTGTATCACAGTTTATTATGGACGTAATTGGTTTTGCAGACACTTTGTAATGAAATGAACAGGCGCTGCATCAGAGTGGAATTTTTCACTGACATGCCCAATGTGTTTAGCCTAATTAATCATCAGAGCTGGTTCCATTGCCATTCTCTTTTGAAGTTTTCTTGCAGCTGGTAAATTTATCTCAGGGAATTTGTATGCACTGTTTATCGTTCTGTCTTTTACTCCATGCATGTTATTTTGTGTGCATGCAAGATCTTTTGTGGATATGTAAAGCCCTCAATTTCATTATGCATGGAAATTTCTTTTAGGGTCATTATTTTTAATAGCTGTTTTGATAAGACCAGTGCATTAGTTCTGGGTTGAGTATCGAGAGTACTGTAGTTTTTTTATGCATGTGGTTTAAGCATTGCTTGTTTTTGAAATAATTACATTCTTTATTGCTTGCTGGAGGCAAAATTACTCAGCACCAGCTGTGCTGAAATTTGAATGATTTCATCAAAAAGGAGAGTTCTCAATCAGGCAATTGTGCCCTCATGGCAGATGCAATCCCCTGTCACATGAATGGCTCAGTCCACCTGGCAGCACCCAGCTGTGATGTATGATTGGCTGGGGACCAGAAGATTTATATGCCATGGGGGATGTCATTCATTTGGCTGCCTGGGTCTGCTGATGGATAGATCAGATGAATTGACGTTGGGATGTGCCAGTATCAGGCACTGGAGCACGTTTCTCATGCCCACTATGCTGTAATTTCTGAAGTTGCTGCCTGTCAGGATTGAAGGGGTGGTCCAGCGGGGCTCTCCGGAGGATAACTTGAGCTTGAGGTCTGGAGAGATCGCATTATACACGTGTACTTCTGTTTAGAAATTGCCTGGGTAGAATTCCCAAGCGGGCATTTTAAAAGCCCCTTGCCACTGCTGTACCATGCTGCCTGGGATCCGTGGTTGAAGGCACAAACAATTAGAAACTGGAATCAAAAGACTAGACTGGTAGGCGGTGGCCGTGTTCATTGATGCAACGGGCTGGTTTAATCGGCCAATGAAAGCGGCTTTGTTTGGCCTGGATTCCAAGGTTCCTCGGTAATGAAATAGAGGCGCTCTCATCATCAGCTGCTGTTGCAAAGAGCAAATGATTGTGGCAAATGTCTCGTGGACACGTACATGTAGCAAGGTGCATAACCTGGAGCCTGTTTACATCTGTAGTCCTCCAATCGCAAATCTTAGTTGCCTTGTGCATCTCTATGGACAACACAGTGACATTTATGCTCACCCGTTTTCCGCCTGTTGGTTTTAGATAGGAAACTGCTGGGAACTAGTTTACGGGAACACCAATTCTGATGTAAAACTCTGATTCCATTGGCTTGTTACAACTGTTGCAGTGAGGCAAGTGCGGTGGGACAGTCAGGACTGTTTTCATTTGTTTGATGCGCCACAGACCACGGTTGAATGCAGACTGAAAGATTGACACTTGGACAGCAGTCAGACTCGTCCTTCATCATCCCTTACGGTACAAGGATTAGACACACTATCGAATCGCCAATCTCGGCAGAGTACAAGTACATGTCTTAATTTAACATTCAGCTTACTGCTTGATTAACTGGGAACACATGCTGAACATTATTACTGCAGAGGCTTCATACACGAAATCCAGTCAGTGACCCTCTGGCTAATCAGGATGATCCTCTGAAAATCAAGGACACACTGTTGAAGCTGATGGTATGCTGCACCACAGACCCAAAGCGGAGTGGGATGAGTGAATCCCTCAACTGTAAGTAAACAACTGATGTCAGGGTACATGTGTTTTAGCTGTGATGTACCACATGCAGGTGTAACATCCAGGTTTCTCCCTATAATGAATCTTCTTTGCATGGAGCTTATCAGAACCACAGTGCAGTAGACAATGATGTTGTCCCTCCGGTAATAAGCAGTTGCCACTGCAACAAACCCAAGCTCAGCATTGTACTCGGGCTACTCTACCGGATTATAAAAAAAAAAACCTGGGAAGTTTCCTTCTCACTTCAGCAACTTGCCACTCTATCTTGTAATTTCCTGGATAGTTTGGTCTGTGTTACACATCCCAGAGGAAATATCAATACCTGTACAGGTCCATTGAGATTTAGCTGGTAAGTGACAGTTGTATTGATTGATATATTGTTACAATATTGTAGATGTAGTGCAAGTCTGAGAGCAAACAGTGTATTTTAGGTTGGGGTGGGAGATGGGAGTACAATGTATCTTTGTACAAATAGTGCTTAATTAAAGAAAAAAATCTTCCCCAGGGGAAGGACTTTTTGTGAAGAATTTGTATTCATCTTCTGTCAATATTCTGGAAATATTCACACATTGAACTTTGCATATTAACAAATTATCCTTCCTGGGGATGAGGGGGGGGGGGGGGGGGGGGTGCTGTAATATGCGCTGTGTACCAGTTCAAAATGTGAATACTTTAAATTTGATACATGTATCCCAAAGAAAGTTACAGTAATTGGAGTGCTGCAGCCAAATGGTTAGTGAATCTGGCCAGTTGTGGCGGACCAATCAAGAGTGCGGGGTTCAAACTGCACCATGTGACCATGCTTTCTTAATTAGCACCCTTGGGCAAGGTGCTTAAAGGCAGTATACAACATTTGCTTTTGCTGTCCTTTTCAGAAATAAATGGATTTGGGGGTTACTATTTTATAACGTGCTAGCAAATACTGTAATATTGACCTGTTTAAAGTATTGTAGATGCTGGGAAAACAGATAGAAAAAAGTATGTTCTAGTAGTCTGGTTCCCGGACCATACCTCAGACAAAAGGGAGCAATTTATAGACTTTGGGAATTATCAGGTCGGGGAACTAGACTATTTCCAACGATTATATACATTTCCACTTTTCTTAAAAATGACAGCACACCAGGTGCTACATGTATGATTTTAGAGGATGCTGATATTTACTTAGTCTAGTATGAACATGCATGTCATTGTTTAGTACACATTTTTTGGGGGGTAATTTTATACATGTTTCATCACAGTCAAGAGTAAAGGTCTCCATGTACATTTGTATATATAGGCTGCCTGTAGTTTGCAAATATGGCTGTGTAACGAGGGGATTTAGGATTGATCCTAGAATGATTACAAGCTAAATCCTTACGTTGCTACAGGTGCACTTGTGTACCGTATTTTGCATGAACCTTGCTTTTATCCAACCCAACAATACCCTGCAGCTATTGACGTGTGAAGCCTGCTAAACCCAATTGAATCCAGCTGCTAGAACAAATGAGCTGTTGCTGACAAAATTCTACAGACATTTTTAGATAATGGATAGTGCTAGATTCAGCTTATGAAGGGTTAGTTAGCTAATTAAGGGTAAATACCATGCAAATTTATTTGATTCCCCAGTAAAATGCAGCGAACTGTACAATGCAGTTGGCCAACTGCATTGCACTTAATTGTGAAGAATTTTTTAAAACAATATTCTGACATTTTTTGTATTATTTTTTTTAATGCAAGTTTTCCCCACACAATGCTAAAAAGCCACTCGAGGTACAAAATCTTGAACGTCTTGCCGTTGATAATTGTAGAAGTAAAGTATTCATAAGATGGAATTTGCGTCGGGATGATGTACATATGTATATTCAATATTGGGTTTTGCCCTTCACCGACATATTTCATAAACACTGTATACTCGGTGTTGTCCCGAGAGATTATTTGGTAAAAATCACTCGGGTGGACTCGAACCCACGACCTCCTGCTTTCTAGTGCAGTAAAGTAGACCTGCAGAGTGAAGCCTGGGCATTTGTTAACGTGCCTCGGTTGGAAATACAATGGATATAAATCAGTGTTGTAGTCAAGACCATTCACAAGACCATTCACAAGACCATTCACAAGACCATTCACAAGACCATTCACAAGACCATTCACAAGACCATTCACAAGACCATTCACAAGACCATTCACAAGACCATTCACAAGACCATTCACAAGACCATTCACAAGACCAGCTTGTAACCAGCTTGTAACGGGCACAAGTAACAGGCATAAACCATGACAAAGGAATGCTTTTGTTACAGTTCATAGCTTAAGACTTGGATTAAGACTGCTGGTCTTGTGTGGTCTTGTGATGGTCTTGACTACAACACTGATATATTACTAGCCTGGAGTCTCATTGTTTGTGATCAGATTGCTCATTTGGCACTCGGGGAACGTGAGTGAATGTGTTTAGTTACATCAGAAGACTGATGTCGCTATTGGCATCATGCAGATGTTCAAGTAATTGAGAGCGCAGTTGTTGTGACCACTGGTGAATCACATGGTTTTCACTTAGTCTTTTTCACCTAAAATAAACATATTCACTCCAGTGAATATTTGGAATATACAGTGAAACCGAGAAAGAGATCAGTATATCTCCATTATGGGGGAATGATCATAAAATCAAAGGATATACATATATATCAGAAAGATTGAGACCTCAGCTTTCAAATGGCACCCCATTTGATGAAATTCGCTAATGGATTCATCTTGAAAAGCACTTTGAAAAAGGTGGTGGGAATTTCATTGTGGAAGATTCTTATTGACGAGGCACTTAATGTATGTATGTACCTGTGGCTAGGGCACCATGATAAATGGCCATTTTGATGTCTTTTACGATTTCTGTACCTTGTGCACATTTTCTTCAGCAGGCAAATGGGATATTTCACATCTCTGGTCAAAAAACGATAAGGAACCTGCACATCATGTGAATGATGGTTCAAGGATATCTCTGATGGCAGGTTTTTAACTGAGTACATCATTGCAGTGATAAACCATGAAGTTGAATGGCTGCCCTGTTTTTACCTTTAGGGTTCATAAAGTCGCAAGTTTTTATCACACCAGGAAACCTAGAGGATGTTTAAAACAGTGTCAGTTGGCAGATGTACATGTATGTCCTTGATCAGAATCAACAATTGATTGTTTGAGCATTGCATTGGCCCGAATAGGAATGGACGGACGATGTGAAAGTGTTCAGAATGAAATTCGCACCATGTTTTTTTCAAAGTGCTTTTTTCGGTATGAAGCCGTGGGCTAATTATATCGCATGGGATGTCACATGAAAGCTGAGATCTGAATCTTTTGGATAGATATCCTTTGGTTGAATAGTTGTTCTACCATAATGGGGAAATATTGTTTCTGGGTTTTCTTTTTTGGGAGACACTGTATATTAAGTTCCAGTCTTCTTCTGCACCGCTCTTGTCTTCGCTTTATACTTCCCTTTTAGGGTCTCTCGGTGTGTGGGCATGCATGTAGATCTAAGCAACATTGCATAGAACATAACGCATCCGCAAGTTTAAGGTTATCAAAACAGTGGGTTACAAATATTGTTGTTTATTTGTATATTATGATTGTATATTATGCATTAAATTTGTTGTTATTGCAGTTTTTGTTTACATGAGGACTGCGTCAACAGGAAGATTGCAGTTTGTGAAGTTCCACATTGTACTTCTCAAAGGATGAAAGATTATATACAGTTTTCCCCGAACATTTTTCTAGAAAAAAAGAAAATGCCATCTGATTTAAAATTATCCACCAGAAGAAGTTAGGTTTCTATTTTAATATGTGTATGTGTACGTTCCTAAAATTACGCTTATCTTTCTGAAGGATTCTACACATAGTGGCCAGCTGTAGGCTTATGCTATTGACGAATTCAATCAGTTCTATATTCCAGCAGAAATTAGGCAGACTGTTGGCTGTTATTGCCTCGGGCTTGGATTTGAGTTTCTGTGTACGACACCGGCCAACCAATTATATCATTTTGGGTCAGTGACCTAGACTTAATCGGGATTCAAAAGTTGAGCGCGCAATATGTACTTTTCGCTTCCAAGTTGTGTTGCGTTCCTTTGTTAACCTGTTGGTTTAGTCATCCAGAATTGCAGTGGAAATTTGTAGTATAAGTTCATCGAGATTGACACAATTGGGGTTATTAGAGAGTGGTGAGGGCCTTGTTTGGTTTTGTTTGCATAACTTTGAAAGAAATAGCCCGAGGGGAATTTTTCAGAAAGACAATGGAATAACAGTTCCCCAATGAAGTATTGAAAGGTTGTTCTTATTTTGGAGGTTATGTAGTCCTAATGAGTGCTTCATTAAATCTGAATGGTTTGCGAAGTGACAGCAGCCAGTTGAGGGTGAACTGACACCATGACCATTCTATGAACCCTCTGGGATGGATCACACCCACCCCCCTCTGCTTCTGACTGGGATTTCTTTACACTGCTTTTATGTTGTGTTGCTCCATCTACTCGAGTAGAGAGTACATCTCTTGTGTCACTACCCTAATGGACAGTTCATTTGCACCTACATCAGTCAGTTGTCATCCTAAACATTACTTTCTTTTGAATAAACATTTATGGGTCCTATCACTTCTGCATATAATTATGTTCAAAACATGGTGTGAAAATGATCTAAACTGCTGGAGACGGCTAACTGATTAGATTGACCCGAAATATTACAAACCAGCAAAATTGGCTGGCCTAACATTTTGAATTTTAGTAAAGGCCTTTGAGAAAGAACTTAATTAAGTTCAAAGCGTTAGGCCAGCTGATTTTGTTGATTCAAAACATACATTGTAGTGTAGTAAATCTGTCATTATGTTAACAAAATGTATGACATTTAATAATCAAACTAATAATAAGTCAACATTTATATGCATTCATCTGTCTAAAATGACACTCAAGGTACACAATAAAAAACAAACAATGCATTATGGCTGTGAGAACGATTTGTTGAAAAGAAATGTTTTGAGATTGGATTTGAAGCATTAGAAGGGATGGAGATGATCGGATGGTTCTTTGGGGAGCGTTCCAAACTGGTGGTACTGCCGCCAAGACGGATCTGTCTCCCAAGAATCTTGATCAGGTGTTGTTGGAGTGAAGAGCAGAGTGGCCGGTGGCTGGGCATATGGGTTGGCATATACATGGGAGCTTGACCACACAATGCTCTGTAAGTCAACATTAGCATACATGTACACTTGTAGGTGTGCATGTCAACATTAGATAGATTATGTATGCGAGGTATGCCGTTTTCTTCAAACCAGTCTTCTTAGAAATTTAAGACAGCTTCAACACACGTTCAAGTGCATTGCCACACATGTGTGCAATGCAATACAGCGTACGACTGCGTACGACTGCGTAACCCACACGTTTGATGAATGCAACATGCAGCTGCAATAAGTCAATTCCAATGTTGCCAACATATAGAATTTTTGTAGTCAAACACTAATTCCTTGTTGTTGTTTTTTTTGTATTCGTCGTGTTTTCCTCCAACAACTTACATGTATGCACCCTTTAACCCCTTGAGTATGACTTTTATAATGGATGCGGGTGAACAATGGAATAAATTTGCAGAAGAATGCGGGTATGGACGTCAATTGTCCAGAATGCGCAGAAGAATGCCGGTATAGGTGTCAATTCCGGCCAGGTGTTTCTTCAAACTGCTGCTATAGCCGCCATCCGTATTCAATGGGTTAGAACATTGTAGTGCCCTGGGCACATCCAAAGAATCCTTTGTTTCATTACTGTAGACAAGTAACACATGTTAACTGCTAATAAAGAAATTTAATCGAAACTATTTAGGATATTACTTTCCACTGAAACCCTTGACCAAGGGTTAAGCCTGGACTTATATATGCAAGTGGGATCTGAAATTGGGCCCCAGACATCCCTATTAAGGCCTTCCAAAAAAACCTTTCTGCCAAAACATTCCCCCAAATTACAAAAAAAAAATAATCTTTTCTTCACCTGTCACCTGACATGACCTGACCCCTAAGTGAACTTCTCTCAATTTGATTGAAGCCAGAATTTTCAAAGAAATTGTAATTCTATTAAACCAGGGTTGACACAGCCCACTAAGGCAGAACAACATTTTCCTCTTGATCAAATGTATTATTCTTGTTAGACTCCAGAAAAACCACCCCAATAAAGAAAATAATCATCATGATCATTGACAATGGCAGAAATGGCCGACCTTTAGCCCTAACAGTTACTTTCAAGCACTCATTAACCCCAACTCGCAATGGGGTGTGGAAAATTGTATTGCAATTGGAGGAGTTTAGACGGTTAGGGTTAATTAAGCATCATTAAAATGGCATCATCAACATCAGAAAGAGTTCATAAAGTTAAGACCATATTGAGTACACATTGTAGTAGGTGCTTTTTATTTTTGTTCAAAAATTGTTTTCTTCCAATTGGTTTGTAGCAGGAAATCCATTGATTAAATAGAAATTTTCAGTCAGAGCATAGACATTGCAGGTTTAAAAGAAAACAGAACGGCTGGTTCTGTGTTTTTGCTTCCCCCACCCCCCCCCCCAAAAAAAAACACACAAAAAAACAAAAACAAAACAAAACAAAACAAAACCCAACTGAATCTACCAGTGGGTGTACTCAAAAAGTTTGTGAATTGAAAATTGGTTGAAAATAACTAACATTCTTTACCCTCTTATTTTTGGTTAAGCTCTACAATAGAATCCTCTGAAATCCATATCATTCTTGCACCTGGGTTGGCTGATTTTCCCACCGAAATACCAGTAGTCACTGAACTTTTAAGCTGCTCTGTTATGAAAACATATTTTTGGACATGAATATCTGTGTTCCTTTTGTTGTCCCTCAGGAAACATGCAGATAGCAATGAATGTGTATTACACCTAGCTGTTTTGATATGTGATCAGGGGACCGTGGAAGCGTGAAAAATTAGCATTCAGCTTTTGCTTGACCAGCCTGTGGTGCAGATTTCTGCACAGCGAGTCTTGTGTGGGGTGCAGCACCCCAGGCAGTTATTACTGCGTGGAAAACAGTGGGAGGAGAGAGGGAGGGGAGGGGGGAGGGACTTTCAAGTTTATGCCTCATCTCGTGGCTAGAATCACCTTAAAGGTCTTGTGAGCTTCTCTCGTCATCAGGCAAAATATAATAATATTTTTTGGTTTTACTCTTTAACCAGAAATGGAATGGGGGGTCAGAAAGTACTTATAGAATTCTTTTTGGGATTAGTTTTGCTACCATCAGAAATGTAGTCTGTAATAGGTCAGGGGTGAGATTTGTCAGGATATTTTAAGGGGGTGCCTTTAGGCAAGTACAAACTATATGTTAATCTGGGGTCATCGTTGATTTTTTGTTGATTTTTCTTGGATTTTTCTTGGATTTTTCATTTTTGGCCTTAAACCCTTTTCGTGAAAGCTGCTGATCTTTCTGTTATAAACAAGAAACAAAAAACAATTTTTTTTTCTTGATTGCATGGGTATGCATGTGAAGCATGTTTCATGTTTCTACATTGGCTTATAGCTTGTGTGCTGTGACTTCATTGCTTTGACTTTACACTACATTTTGTAAGCGCCACAATAAATTGGGTATTGGGTTCAGCTGCCATCTTTGATTAAAAGTTCCATCATTTTAAATGAAGAGATTTAGGATCGGCTTGTGATATTTTATGGGGCCTTCCCCATGCACAGAAGCAGGTATCTCAAAAACAGCTGGAAAAAAAATTATCAAAGCCCCAAACTACTAGATGATTGCTTCACAGGATCTGTGATGCTCACACAGTTATCTCCTTAACTTTCGTATGGACAGACTTATGCAACCTAAAACGACTTTGCAAGTTGCGCCATAACCTGTTGAGCAAGTCATTGGCTTAACGAGGATGTTGATTGCTGGGAGAAGTCTGTGTTATTTTGTAGTTTTATGTAGATTGCGTATTGTGAAATAGAACGGCCAACTATTTCTGCCATGAATTAACAAAAAAGTGACTTTTTGAGAGCTATTTTTATTTTTAGTCCCCTTTAGCCTACTGGTGCCATTTGTCTAAAAGTCGTCGCTGCGGGCAGCAAACAAATCTGACATTATAACATACACGAACCCCCTTTTGTGTCTAGTGCTAGAATGACTTAACTGTTGTGCAACTTCCGCACTAAAATGTTGCACAAGTACATAGAGTAGCACAGTTGCGTACATTTTATGAAATTGACCTCTGTTCTGATGAGATCCTATGCCATTCCTCCATTTACTGTACTACATAATAAGATATAGCCTTTCGAAGACCGTCTCTCGAAAAGAGAAAACCTCAAGGCCATTTAGTGGGATTCAGTTTTCATTCACACTTTGTCTTACAATCTGCTTCAGTCTCAAGTGTATATCTACTTGTTGTCTAGAAGATATTTTTGGTGCTATTTTTGTGACCAACAATCAGTGCCTGCAAATAGCTCAACCTGGCATGCAGTAGATTATCATGTTTACAGATAGGGTACAGAATTTCTCTGATCATTTTTTCATATACCATCCATGAGTGAAAGTACATCAGTGTATATGCCTATCACGGTCCCCCCAGAAGTGCACGCATGTGTAGGGTCAACTGGAGGCCTGTCCTCATTCCAGGCTAAATTAATATCGCAAAACAAAGATCCTTGCTGGTCCAGTTGGCGGTCATTGCTAAATTGCAGGGAAATCAGCGCTTAAAGGTACATGTGTCGTCTGGTGTCATGCAAACATTCAAATTGACTTTGGTTGTAACGGTCCTTGATGCATCACCATTTATTACAGCTTTGAAACCTGAAAACGACAAGCTGTTGGTATCATTTTATGTGTGGTATATGGTCAGACATGGTACATGTAGATTACGGACTTGGACATTATTTGCAGTCCAAATCTGCACTGCCTGACTATGGACAGTGTGCCCCTTGAAGGTCTGTTCCTTGGTCGCTCTGGTTAATCACGGCTTCGGAATTAGTTGTCCGATTTAGATCGTCCTAGACTCCAGGTCATTCGGACATCCTTGGAAAATACTCATCATTTCTGAGTTCATGTGTTAATCTTGATTTGTAAGTGCATGGAACTTGTTCCCCAGTGCCAGCTTCTTTTCCTATCCACGCTCCCTGGCATTGGTTTATTCAAGTGTTGATTCCAACTAGAATTTAATCCAAGGTTATCCCCTGAATCGGTGTTAGGCCTGTGATTTCTGTATGTTTAAACATTTAAAGGTACATGTAGTGTACACGATTGGTAATTCTCCAAAAAGAAATTAACTGAATTATAATGAAATACCTATACTAGACTGTAAGTTAACAGCAATCCCAATCATCCTGTGAAATGATGGCACCTGGTGTGCTGTCGTTTTCAAGAAAAGTTGAAATTTATATCGTTTTCCAAGGATTGTTCCGCATAACAATCGTTAGGAAAATAACAGATTTTTAAAAAATACTGCCCTTTATTGACCGAATGTAGTTAGTCCGCGTTGCATCTAAAATGGGTTAACAGCTACGTGCTGAGCAAACGGCCTCGAATGATTTTTTGCTCAGCAGAAAGAATGTAGCATTTTAGGAAAAAAAATCTTGTAGTTTGACATAGGTTTAACCTAGTGATTTTGGATATTGTGAAAGGTCCCATAAAGTCTTATTTCCTGGGCTTTTGTATATTTGTTAGTTACATGTACACAAAATCCTACCATGGTTGTGAATTCTGAATAACCGTTCGGGAACACAGTGATCAAAAGAAGTGAAGCCTGACAATTTAATGTGGAATTTATTTGTCAGCTTTCCGTAATCCATAACAATCACAGTCAAGCCTCATCTTGACAAATGCCCAAGTACATGTAATTCCATGGATAAGGATGTTTGACAAGGCCACCCTGTGCAAGGATAACTCGGAGCAGTTGTTTTTTTTCCTTCAAAAATGGTTGCATTCATTTGCCTGCGGGTTCCTAACGATGTGCATGATGTCCGTAAATCATGAGTTTTAATCAGGAAGCAGTCCCGAGAGCTGTTCGTTATGGTGTCCGACTGGGACGCGACAAGCATTCATCATTGTCTTTTGAATGAGGCTGGCTTGTACTGGGCAGGATTTTATTTGAATGCTGGTCTGTATGGAGTGCTTGATGCTGCCATTATTCAGCCTTCAGGGATTTTTTTTAGCAAATGGAAATGGCCAGAAGAGAAACTTAAATTTGTGGTTGTTCTGTGAATACATAGTCTAGTTTACTGAAATCCTTCTATTGCACTCCAGGTGCCAACTGTTGAAGGTACTGGCCGGCCTAACGAGAATTCATTGATTGGCAGTAACTGTGCATGTGCAGCAAGCTTTTACATCAGCCCTATGCGCAGCTGGCCTAAAATGAATATCTGAATGTGCTCAAAACTGCACGCACAGAAGCATATATGGCAGTGACTGCCCACTCAGTGCAACAATTTTTGCATCGTCACTACAAAGCTATCAAGATTTTTCTTCTGTTCATCAACTAAACCACCATTTCCATCTGCATCAGCCTCCTCTCTTTCCTCCCCAATAATTGTCTCGGACCAAGTGAACGTTCTGCATCTTTACAGGCAATCTTCATTCCTACCTCCTCGACAACCCCTCCAGAAAGAGAGAGCAAGCATGAAGTCCTTATCCAATGATGCAAAGGCAGGTCAGGGTCGATCATATCACCCCCCCCCCCCCCCCCATCCTTATACAGTGTTGAAGCACAGAGCAGCTCAATTTTATCAAAGTGCTATTCTAATTACTATTGACTTGTCATTTAAATCCACATTAGAGGAAGGAAAAGGAGCGGTGAGGATTGGCAAATGACATCAGGATGCTAGTTCTGTTTAGCGGTCAGGATTTGAGGGGAGTTCAGGGGCTTAAACATCCCACGTTTGACAGTACAAGTCAGTAGTGTTGTAGCTAAGCTCGTTGTCATAAATATCTGTACAAATATGAGTACGTAAATAATGTACTGAAGTACGAGTCTGAGATTGGAGTATGAGTCTGTATGAGTTCCAATATGAGTACAAAGACAGTTACTAGTATTCCAACACTTTGTTTGTAATCAATTGCAGTTTCATAAGTGCGAGAAAAATGTACTCGAGTACAAGGACGGTTGGGTCATTCTATAAATTTGGGGTCCAAAAGAGGGGCATTATTTTGGTGTCCCTGTTACACCTGACCTGTGTAATTTCCCATCAAGTATCATTGAAATTGACTTCACACTATTTTGTTTACTTGTTTGGCAGGTACTATACTTTACATAATCACTCTTGGCGATAGAAGATACTTGTACTACTAAAGGAATGTGTCCTGAATTGCAAAATCTTATACATGTCGGATGTTACAGGGACATAAAAAATGGACACCAAAATGTATGGAATGACCCGGATACAAGTACATGTATGAATCACACTGCTATTCTTGGGGAGATTTTTGCTTTCTAATGATGCTGATCTCGGTATTTCCGTGAAGAAATTTTAGGTTTTTAATTCACATTGCCCATATCAGATTATTCTAATTTTCTCGCATTTCCATGATGCTAGAATGCCGACAAAAAACGCCCAGCAAATTTCAGAATACAGCAGCTCATCAGAAGCAACATGTTGCTGTTTACTTGTATGAAATACTTTTTGCTGCATTTTTTTAAGGCAGTGTGCATTAGTGTTGGGTGATATTCACTTTCCTGGAGTCGACGAGTCGGCAGCTTAAAAGTCGCGACTTCAACTAAGAGTCACCGTCTTTTGGCAGATTAATTTTGGAAATTGGTTAAACACCAACATTATTGATAGAAACAATCCATACAGAGCTGCCAACCTATTTAAATTAATTTCCGTATTCAGGAATTAAAAAAACAGTATTTTACTCAGAAAATCCTTCTTTTTTCATGAAATTTACACTTTACCTGAAAATCGGAACAAAATTTGTGCAGACGGTCTTAAAAACACAGACTCGCACACAAAAAGGAAACGGTGCGGGGGATACAAAGAGCACGGAACTCAGCGGAAACGCGTAATAATGAACTAATACACGCGCAGTTATATAATAGCATAATATGCATGACAAAACACTATTATGGTCAGATTTAGGAATTTTAAAACCTAAAAAAAAGTAGACTTTATCAATAGCAGGAGTCAGAGACGCGACTAGCGTTACAAGTCACGACTCCGACTTCAGTCCACTGAGTCGCCCAATGCCTGTGTGCATGAACCTGTCATTCCAAGAGTGTCAATTGAGTTCCCATAACTAACCCTCCAGGGCATCTTTGCTAGAGCCCTGCCAGACGCTTCAGATTGCATACTTTGTCACATTGACTTGTGTGCAGAGTGCAGCAAAGTGGAGCTGTCAGCATGTGCACTGTGCTGCGTCTGGCAGGGTTAGGGTTCTGATATGTGTACGGGTGCAAAGTTAAAGTCGTTTTACAACTTGGCAAATCAATACATTGCAATTTGAAGTGCTTCTTGTCTGAACTGTCTTACAAGGAATTGTCAACGGATAATAGAAACGGTTGTTATTGATAGTTACCCAAACATAATAAAAGAATTCAAGTAAACTGCTGTCACCAATGAATGTTTAATTGTCACCAATAAAATGTTTAAAGCGACAGTTTCTTCTTTGGATGTTTTTTCCTCGTACTCGGGAGTTTTTTACAAATTTGACTTGGAATGTTAATGTGGCAGTTTCAAGTTTGAAGATCGATTAGCCTTGCAAAAGTCTTGTTGATGGGGGAGGGCCCCTCAAACTTGATCGTCAACAGCCTTGGTTGTGAGGCCTTGGTTTGTCTGCCCTTGAGATTGTTTCCAGATGGAGAAAGGTGTCCCTCAGGGAAAGGGAGACCTGGCTTAATAATTAGAGATGATGGATGTCAGGCTTAGTTTTACAGGAGCAGGGGGATTTCACTTGTGTGATTTGTCAACTTTTGAAAATTCTATGTTGTTGCCACATAACCCATAATTCATCTTTATAGGAAGGGCAGGAAGAGGTTTATACATTGTAGGCATTAAAGTTTGCACCAATGAAGAGATCACTTGCAAAAGTGTATTCCAGTTCGTTTTTATTCTGGAGACAGGAATAAGTAGTGAAGAGTGACTAAAGCCGCGTTTCCATTGGACTTACAATTGTAAAAAGTTACCCTGCGTAATTGTTGACATTCCACAGTGGTTATTCTTCCGTGCGTCCGCACTTGGATTACCCGGCTTGCGGAAAGTCCTTGGCATGTAAATTTTGCAGTGTGCAAAATGCACGTTTTACATTTACAGTGGCTGTCCGCACTTGACTT
This sequence comes from Hippasteria phrygiana, assembly GCA_037893225.1. Lineage (NCBI taxonomy): Eukaryota > Metazoa > Echinodermata > Asteroidea > Valvatida > Goniasteridae > Hippasteria > Hippasteria phrygiana. The sequence continues at coordinate 213,396 of JAZGUH010000544.1, forward strand.
TCAGCGATGTGAAACTGGCCACGTAACTCTTCAGCTGAACGGTTGGCCCTGTAAAAGTTACCGCTGCAGAGGGATAAACGGACAACCGACGGTCGACACTTGACAATTTGGATTAGTTTCCTAGTTATGGCATGCTTCAATGAAAAATTGCATTAAAATTGTGTCTTTGGGATTGACTGTAAAATTGATAACCTTGTCTGCAGACCAGTCATGAAGAGAGTTGTACAACAAGATCAATTAAGACTCCTAACGTTTCATTGATTCTGAAACTTGGTGTTTACTTTGATCACAGTTATGCTCAACTTTGACATCAATACCGGTGTGTTTATCTTGCTTGAAATAATAGTTTCAAGATTCATATATTCCGTTACGGCCTGTGAAACCTACTTTCATCCCCTTGTTCATTCCCTCCCTCAGGTTCAGGATAAACTCTGTGTAGCTCATGGTATTATCCCATCTGTACAAATGCTCCATCATCCATTATTCATCTTCCTCCAGCTAGTCCTAGGTAGTCTCCTCCAGCGCCGACATTCCTGGCATGCCAGCATCATCTCAAAGACCTGCCTTGGAATGTTGACAAAATATCTGACAATGTAATGCCTTAAAGAGCGGTGTGTATGGAAAACATGGCCCTCACTGCCTCACTGCCTCACTGCCTCCCTGCAACTGTTTCCACTTTGAGAGATACTTTAAAGGGTTTGTGCATTGATGGTGCATTGATGAAGCACATGATTTGTCTCGGTCCTAGCAGTTTTGCACAACAAAATCTATTGAGTTTTTGTTGTTGAATGTTCACCATCAGAATGCACTTCCAAAAAACAGTTTTCATATTTTGAGAAAAAGACTTAAAACTAAGCCTGTTCGATATGATGATATTTCCCGATATTTCAATATTTTTTTCATATCGAAAATCGTATCGGCCCCTTTAAAAATAACGGAATATCGGGGAATTCGATATACCGAAGAATATCGCGATATATGTTCCTTTTGGCCGCATTAAGTGTGGATTTGTTCAGTTTACCTTGCTCGAAATTCCAGTTATTTCCAATTATTGGACGGTAGAATAGTATATAATGTATCATGATGTACCATGGCATGCATGGAGGAATAGAAAAATACATACATCACTAAATGTGTCGTTTCTTTGACCGTTTTCTAAACCTCCACATGACATCTTTGCTCCGCGCGATTTACCCTCCGCGCCTTGCGTATGTCAAGTGCAAACAACCACACTGAATGCTACCGTCTTATTCCCAGTGTACAATGTACGTACTTACAGGCTTGCGAACTCGTCTTGAGATCGAGGGGTATGGCAATTGTTTGCAATAAGGTCAACCCCTGTAGCGCATCTGCGCGTTGCTTTGTTGCTAGCCTTGGTCAAGTGCAAGCAACCGCACTGAATGCCACCGTCTTTCCCCAGTGTACAAGGCACACGTACGTGTAGTTACGTGTAGCGAATTGAACTGCGTCTTGAGAAAAGATTAAAACACGTGCCGCGCATCCATTGTACATTGTGCAATGTCATGTCGTCTTCAAAAAATATACGACACGATCGTTTTTTGACAGCTCGCATGTGTTTTTCCATGGTATTATCATCTGTTACTAATCAACAATGCTGAAATAGAAACAAACGCTAGTCTTTCTGGAGTGCCATAAAGAAGCCAACTGAAGGTAAATGTCGTAAAACTCCAAATACTCAACAAGCGGAGGGAAGCCTTGTCAACCCGGGCCCCCGTTCCCCGGCCCCGTTCCTGCCGTGTCCCGGCCCCGAACTAGCCAGCCCCCTGCCTGATTCGCGATCTCGGTGGCCGGCCCCGATATTAAATTTTAGCGGATCTGAGCTCAATCCCAGCGGGCCCGATCTGGCCCCGATCTCATGATGCCGTGGTGACTTCCATCATGTATTTTGTTTCTATTCTTCCGTTCTTCCGGTAAGGAAAAAGTGACGTCATCACGATAATATCGAATATCGCGATATTTTTTTTGCCGATATTTCGGTATCAAAATAAATGGATATCGAACAGCCTTACTTAAAACTAGCTTTTTTTCAAGAAAATGTTTCTGATATCCGTATCTTGATTTAAGAAGCCCCGAATCAGAACTTTTTCTAAATTTCTTGATTTAAGAAACTTAGAATAAGAATTTTTTTGGCTTAAATGTTGTCAAATTAAGAACAAAAAGGGAAATGTTTTTCTTGTTGCTTGAAAAGAACTCATCAATCCAAAAATAGCTAGAAATATTTTTTACTAATTTTTGGCAAGACGAGAAAACCTATTTACTTTTTGGAATCAAGAAAAAAAATCTGTTTCATTTAATAAGGAAATACATTTGCAGTTTTTGTCTTAAGTTAAGAAATAATTTCTTCCCTTGTGGATTGTTTGACAAAATAATTTGTTGAGGAATTATCCTGAAAGAAGAGAAGTTTTCTATAGATTATTTCAGAGTTGTTTTCGAGGTTTTCTTATGAATGTTATGGTTTCAGAAATTTGCAATTTCAAGAAAGGTTTTCTTACATAAGAAAACTTAGGCCGTGTGGGGCATCATTCTTGTTCATATTTTTATGCATGCTTTAGGATTTAAGATTTTTGCATGGACACAAAAATGTGTTCATACATGTACCGGTAGGTGATATTTTAAGATTTGAACTCATTAATTTTTACTCTTTACTTTATTCCTTCAAGTACCTGTGGAAAAAAAACTTTTGGGGGGAGGGAGGGGGGGGGGGGGTGAGGAGAAGGGATGGTGAAGTGGGGGCGGGCTTATCCGAGTAGGATTTGAAGTCTGGTTGCTTTATAGCTGTTGGCATAAAGGTTGCTTGTGTGCATCAGCCCATGTTGGCTAATTTTTGTCTACATTATGACAGCAATGTGATACAGAAAAGATGTTGAATTTTGCATTATTCAGATGTAATTTAAATATGCTGCAGTTAACCAGAGCTTGCCCCGATTAACCTGAGCCTGTGTATGGTTTAGCTTCAAGATTCAAACTAGGTAATATGCAGTCAGACATGTTGACAAGCCATTTCTTTCCTCAGTGGTGCATGCTGTACAGATAAATTGTTGGCTCCAAAACCCTTGACCGATTTTCAGATTTGTTAATTAAAGATCGTTTGCATAGATGGGATTCTTCCATTAAGAGTGCAAATGCTCAAGGCTTTTTAGGAGAGTTAAGCCGTGTTTCCATTGGACTTATTTTTGTCAATCTACCGTGACTTTTCTGCAGAATGACAAAATTAAGTCCAATGGGGACATGCGGTAAACTACATCCCTGTCAACTTACCGCGACCTTGATGTAAAACTACCAGGCTGAAAGTGGTCGCGGAAGATATCCGCGTGGCCGCGGAAAGTCGATAGGGATGATAAAAAAGTCCAATGGAAATTGCCCCTCACTTTAGAACTACCGCGACCACTCGGAAAAGCATTGTGTAAACAATTTCCTGTATTACGTCAACTGCCCAGTGATTATCGCTAGAGTGTGCGCGAAAATGGTGGTATGGCTTCCTGTCTCTTTGTGTATATTATGGCCACATGTGATTACATGCAGTTGACCTAGTGCTTTTCAGCGGAACGAACCGACAGGCGACCCTGTATGTGCGTACAACAACTATGTTGCATTTTTTTCTCAATCTGCAGTTTTTTCCTCAAAATTTTGTAAATTGAAATGCTTTTTTTTCCCCCAAAACACTTTTCAAAATACTGTTGCACACATTGCAGATCCTTGATAATGTTGCGGTAGTACATTGTAGGTCTGTTGCAAGCTAAAACCTATTAGAGTTATCGTTGGAACGCAACTTTTTTAGCCAGCCCCGGGGCTAGCCAGCTTTGGGGCTAGCCCCGAAAATTTGTGGGGCTAGCCTCGCTTTCAGCTCAGTGGGACTTCTTTTTATGACCTAGCTCCACCGTATTTGTGATTTGGACGCAACTGACCAACATTTGTAGCCCACATGTCAGTTGAATGTACCATCACCCCATGAACACATATAACGTAACATGTTTGGAGACCTTTTAGCTCCACAGCAACTCTAGCTCCGGAGCTAACCATCATTGTATGAACGTGAGCACATTTTAGATTTGATCACTAGATGCTCTGTATGTACAATGTAGTGCATTCTCGGTATCTCATGGCCACTCGGGGAAACATTTCCTGCTGAAAAAATTAAATCTTTCTATTTAACGATACTGGTCTTTACCAATGTGGAAATTTCGCAAGGCAAATTGGCCTTGCAAAATCCCTTATCATTGCTGCACAAGTACAGTTGTGGACAAAAGTTTGCATACACATGTATACTTTGACAGAAAGTATTTCCGGGGCTATTCAAAATTGTCAATGTTTAAAAAAAAAAAATTCTAAATTTGTTTTACACCCACCCACCCAATTTTCGATCGTAATTTTAAATTCAGTAAAAAAATAAATAATAAAATGTCCAGTTCAGTGATGGCGAGATGCAGCTGTCGGCCTCCCCCCCCCCCCCCCCCCCCCGCCCCGCCTGAACATGTGCCCTGATGATGTCTTGTAATTCATTTAGTAGTGGGGAATGCTTGGTTGCAGTCATAATTGTAATCGGCAAATCAAAAGAGCTTTTAAAAAATAATCTTTCTTTTTTTATTGAAAAGTAAATTTCGATTTTCAATCATGAAAATTTGGAATGGCCCCTTAATTAGAGCAATAAATTGTTCCTTCCGTTGTTCTTGGAGCTGGGTTTTTTTCGTACAATTTAGTTTTGCACATTTTCGTTATATAAATATAAATCATTTTTCAAAGTCTTTCCTCATTGCTCGTGCATGTTTAATCATTTAGATGTTGTTCAGAGCATTGAGAAGGATTGGGGGTGTATTTTAAGGACTACGTTGTGTGGGTAGGCATCGACCGCGTAGTGGGGGCATTTTTATTTGTTAGGCAAATTAGGACCGAGTTATGGGGACATTTCTCTGTCCCCATAATGATTTTGGTCCCCACAGCGTCTATAGCATGACCAGTGTATGTCCCCACAATTACGGTGCTAGACTGTGTGTGGGTTTGTTTTTACATTCAATAGGGGACCTTTAACAACACAGGACAATGGGGACCTTTCTCAACCGGGGCCCCCATTTGAAAACCGTGTACAAAACCAATGAGGGTCCTTGCCAAAAAGTATGAACAATAGAACATACCCGATTGAAGGTGTTTTAATACACACTTGAGTGTGTGTAAACTTTTGAAGGCATACTTCAGTACTAATTAGATACATGTAACATATTGACTCATGGTTGGACAGCTTCTAGAGTTATATGTGGATGGGTCTTTACACCTGTAGGGCAGTCTGGCCGGGAAGTATTGTATTCTGGCAAGATCTCCCTGAAGATCAACTTACACAATCTGTTGCAGGTTGTGTATTTATACTGGACAGGAATCATATAGCTTGCCAGTTGCATTGGTAAACAAACTATGGCTAAAGTTGGATGGAATTCATGATTAGGCCGTGATAGGTTTCACAGCCCTGTACAGCTGGTCAGCAGAGGGATTGCTATGCGTATTTCTATCCTCTTTAAGATGGATCCAGGTCCGAGGTGAATAAATAAATAATGGATGGGTTATCAGGATTGCGGTTATCCGTAGCCAAGGTTTTCCTTGCGATCGATCGGCCCTTAAGAATTCACCGCACTTGATCCTTGACACAGTTATTCATCTGATTTGGCTGTCTTCTTAGCTGATCGAATCAAACGCTGTGTGTGTCACCTGTCATATCAACAGGAGTGAAAGTCAGAAAATCGTATTGACTAGAATGGCTGGAATCAGTGTTGACAAGGGAGTAGTTCATTTTTAGATCGATTCCATGCCAACATGTACGTGTACCTTTATATTTCCAAATCTGACAGATGCCCCTGTAAAACTTGTTCATGAGGCAATTTTTTTTTTTAGAGATGTGACTTTGCTGGTAAGATGCTCAAAATCACTCCTTGCTAAAGCAGTGGTCGGGCACCTGGGACAACAACAACAAATACCGAGCTACAAGAATTCACCCACATAATACATGTATGTAGTTTGCCCATGGACAACCAGCACAAACCCTGGCAAAAATTCCTGAGACATTTTAGCTCGGTGTCACTTTATGGGTACATTTGTACCTGTTCCTGCAAATTTTAAATAAAATTACAAAAAGCTTTAGTCCAAATTACAATCCAAGCTTACGTGTAGTTGGTCCAGTTCAGGGTTCTTTGGGTTTTTAAGATGAGGTGGCTACCTCAACAAAAAAAAGGTGTAAAATGCTGCGCGACACGTACATTGTACATTGTACGCATGACCTTTTGTGCACATTGCAAGTGGACTAATATGCATATTAAATTGAAATTGTTCAAAGTTAGGAGGAGCTGTCATTTTTATCCTTGCCATCAGAATCTTTCTCAGAAGCTCGAAGTGAAAAAAAACAAACTGGGATTTGAACCTGCGACCTCCAGGATCTTTCCCTATGTTTGTGGTCTTCCAAATTGTCAGTGTCTTTGTCTTTGGGCGCTAGTCAGAAGTCATAAACCCAGAATGCCGTATAGCCAGGGATCACGCCAAGTTTTACAATACAAACTGGAGAAGCGACATTATGAGGATCACTCAAGAGCGCTGGTACGGTATTCCGGAGGTAGCAGGTTCAAATCCTGCTTTTGTTGTAAAAATACATCACGAATCAAGACAGGAATCCGCATTTATAAACAAAACAACAACATGCAGAGCTGATTATTTTTATTTTTCATTGCAAGTTTTAATAATGGCAAAAAACCCTGAGGCGGCCACAAAAATTAGCGAGGCTGGCCGCTTCACATTTGAATGGGCATGGCGAAACACTTGTCCACTTAATCCCAAAAGGAAACTAAAAGCATTTTTGTGCTGTTTCTATTTTGCTTTTGCTGTAATTTTCAGAAATAAATGGATTTGGGGGTTAGTATTTTATAGCGTGCTAGCAAATACTGCCCAGTGACCTGTTTAAAGTTTCGTGTGTATAGATGTTGGAAAAACCATGAAAAAAGGAGTAGTCTGTTCCCTGACCATACCTTAGACAAAACAGAGCAATTTTTATAGACGTGCAGTATTTCATAATAATTCAGTAGTTTTGCTTTTTGATGTTTGCAAATGGTGTACACTTTTGAGCCAGTTTTGCCTGTGTAAGCTTGTGGGACATACTTTCTCTTTATGAAATGAAAGATGGCTTGGAGCCATGACATTGACCCGGACTGTGGATCCATGACTGAAAGATGCACAATTCTGGCTGCACAGCAGAAAATTGTGTGCTTGGCAGTTGCATGAAATTAGCCCCGACTGTAAAACACTACACAAGGGACTGTTTTCATGAATTTACACAACCAAGGACAACTGTGACAGCCCTGGGACTGAATTTAGCACTTGAATTTATGTGTGGAAACTTTGTCATTTGATTCCTTTGTGCTGATTGAATACCCGCCTGCCTGATGACAGTCATTCAGTGTGATTGCATAGCACGGCCAAAGTGGAGGAATGCCGTATGGTTTCTGGGCAAACAAACAAATCCAGCCAGCTAGAATTGAGACAATCAATTATGAATATCTTTAAACTGCTTGTCATCGTTACTATTGATGAATGTTTGCACATATACAAAAAAATCGTAAGTGTAGTATGGTTTTAAAAAAATCTTTTTCTTTTAAATTGTAAACTGTATGGATGCATGTGTACATACACGTACATGTATGTTGGTTTTTTATATTTTTTTTATAGTTGATAAATAAAATAAAAGTTTTGTGTGCATAGATGCTGGGAAAACAGAAAAAAAATGTGTTTAGTAGTCTGGTTACCTGACCATACTTTAGACAAAATGGAGCAATATGTAGTCAGGGAATTATCAGGTTGGGGAGCTAGACTATATTGTCGGCTGAGAATCGCTGGAAAACGATATAAATTTCTACTTTTCTTGAAAAGGACAGCACTTCAGGTGCCATGATTTTACAGGATGCTTGAGACTGCTATTTACTTACAGTCTAGTACGATATTGTAATAATTCAGTAGTTTTTTTTTTACAAATGTTGTATACCCTCTTTAAGGTCATTGTCATCACAATGGAGACTTGAAAAATGGGGCTGGTTTCTTGGGTTGCTAAGCACGTGATTTTCTGCTAATAGAACCTCCGTCCTTTTTTCTAAAGACTAAGCTTTTAGTACAGGAAAAAGCTCGCTAACTTTAAAGAGGGATAAATTGCTTAAATAGTGACTCAACAATAGAAATCTTAGGCACAGGTGTTAACATAATATAATAAGAATAATTTTAATAACAGGCATACAGAATGTTCCTTTTAGTTCAACTAAATCACAGCGTTTACAATTATTATTACCCGTGTTCATCAGGCCCAACAATCATTCCTGAAACCTTCTCAACTCCCTGGGGAGTATGCAGCCCGGCTGCAAGTTAAGCGCACATGGGCTAATCAAACACATAACCATCACTGCCCTCACAGGTACCAATTTAACTCCTGGGTGGAGAGAAGCAACTTATGACAAAGTGTCTTGCTCAAGGACACAAGCACCACTGGTCTGGAACTCGCAATCTGCAGTATCACCGAGATCTTGACTCCGGAGGTTTTATACAGGGTGGTAAAAAAAACAAAAAAACAGAACGGCATACTTCCACTACCTTTAGAGTCAAACCACCTGTCATGGATGGATGTCAAATCTTTTTAGAAGAAAAATGATACTAAGACCTCCGATTCGGTCCAGTAGTTTTACCTTAGAGCCTATTTTGTGAAGCAAAGTCGGGTCACTTGACCATTTGTTCCATGCAGAAAAGAGCATGATGATAGCATACTTGTTATACAATGTACCTCGGGACCAAATGAACCCTGACTTTGTTTCACAAAATAGGTTCTGGAACAAAAACTACTGGACCGAATCAGGAGATCTTGGTATCATTTTTCTTTTTATAACAAAATTACCCATGCATTGGTATAGGGCTGTCCCGAATATAGCGAATATTTGAATAGCTTTTTGCCGGTTCGAATATTTGAAAAAAATATATGCACGTACAGATACGACTCTGATGCTATTTTAATAGAAAAGTTACGGCGCTTAAGCAGTGTCAAATGCAGTATTTTTTTGTGGACAGAGGTTTATTGTTCCCGACCGAAAAACTCTTGACACTTCTAAAATAATTAATGCAAAAACTCAGGCTGGAGCTTGGTTTCTTGTTATCAGAACGTTATTCGTTATTTGAACGTTATTCGTAATGATCGTTATTCGTAATGATCTTGATACAATGCAAAAATTGTCCATCGGGTGATCTATAATATCAATCGTTGCGTGTAAAACACCGGTGTGCTTTGCGTGGAACTTTTTACCGGCATGGCATGCAGTTGCAGCAGATGCCTGAAAGACTTGATCGGCGAGTATCGAATATTTGAATATTCGGTCAAGCCCAGTCTCAAATAATCGAATACTAAATTATTCGAAAATGAACAGCCCTACATTGGTATATAGGTTGTTCGAGTCTCAGGGTAGGGGAAGTATGGCGTTCCGTTTTTTGGGGGGCCACCCTGTGTAAGTGTGAGTCTGTCAAACAGATGTATGACAAGATACAATAAGAAACCGCAAGAATAATTTTGTTATACTTAGAGGATCTGGTTATCCAGAAGAATCAATATCGGAGAAGAATCGATACCAGGTTTCTTTTTTTATAATTCCATGGATTGAGCAGTAAATAAATAATTTCAGTGCATATCTGATGTGTCCATCACAAATGGCTGTTGAAACTGCAGGGGGATTTTACGTTGCACAGCTGACTGTCTCCCCTGTTGAGATGAAAACCCTTGTGGTTTTCCTGTCCGTTCCTGGCCAACATGGCCTGAACCAAACTGGCCAGCATGTTGGTAACAAGATAATTTGTGTCGCACGCTGCTCATTAATCCCCAGCAATTTTCCACTCCTGTTTCCAGTGTGAAATTAATTGCAGTTCGCACGCGGGTCAAGGCTGTTCAAAGTGGGTTGCTTTTCCATTTTATCACTTTTGAATCCAGGTGCGATACATGTATCTGGGATCCATAAAGGTTTAGATGCATTTGGGAATTAAAACAAATTATTAAAAAAAAAAAATTTAAATAAAATAATAAATCTATAATTGGGAAGAATTTCATTGTTTCTCATTTCCATTTTTGAAGAAAAGCAGGTCCTTGTACATTGGTTACCTTCTGAAAAATGACTTTAGCCTGTGAGCGTATCTATACACAAGCAATTTTTGTTCAACTATTTTCAGCTATTTTCAATGCTCACAACAGAAAAGATTGTCTTTTTAACAAATATTTATCATTTGTAAGTAAGCAAGATTTTGCTAGCCTTTGTGGAAGTTGTTGCCATAGGAGATTTTTCACTATGCTCTTGTATGTATACATGTATTTGGATTTTTAAGTTTTGAAATGAATTGAATTATGCGGCATGCCTGCTATTAAACTAGGCATGAATGGTTATTCACACTCATTTCAGTTTTGAAATTCCTTCTCCAAACATTTTTGGTTGGTGTGAGTTTGGTCTCAGGAATGCTTCACCAGATAAAAGACTTGCGCAGTCTGCTGAGATGAAACATCTGCACTGAAATAGCATCAGTATCTGGAGAAGTCCGTTAGGCTGAGTGTGTGAATATATACAGACTGGATTAGAACCAACTGGACAGGGAAGAGTGATTGGAATCCCTAGAGTTGAATCAGTCCTTCTGGCGATGTTACTCTCACCCAGGCCCTGCAAGGGGAAAAAGAACACTATTCCCCCAGTAAGACGCAGAGAGAAAAATGTAAGCTAGAACTCTGTGAGTTCCTATGTACCTATTTGTGATGTGGCACCACGAAATGACGGAAAAGTCACTCTGTGACATTCTAAGTCAAACAAACAACTTTTGTTTGCACTAGGAAGTCAATTTTGGGGATTATACAAATAGAATGTCCAAGGTTTAAAAACTGAATTTATCCCCAAATATCATTTTTTTAAACTCAGATAATAGTAAGTATTTTTAAATAACTTTAAAGGTAGTATACATCATTTGCTTTTGCTGTAATTTTCAGAAATAAATGGATTTGGGGGTTAGTATTTTGTAGTGAGCTAGCAAATACTAACCCTGACCTGTTTAAAGTTTTGTGTGCATAGATGCTGGGAAAACAGAGAAAAAAAATGTTCTAGTAGTCTGGTTCCCTGACCAGACTTTAGACAAAAGGGAGCAATTTATTGAGTCAGGGAATTATGAGGTCGGGGCACTAGACTATTTCCACCGATTGTCGGCCGACAATAGTTGGGAAAACGATATAAACTTCCAATTTTCTTGAAAACGACAGCACACCAGGTGCCATGATTTCACAGGATGCTTGAGACTGCTATTTATTTACAGTCTACATGGATCGAAATATCCACTGGACTGCTGGACCGAGTCCAGTGATTTGAGCGTTGGTCTAGTGAACTCTTGACCGAACTAGTCCGGTAGTCTAGTGATTTTTTTAATAAAGTGTGTTAAATGCTATCACTAAAGTCAATTTTTTTCCTAAATCTGGTGAACTGAAAAAGCCTCATAATTTCTGGAATGGCAATTTTTTGTTTTGAGGCAGAGAGTTTCAATCAAAAGAGCATTTCTAACCCCTCCCCCAACAAGGTCGGCAAAGGGGGGAAAAATCGAAACAGCACACTCATTCAAAACACTGTGTGTTCTTATTTTTACCATTGGTCTTGTGAAATACCTTCCAGTCTAGTAAAATTGTTGTGCTACTAGCCCAGCTGTCTAGTAGATTTTTACCTGAAATTCGACCCCTGGTCTAGTACAGTACATGTATTTTGTAATAATTCAGTAGTTTTGTTTTTTGATGTTTGCAATTTTCTCAAAACAAGGGGTCAAGACTAACAACTTCAAATGGTTATAGTGAGGCCAAGGAATAACCTACATACAGCAACACACAATGCATCAAATTAAAGCTTAAAGTATCTGTATTTGCAGGAAATTCCATAATTGCAATTTTCAACTTTTGTTACTCCCCCCCCCCCCCCCCCCCCCCCCCCTTACTAGGGCCAAGTTAAATCTCATACCCACATTGGCCTCCGAATTCCACTTTGCCAAAACACAGCCAAGTGTTTCCAAAATCCAACACACCACATCCAGGAAGTCTTTAGAAAAAAAACCAAAAAAATAGTTCCGGGAACTGATGGCATCATTGTTTGCAGCATTAACAAAAATTCAATTTGTGGAGATTTTGCAGGAGGGGACACAGTCTTGGAAATATTCCAGAATCCAAATCTGTGGCAAACACTTCTTGGAAAATCCTCTACTATTGTGGGTCAGATTGCAGGAACTAGAGTTCCCTGGTACTGTTATTCCTTAAAAGCTTTATGGGCCAACCTTGTCCCCGAGGTCTACTTTTTTATCCTCATTTTCATTAGCAGACCCCGGAAGGAACTTAATCTTGCCTCAGCCTGAAAAGTTACTGCAATAATGATCTGATTCATTGTAATAATGCTCGTTTTGGTTCAGTGAATGAAATTTGCCAAAAGCCACACTTGAAGAAAAGCGAAACAAATCAAAAATCCTGAAAAATGTCAAAACTAATTCTAAGTAAGATGTGAGGCTTTGCTTGGCGGAGATCCCAATAAATGATAGGTTTGCGGAAACGCCATCTGGAAATATTTCTCAAATTAAGAGAATGGTTCTGAAAAGAACCAGATGTATAAAACTTGACGTTCCGGTCAGTATGCTCTGACCGTCTTCAGGAGAATGCCTAAACTCTAAGAAAGTGAACCTTATTAAGTAGCCTAATGAGTGGGCGATGGCGTGTGAAGGCGGGGAAGTTGCATCCTTTGAGGATGTCAAATCACTAGAATCCGAAAGCAAGATAGGTATGTGGTGTGCCCACTGGCGTGGAACAGTAGGTCAACAGTCTAGGTAGAGAGAGGACCAAGGACCATCAGTCTGATGTGTGTGGTCCTCGAGGAGTGGAAGCCAGATATCATTGAGGTGAACGTTGATATCTTGTGGGACTGTGTTGTGCTTCCGGATCTCGATGGCTTCCCGGATGCGTCTTGGATGCCAGGACTGTATCAGGGCGATGAGTTCAGCCGCATCCCAATCAACTAATTCTGTCGTCGAAACCTAATTCATAAAAATTTGCTATTTTCCTAATTTAAAAAAGAAAATTTTCATTGGAATGGAATTCCACTGGAAGTATCGTGCGGGGAACCTGTCTGCTAAATCTGGAAAATCACGGCAATTTTACCTTCAGAGCAGGAATAAATGTGACCCAACCCAACAAAATAAGTCACAAGTCGCCAGAGTTACTTTTGAGTTACAGGCCCTTAAACATGACTTATACTGTGGAAATCAATAGGAATTGTCAAGGTTTTTCCCCCATAATGTCCATATTCATCAGGATGTCAAACTGAGTGATATATCAGAAGGAAGAGCTAAGTACACTATCCAATGCAAGTACAAAACTAACAATTAGAAAAATAACCTGAAGACTCATTTTGTAGGATCCAGTCACAAATGTTCTCTGGGATTTTCCTTCTACTAAAACTGCAATTTCCTTTGTCATTTTTTTTTCTCAACTTAAATAATCTCTGACCGTAGGGAGAGGAGTGCTGATACTGATCAGACAACCTAGGATAAACAAGAAATGAATAATTACTTGCAATGCACCCAATTATAATATCCAGTATTTCTGTTTGTGCAAATGATCTAGTATTGGGCCAGAGAGCAGCTAGTTGGAAGCATACTGCATGAACACCATGGGGGACAAGGTTGCGCAGGAGCATATCTTTGTCTACCTGTCTGCCACTAGCCCTGAATACCCTGTAACCTGGCTGCCTCAGCTGTTGTGCATTGTTGGAGTGTTTGTTTACAGAGTGTAGTGACCTTATCCTCTACGCCAATAGTATGTGACATGTTTTTTTATACAGAGTGCCCCAGCTTGTATGATTAGTGCCCCAGCTTGTATGGTTGGTGACACAGATTCTTGCCGGCTCCAGAATACGTGACCTACTTCTCTCATTACTAATTCTGAACTGTTGACACTGACTCTAATTCCATCTTGGCAAAATGAATTTGCTTTGATAATCATCCCGGCCGCTGCATTCCTCTTAAAGTTTCTACTGGAGATAGGAATCATGAGCATGTATGCGAGGCGCTCCCGAGTGGATGAGTGCTCTTTCCATCCGAGTGGATATTCACAGATTTATTTTTACAGATTAAGCGCATTGAGTGTTCAGACAACCTGAAGTGCACTCCCCAATCGGCCACCCTCTTCTGCCCACAGATACCAAACAAGGCTCGAGAGGAAAATGTCACTGCTCAGACTTGCTGTGGTCGCAACATTGTTGATAGTCGGATCACTTGAATGATTTTTTTTTTTTTTTTTCATGAAGTTTGGTGCCCGAGAAGGATTTTTTTCATTTCTTGTGTAAAATGTGTATGTTTCAGTGTGGGGTCTGTGTTTTGCTATGGGTGTGGTTTTTTAGACTGAAAATTTGAGGACAGCTTAATTTTCATTTATGGATGCTCATTTTTAGAACCTGATTTTTTTTTTTTACAATTTGGACAAGTTTTATTTACATGCTCAACAGGGGTCAGATTTGTCGGGATTTTTCCTGATTTCAGGATTTTTTTGCCGGGATTTCATAATTTTTTAAGAATCTCTTTTGCAATCTGGAATTTCTGAGGTGTTGTCCTAAAGGCATTTTTAAAGGATATTTTAAGGGGGTCACTTCAGGCAAATACAATCTATATGTTGATATGGGGTCCTTGTGGATTTTTCATGGATTTCGTAGAATTTTCATTTTTGGCCAATCTCACCCCCGAGTCAAACGTGTGGGGCCCACCCCCACCCTCCCATAGAACCTACAGTGTGATTTTGTTTCTAATAATTCATTTCCAAATAGATGTGCGTGTAGTAATAGTTTGCTTTCAGGAAAAAATTGTTGGCATAAACTTTCAAGGTTTAAGTGCAGTTTTCTGCAGAAAGATATACATATACATGCCCAAAATTATTCATATCCTATGAAAAATCTGGTAGTTGGCTTTTCTCTCGTACATAAAAGCTGGATTTCACATCATTAGCATAAAAGTAGAAATAATAAATAAAATGATTCATAATACCCCAAATTTGGCATGGGTATGAAGAATTTGGGGCAGAACTGTAGTTCCTGAGTCTAATAGTAACACCAGTCGGGTAACAGTGATCATCAAGTTCTTGTAAAAAAAAATTTTAAAACACTTTCCAATTTTTTTCCTGTATTATCAATTTAGTTTCTCAACTCATTTAAAGAGTTTTAGACTGGTGCTGTTCTAAATTCCAAATTTTAGGTTACAAGAATTACTTTCCCTTTGTTTTTTGATAAAGAATGGGGTAAACATACTTGCTTAGACTTCGGTATTTAGGGGCTGAAGTCCTGAGTTATGACTTGGAAGGAAGGGAAAACAGCAGAATTTTTAGAGATGGATAAACGTTATTTTGTGGGAGAGAATCAACATCCCTGCCGCCCCTCCTCTGGGTAAAAAATCTCCAAATGTTTAATTTTGTTTTCGGTTGGATACCCAAAGGGAGGTTTAGATGCTTTGTTTAGTTATGTGTTAAAGGTAGTGTACACGATTGGTAATCCTCCAAATTGTTTTTTACTGAATTATTACGAAATACCTTACAAGACTGTAAGTAAATAGCAGTCTCAAGCATCCTGTGAAATCATGGCACCCGGTGTGCTGTCGTTTTCAAGAAAAGTGGACATTTATATCATTTTTCCAACGACTGTCGGCCGACAATCGTTAGAAATAGTCTAGTTCCCTGACCTGATAATTTCCTGACGTTTATAAGTTGCTCCGTTTTGTCTAAAGTATGATCAGGGAAGCAGACTACTAGAACGTAATGTTTTCTCTCTACGCAGACTACGGTTTTCCTAGCATATATCAGGCATGCAACTTATCCGCGGATTTCCACGTTTTTTAAAAATCCGACCGTGAAAAACATCCGCGCTTCAGCTCGTTTCCCACCGTGCCGACCGCGGAATTGTCCACCAACATGACCAATATTGCTAGCGCACATCGTCTGGCTCCGTATTTTGTATACATACATTACATAGAAAGGTACTCCGTACACATTCTGTCGCGTACATGTATAGTCTTGCCGTTATGAACTAGTCGCTATAGCGCCCTCAATCGACTATAGAGTGATAGTCTGGTTCCGCATTTATTTTCTCGCGTCAATGAATACAATACAATACATCGGGATACGGACACTATACCTACATGTACATGTTTGCACGACGTCGTAAGAGCTTCACGCTAGCGCTACGCGCTCGCAGTTTATTTTCCGCGTTTTTGGAAATTGAAGAGTTGCATGCCTGATATAAGCACACACAACTTTAAACTGGTCAGTGTTACAGTATTTGCTAGCACCTCATAAAGTACTAACCCCCAAATCCATTTATTTCTGGAAATTACAGCAAAAGCAAATGGTGTACACTACATTTAATGCAGAGGTTTTATTTAATTACAAAAAAATGGCATTGCATTGCATCTGCATAACATCTGGCCGACGTGTGATGTTTTGAAATGCAGGGATTTTTGTGTGCGTTGTTTGTCTTGCCTTTTGTGTTCCACAAATTGCCTAATTTGGTCAGAAAAACGAAGGACCTCCTTGCCGAGAATGGGCCCAGCAGTCTGGGATTCTGACAACGCATTGTGACATCCGTTATAAATGGGCCTGGATATAAACACTGTCCTCTTTGTACACTCCCAGCTGTTAAAACTCCCCCCCCCCCCCCTAAATGCGCAAATATTAGTAATTTGTGCTCTTTTCACACACAAGAGAAGAGGCGGTGTAGGCGTCTGCGTTGTTTGTATGACAGACGTTTATTGATGCTTTGGGTCCAGACGAAAACACTGCGGACTCACTGTTGCTTCAATATTGTCATAATATGCTGCTTAGAGGTCCAATACTAGAAGTTGGGTGTGTTTTTTTTTATTAATTTGTTTTTAATAATGATTTATGTTCTTGATGATGTGTTGCTTGTGAGTTTAAAAATTCTGTCTAGGAGACCGGGGCGTGTTGGTAGCAGCTGTTCTGGATTCAGACAAGAATATTATTGGGAAATATCTATTTATATATACTTGTTGATTTACGGCTTTCACTAAATAGAAGTCTGTGTTTGCATTCAAGTTGTACTTGTGTTTATTGTCGTACTTGTGTTTATTCTGAAAGGGACACAATTGCCACGGAGGTGCCCAATATGGCCACAAAGGGAATACATCATCAAATTTAAAAAGTAGAACATGATTATGTACACGGCCACCCCTTGGAAATGTGCCATTTGAAAATCACAGACGAAAAATGAAAGTTTGGTTCGGAAAAGACGGACCGTTGGAAACGGGATAGTACACAGAGTTTTTGTGAATGATTTCAGACAGACGGTTTCAAGAGATTGTCGTGTACATTATCATACATTGTATTCTACTTTTATTGATCTTTCCAACCGTAGCAATTTTAGGCCAAATGCCTTTTCCGCCTCCAATGTAGTGCGTTTGGTTTACTGGCAGATCCGTTTCCCAGTATCCATTCATTCCAAAATGTGATATATTTTGATTAAAATGTTATTAAATAAAAACATGTTCTTGTATCAGAAATATGTAAGGCTGTTCAGTTTTGAATGATTACGGTATTTGATTATTCGAAACTGGGTTTGACCCAATATTTGAATATTTGATACTCGCCGATCAAGTTTTTCACGCATCAGCTGCAACTGCATGCCGCACCGGGCGATATTATGGACTGCCCGATCGACACTTTTTGGCATGCACCTATTGTATCAAGATCATTTACTTGATGATAAGAAACCAAACTCCAGCCTATGTTTTTGCAGTAATTGTTCGTTCACAAAAGGTTACTGGCAACAAAAATGTGGCATTTGATGCTGCTACATGTGTTAAGCACCCTAACTTTTCTATTAAAATAACATACATGTAGTCGGAGCGTATCTTTATGTGCATAATACATTGTATTTTTCTAATCTTCGAACCGGCAAAAAAGGTATTTGAATATTTGGTTGACGATCAAATATTTGAATATTCGGTATATTCGTGATAGCCCGAGAAAGATGCGATTTGATGAGTTTCAAAAACTTGACATCAGTGATCATGACATTTTTGAGAGGTCTCATACATGTACAAAAACAAACATAAAGAAGATCCACATAAAGAGTACAATGCATGTATATGAAACCCTCGGATAAATCCACGATACATTTCGCAAAGCTCAATACAAATGATTACTCCGAGAATCTGAATTCCCCAGTCGAGTGAAATGGTTTGAAGAGAGCCTGCCTACTCACTGTACATGCAATCAGAACACTCTTGACCTTTCCGGTACATTCATTCCTGCCCCTAATTTTGAGAATATCTAATAATAATGCTAATCTGGACAGGAGATGTATCCAACATCTCCCCTGTCTGCTGAAATTGCTGTTCGTTAAATCTCACTGCCTCTGTACTACATGTAGTTCCTCTTGAAGTGTTTATTTTCTGAACCTTGGGACGTATTTCAGACGGTTGCTTAACAGTTACCAGCAGTAAAAGTTAGCAGCAGAATTATTTTTTTTTTTTTTTTTTTTAAGTTTCTGTTGTTGTATTACTACTTTTAGCAAATTATGCTGCCAAAGTTAAAACTGAACATCTCTTCGTCATCTAACAGATTTCTTCAGGCTTTCGAGCTTTAATACAGTGTCACATGCACTTTTGAGGAATCCTTGATTTCATTACGAGAAAGAATAAAAAAAATTAAAAAAATGAATAAATAAATAAATAAATAAATATATAAAGTTAGCAAGGTCTATTCTGGAGATTATGCATTCAAACGTATGAAGCTCAATTCTGGTATACAACCATGCACGTTTCAATGGAGTATCGCTGCACATGCGCAATTCTGGTGGTTGCATCTGTATTGCGCATGTGCAGAGTGTGATGTTATAATTAATAGGCCAACTTTGAAAACAAAAATTTGCGATTGTTGTTTTCAGCTTTAATTACGGGTTTGGCTGGGTTAGGGTTAGGCAGGGTTAGGGCAGTTGACCCATTAAAGTGGTAGAAATGGCACAAAATCTGAAAATTTAGCACCGCATGACAAATAAAACAAGATTTATATGACGTCGGATTCTGAAGCTCCATTGTGCATGTGCAGCGATACTCCATTGAAACGTGCATGGTTGTATACCAGAATTGAGCTTCATACGTCTGAATGGATATATAGCTCCTATTCTGTGCTTGGATCTCTATGATACAGAAAAAGTGTCTTTTCCGCAGAAAGTTGTGTGCCTATGTTATCTTTGTTGTTCCTTCCCAGGAGCACAGACCTTGCACATCAATAGTGAGGGGAATTGCGTACAGATGACTAGGGGTGTGCATTTACGGGTAGTAAAAGAACCGGGTACCCGATTGAAAAAATACACGTACCAGGGTACCCGTTAAAGAAACCCAATCCAAAACTTCCAATCCTGGAAGTTGCAATAATGTCTTTCTCTGAGATTGAAAAGTCTGATTTCAGACAAAAGTCTGAAAAATATCATGCCTGTCTATATTAAACCTGATCACTACTCCGCCATTACATGTACATGTTCCGGCACGTGCATGTGCCGGCATATCACAAAAGACAGAAGCTTTATACAGTTGTATTTATAGTGGCATGAGGCATGCTATTACACATCTATGTCTCGTCAAGGCTCTTTATCCATACCCAGATTACAAAAACCACAACCGGTAAATTCCCCTTATTGTCAATATTCGTGAGCGTCATAAACATGAAATCTGTGCTGGTTTCCCATGTAGGCCTAGTCGTGTTTTAATTTTGAAAATTCCCGACAAATAACATTCGAAACCTTTTCTTTTTTCATTTTCTGGGAAGTTACTATGCTATAATGTAAAGTTGTATGGGTACTCGATTCCATTATCTGGAACTGGTTCCTGACATGAACGGTCGGGTACTCGGGTACCCAGTTCTGATGCACACCCCTACGGATGACGCCAAATGCCGCAACAAAAATTTGCCACCAGGACGGATGACGTCTATACACACCATTTTCTGCATTTTTCAATCCATTGTTGGATTATTGTGTGTTACGCCTGGCTGCATAAGTCTCTTGTGTCCATTTCGCTTGGCTGCACAGGCCGCCCCGGTGCCTCACTACGATAACCGTACTCGAGGGGTTAAAGAGCAACTCATTTTTGATGGGAGAATGTGGATTTTCTTATGGGAGAACCAAGATCTTCATATGAAGGAACCTTGGTTTTTTTTTCACAAAAGAACTTGAATTTGCTGAAGGAGGAACCTGGATGTTCTCATAGAGGAATGTGGATTTTCTTATTGAAGAACTTAGATTATTCTTAATTAATAAAAAAAAATTACAAATTAAACAATTCGTCAAACAATCCACAAGGGAAACTGACTAGGTAAATTTTGAACACATTTTCAAAGTGAACAAAGAAACTGGCAGGAGCGGGATTCGAACCTGCGACCTCCGGGTTACCGTACCGGTGCTCTACCAACTGAGCTATCTTGCCCTATGTTGGCGGTCTCCCCGGTACAGTAAACCGGAGGTCGCAGGTTCGAATCCCGCTCCTGCCAGTTTCTTTGTTCACTTTGAAAATGTGTTCAAAATTTACCTAGTCAGTTTCCCTTGTGCATTGTTTGACGAATTATAAGTTAAAAAGTTGTATCCTCATTGAGTGATCCCCACAATGTCGCTTCCCAGGTTGTATCGTAAAATTGGGTGTGATCCCTGGCTATACGGCATTCTGGGTTTATGACTTCTAACTAGTGCCCACCCGAACAAAGATACTGACAATTTGGGAGACCGCCAACATAGGGCAAGATAGCTCAGTTGGTAGAGCACCGGTACGGTAACCCGGAGGTCGCAGGTTCGAATCCCGCTCCTGCCAGTTTCTTTGTTCACTTTGAAAAAATTAAATAATTACATTTTTTTAAAATCAGATTTTTTAAAATTTAAAATTGTTTAGATTTGTTTAACATTGTACCATTTGCTTAAAATTTTTTTTTAATAAGTCAATCTAAATGACCGTCAATAAAAGTCAAGTATAACCACAATACACACAATTGTCCATGAAATCAGTACTTGTCATATCCCTTTCATTTATCATATTCTTTTCTGGAATACATAGTTTGTCTTAAAATCTCTGTGGCATTGTAAGTTAGCAACATAATCACACTGCTTATTTCTCATCTAAGTTGATAACAGGAAGCCCCTCCCTCTCTCCGCTACACACAACCGTGGTGAAAACTATTATACAAAATGAAATGCAGCTACCAGTACATGTACCATAAATATCACCATGTATGTGTTTACACTCTGTTTTGTTTTCTTGTGAAGTTTATTTTCTTAGAATCAGAACAGACTAAATTGCATACAAAACATTACCCTATAGGGTGTGTGAAAAACCATCGACTGAGAAATGAGGACTGAGAACCAAGTGATTTAAATCAAACAACCCTGTGCAGATCACATATATACATGTTTGAAAGCAAGCATGTGTTCCTGTGTGATGACTGGAATTGATATTATTACAAAGAAAACATAATTGCTGCCGTTACTAGCACCACTTTCTATTTTCAATATTGACAAGCATTTTTTGCAATCACCATTTTGGTACATTGTCACAGAATAGACGTGGACGTTGTCTGTTCACATTTGATTTGTCAATTCCAGACATTTTGTGCAATTCTAAATTTGTTCAGCCTGAGTTCGTTCGTACATCGATGTAATGGCTGTCACATGCTCATCTGACCAGAATAGATGTTTTCTGTGAAAGAGCAAGACCTTTCATCCTCTACATGTTGAGAATGCCCTTGTGTGTCCCAGCCTGTTCAGAATTACTCCTAGGAACCTCTGGCTGGGCACTTCACATCATGACCAGATGCATTTTTTTTTAAAGGGTACCGTGCCATAGGATTTTTATTGCTTGAATACATAATTATTTACATGTTACTATACATTTTGAGATCTGTTTTTAGCAATTTTAGGGAGTCATTGCAAAGTTTGAGTTTTTATAAATTTATTTTCACAACCTAATATTCGGACTCTCAGAAATAATGGTGGTCTTGTTCGTCCAGCAGATACCAAATATTGGCTGTCCCACAAATTGTTCACAACATTAAATCTCGAAACCTTGTTTAATTTTACTGTATGTTTTTATTTTAACTATTCTTGCTTTTTTTCCTTTTCCTTTTTGTGTTTTTTGGTTTTTTTTTTGTTTGTATGTAATTGGTAGGCCTATTTGATGGTTAAGTGTTGTCTTTCTGAAGCATTCTTGCAATATATAACTGTAATCCAATCGTTATAAATTTGTAAACCCAAATGAATAAATAAATAAATAGAACATGTTTATGAGCTAAGTCATGTCATCGAAGGCATACAAATATAAGGCATAATAATGGGTCGGGGCTCTTGCATTTGTAAAAAAAAAGTCAAACTTTGTCTGCATTGTCTTCATGAAGGTTCTGTATATGTGACCCGCTCTGCAAAAAGGGCACATAAGTCGCTGTATGCTTTTACGAGTTATGGGCCGTTCAATGTGAAGAGGGTGAAAAATTCTTCAAACAAGTGATTTTGAAGGGAGGGAATTTTTTGCATCTTAGATACCTATATTATTTATACCTATATTATTTCATAACCAAAATCTTTGATTTCAGTGAATAAAGTTGGAAAAAGAATGTGTTTTTGTCGAGTGCTTCCATCTATTGCTTTGCTTTTTGTTTTTTTAAATGGCTTGTTTCTCCTTAAGTCATTTCAAGAAATTCCTGAAAACAAACATGCAAATTTCCAAATATCTTGTGATTGCAAAATGCTAGAGACCTCAGACATATACCATATGAAAGCTTATAAAATGGCCTTTCTAGCTATATATAGAACACTATTTTCAAATTTTGCAACATAAGTGCCCTTTTTGCAGAGCGGGTCACATATTACTTGAATTCCAATGAAGTAGCTCATTTTGAGCTACATTTGTATTTGTTGCCAATATTTCTTTCAAACTTTGTGGAATGATAGGCCGTGTCTGAATTACTTGGCTACGGCTTGAAATTACACACAAGTCTATGTGATGTGGCTGCAGCCACTACCATAGACATACATTTTAAGCCATAGCCAAGTAATTCAGACATGGCCATAATTATGTGACCCGCTCCAGAAAAAGGTGATATAAGTCGCGCTATGCATTTACCAGTGTTGTAGTCGAGACCCCGAAGTCCGAGACCGAGACCGAGACCTGATGGTCCGAGACCGAGACCGAGACCTGGAAGACCGAGACCGAGACCGAGACCTAATGGCCCGAGACCGAGACCGAGACCTCGAGACCTTGTATGTCATTTACATAATAAAAGAATGCAAAAAGATCACAAATTTCCATATACATTACGTGCAAAGGAATATACATGTACATGTACAAGTAAACCGTATTTATTGACATCAAGAATAAGGCTGCGGTTACACGGTTATAACTGACCATTTATCCGGTTTTGTTTACATTACATGTATATCGGTTCGGTAGAAACGACCGCGATTAGCCTTTTAGAGGTATGGCGGACACAATAGGAGGGCGTTATTTGATTTGGGTAAAACCTGTGTATTTATACCCAAATCAAATAGCGCCCTCCTATTGTGTCCGCCATACCTCTAAAAGGCTAATGGCTTTGCGCGGTATAGAGTACACGCCGCTGATCGTAATACATGTACACGTAGTTCGTGTATTTGAGCATGTCGTTCCCAACTTCCCATACATGAAGCTAATGCGCTACATGTACGTTTGGGCACGCGTACACGGCAAAGAAACGAGGTTGTCATCATGTCATGTACTGCACGTTTGTAAATCTTTAGTAGAGTAGAGCATACTGTAATCGATTCTGTAAACAAGAAGTTGTCATATACTGCACAATGATACATCTCGAGTCGAGTCTAGCGTGCTGTAATCGATTCTGCACATGTGCTGTTTGTATAAAATATTGGTGGTCTCGATACCGAGACCAGCAAAATACCGAGACCACGGGGTACCGAGACCGAGACCGAGACCACAGGGTACCGAGACCGAGACCGAGACCAGGAAAAACTGGTCTCGAGACCGGTCTCGAGACCGAGACCGGTCTCGAGACCTACAACACTGGCATACGTGTAATGGCCCTTTTAATGTTGAGAGGGTGAAATTTTTCGTCAAAATTCATTTTTTGGTTTTTGTCTTTAATGACATCTTAATTATCTGAAGTTTCAGGTTTGGTGCACAGCAATGTTGATTTCAGTGAATAAAGTGAACAAATAACCTTTTTAGAGTGCATTGTTCCATTGCATTGTATAAGAACTAGCTATTTCAAAGCCTGATTTCTCTGTTGTGCAAAAACTTGATATCTCCAGAACGGAAAGGGCTTTGGAGCTCTATCATGTACCAAATGAAAGCTTACATTGCGGGCTTTCCAAACATACATAAAACTAATTGTTCATATTTTGCGACATAATATACCTTATTCCAGAGCGGGTCACATATGCTCATTTGATGAGTTCCTTTTGTTACCAAACAAAAACAGCACTCTTTTGTACATGAAAACTGTCAAGAATTTAAAAGAATTGAACACCAACACCATCTTTTTACTTTAACATTAACCCCCTAGGGTGCATGCAAAAATCGTATTCAATTGTAGGATTTTGGACTGTTAGGGTTAATAGGTGAAAAAAATATTAGATCATTCATGTATTTTGTAAAGACATGGCTATTTGTGTGAACAGGGGTTGAGGTGGACTATTCATTGCATCTTTCCTTTATGATATCGTTCTTGAATTCCTGCTCATCTTCAGAATGCATCTCTGCTTGGATAATTCGGACTTGGCTCTTTTCTGCCCAGGAGGAGAATTCTTTATTTCATCATCCCACTGAGAATGTAGAATCCCCCGGTACATGTAGGGGGAAAAAATTGATGGTTGGCATTTTGTAAAAAGGATGTTACATGGTAATGGAAGTTGATATGCATGTCTCTTAGGCTTTTTATTAGGCAGAGAGAGGAAATCTGTGGATGTGAATGAGTGTTGAGTGTTTCCGAGATTGATGGTTGTGACATGGAGCAGTTTGCAAGTGTACTCTCCGGGACATTTGGTGATGGAGTTTTTAATTTATATACAAAGTAATTCCAAATGCGGTTTGTAACGCTGGCCTGTTGACAGTCCATGGATTTTTGTCTGATTTGTTTTTTCTACTGCTGGATAGATTCAAAATACGGTAACTGATTTTGTAGGAACATTTTTAACAGGCTTTTCATATATTACTAGATAACAAGAAACGGCTGACTGCATTTCTTAGTTAGTAAAGTCAAGAAATGGAATAATAAATATGGGAATAAATATGTGCTGGACCGGTTTTAAACAAGTACGGTCATTATCAACTTCCAGGCCCCAAGGCGGTTTTTAAAATCGTCCCAGCACAAATTTATTCCCTTATTCATAAAATACCTTTTTGTATAAATCAGCAAAACCTCCGAAAATTATAAATTTCCAATAATTTTGTTCAAAAATTGCACCTTGTTTTGTAAAACACCCCTTTAGCTATTTAATGGTTCGTGCCTCACACGAGTAGTGCTAAAAAAAATCTGTATGGAAATTGACACGCGCGTGTTGCGCGTGTGTGCGATATGGCGAAGAATGCGGCAGTGCTGGTGTAGTGCCACTTTATGGACTCTAAATACGGACTCATCTGTAGTATTGCACTTGCGTAAGAACTTTTGACCCTGGTCTTGAGCAGGATTGAGTTCAACCTGGGGCGAAACCAATCATGGGGTTGGGATGGGATTGTAGTGTGAACATCGCTTGTTTTCATCCCAGTGTCAATCTCAAGTTTTCTCTAGTGTGAAAAGGAATATGAAACTGCTTCCTTGTTACCCATGACTTACAGTGTATGGCCAGATATTTAGTCACACTTAAAGTTGTATTTACTCATTCCCTCAAATCAGCTGGTTGCAAACTTACTGCCACCCTTGTATAATTTTTTTACGTTTCCCAGTTCTACACTATTTCTGCCCCTCATATACTACCCATCCTGGGCAAATCCACTCCCTTAGGACCTCTCATCTTAAGCCTGCATTCCCCTGTGCCCCCTCGTCACAGGCCTGACCTGCTTCTAATGAGTCTTGACAAGCAAGACAATAATCACTGCAAGACACAAAATGGCAAGACTCACTGGCTACCAGTCTACAACTTGACCTCTCATACCAATGTTCTTCATATGGTAACTTAAACCTCTGGCACACATCCCAGAGATATCCAGATTTGTATCTAAGTTTACCAGATGAACCCATCTATAAAGTACAGGGGATGGATTGGAGGTAATTGCAATGTGAAGTGTTATTTTGATATATGTTATGAGATTAAATGTAGTGTATACGATTGTTAATCCTCAAATTTTCTTTTTACTGAATTATTACGAAATACCTTACTAGACTAATTTAATAGTAGTCTCAGTCATCCTGTGAAATGATGGCACCAGGTGTGCTGTCGTCAAGAAAACTGCCCAGTACCCTTTAGTCAAGGCGCGCATGGCTACCCTCGGAGTGGCGCCTCGGACATAATAGCATATCCGGGGCACGTCACGCGCCCAGATAGCCACGCGCCTTGACTACTAAAGGCTATCGTCCGCCCGACGGTTGAAAACGAACGCCCTTTTTCTCTCGTTTTTTTTTCACAATCCAACAACAACGCAAAACTTTGAACAGGTCAGTGGAACGATATTTCCTATAAAATACTAACCCCCAAATCCGCCCATTTCTGAAAATTGCAACAATGACCAATCATGTACACTACGTTTAATTCAATAATTTATGTAACCAGGTTAAAGGCAGTATACAACATTTGCAAACATCAAAAAACAAAACTACTTTTACAAAATACCATACTAGACTGTAAAGTAAATAGCAGCCTTAAGCATCCTGTGAAATCATGGCACCTGGTATGCTGTCGTTTTCAAGAAAAGTGGAAATTTGTCATTTTCCCAACAATTGTCGGCCGACAATCGTTAGAAATAGTCTAGTTCCCCGACCTGAAGCACCTCTGGGTAATGATCAACATAAAGCAAGTTTGGATGCTGCTGACCTAGTCCCTTTTGTCAATTTGCAATTTAAATCACGCATGCGTGGTCTGTTTTTCACTCGAACACGTTTAGTCGACCGAGTACGTCAAATTTAGTTAGTTTGTTACAACAACAAACTGCAAAGAATGTCGTCTGCTAGTTGTTAACCCCTTGTGTACGGAAGACACCAAATGGTGTAAAAAAACAGTGCCACCAGGCCGGATGACGCCACTTGTCGCTATTTGTGCAGTTTCAGTGCATTGTTGGATTATTGTGTATGTTATGCTTGACTGCACAAGCACATTGTGTCCGTTTCGCTTGGCTGCCAGAGCCGGCGCGACACCCCGGCGCCTCCTGTAAATGACCGTACTCAAGGGGTTAATGAAGCAAATGTTAGCACGTCATTATTATTTTCTGTTATTTTCTCTACTTAACTTTAGTGCAATAAATAATTAATTAACTTATTACAAAGAGTTATTATCATTGGATAAAACCTACAATTTATCGTAAACGTTAGCAAAACTTGCCCAGTTGACCTATCCTCCATCTTGAAACCGTGATGTACTCGCGAATTTGACCAGAGAAACAGTGCTCCGGAGCTGGGTTGATCCTCTTGGACTAGCTTGTCAAACCACGCAGCATTCGAGTGACATCTAGATTGACTATGGTTAAGTCTAGTCAACTCTGGTCGCCCAACCGAACTTGCTCTTAGGTGATTTTTCGAATAGTTACCATGGTAAGCTGAGGATATTCACATCTTTTCCTGCCAGACTAATAGAATTTGCCAAGAGGTTTTATTGAGATGTTATAATCCCTAACCCCCCAGGTTGTGTGGACATTTGTATTGATATTGATGGATTCGGCAGTGTTAGTGTTAACCCTAACACTGCCGAATCCATCAATATCAATACAAATTTCCAATTAATCAGGATCCTCCATCGGCGGAAAAATGAAAAAGTCATTGATCTGCGAGTTGATGGTTCGGCGTACTGATTCCTGCAGATATGCTTGTCTGTGAAGTGGAAATAATGCCAAACTCCAGCTTCATTTGGGAATGTAAATTGAAAATTGCTGATGCTGAAAAGTTTGTAGGTTGACACTAAAGGTGTTATGCCAGATCAATGAAACTTAAAATGCACTTATTTCAACGCTTTTGATAACTAATTGCATGCTGTTGGAATCTCCCGTGAGAGGGTTGAGAACATTCTGAGTACAGATCTTTGAATGTCAAAGGTTTCTGCTCGGTGGGTGCCGCGTCTTCTGACCCCATATCAAAAGCGCACCAGGCTGGTCATGTCAAGGGATAACTTGGTGCATTTTTAAGCGAATCCAGCTAAATTCATCAAATGTTTCCTAACCCAAGATGAGTGCTGGGTCCATCACTTTGAGCCAGAGACAAAGAGGCAATCTGTGCAGTGGAAACACATGTCCTCATGAATGCCACCACCCCCTCCAAAGAATGCAAAGGTCGTTTTGATGCCAAATTTTGTCAATTTTTACAAAGTCGTCTATGAACCACCAAATACGGCCTTACCTGGAAACAAACAATGCAATTAGTTTTATCAAAAGGGTTGAAATAAATGCATGCAAAGTTTCATTGATCTGGCATTACTCCTTCAGAGTCAACCTACGAACCTTTCAGCCGTGTCACATGTATTTCTATAAACATAAAAATGCTAAGATGTCCAATATTTGTCATTTTAAACGTGTAATTTGTTCTTGTTAATAATACAAAAAATAAGAAGGATCTAACATTATAGAAAGCAAGGTTCATGTTCTTGTGTCATTGCTTTTGAGAACGTTCCTGCTCAAATTGAAATTTTAGGCTTTTCTAATTTTTCCTGTCATATGATCTATTTCATATCATTCCAACTGGTGAGCAGTTTACAGCTTATGGCGTTTGTAATTTGTCCAGATTTAAATCTAGACATTTGACACACCGTGTGTGTGACAGGATTGGGTGTTTTTACATTAGTCTCCTTACGGGGTACCAGAGATGTAGTCGAGTCCCTACAAGTCCCTGCAAGTCCATCACAAGCCCTCCAGTCCTAATCCCAATCACAAACTATTCAAATGAGCTTTGACAAAGGCATTCCTTTGTCATTGTTCACACAGTTAGTTGTGACCGGCTTTATGAAAGGACTTCTGACTGGACTTGCGAAAGGACTTGTGAAAGGACTTGCAGGGACTCGACTACAACTCTGTGGGGTACCGGGAAGAAAGGGTAACAATTGGGACAATGGTACCCCATGAGGGAGTCTTTAGAAATCGAGGTACCCCACAAAGTTTATTCTATGGAGTTTGAGATTTCAATAGGGACAAAGGAGAATAAAAGAAGGAAAGTAAAGTCCACATTAGAGGTACCCCGTATGGGTGCATATGTGAGGATGTGTGGGCTAGTTGGTAGAGGGGTTGGCTAGACTCTAGAAGCTTTTAACCCACCAATAAACTCTTGCTGTACCTACATGTAAAACTACATGTATTCCAATACACATTTTCCCTCATTCTGTATTTCCATGTAATTCTTTGCCTGGTGCATTTTTTACTTCATCTTACGATCTTTCTGCTTCAAGAGGAATCTTAATTCCTACTTCTTGTATCTTTGATTCTTTTTTTTTCTATTTTTTTTAGCTACTTACCTTGAGTGGCTTTTAGCCTTGCTCAGGGCGAACTTGAATAAAAGTTTCTAATGAAAATCTGGAGAGGAAGCACGGAGACAGCCATACATCACTATGTCTTGATGTCATGGTTTCGGAATGCTTCAGAATTTGTCCAGTCCAACAACGATTGATACAAATAAGAGCATGGTTTTAATGCAGCTTGGAATCTTGACCTTTCTCATCTCTTGCATGATGGTTCTGTAATCTGTGATAAGAATTAGAAAGCATCCATATTCCACGTGGAGAATCCATGTCCCAATGTATAAAACATCTTCAAGGGATAGCAAGTCATTTTTTTTACGAGTCATCCTTTAAACATGAGAATGCCCGGGCAGCAAAAAGGCCATTGCTCGGCCGTAATATCCCAGGACTGCAGCGGGATAATGTGACGGCGATGCTCTCAGCGGGGTTTGAATAAACCGGCACCAAAAGGAGCGAGGCTGTGGTCTGCTCGTGGGTGGGTCGGTTAGAGAAAGTGCAGCAGTGAACCAAAAAGTGAAAAGTCAAAGACGTGGGATTGTACACTGTGTCTTGAACCTATCGGTTTAGGTTTGTCTTGGAATGGAGGGATCAGTACTGTATATTCAGCCAAGGCCCAGATTGTTACTGAATGAAGATAATGAAATGAATTCCCGTTTCAGTAGAGGGATGTTATGCCATAGAGACTTTCTTCTACAAAAGGGAGGAGAAAAAAGAATTTAATAATGATGTATATATAATGTACAAAAATCAATGTGGGCTCACATAGGAATCGCAGTAATGTACAGGGGATTTTTGCCTTGCCCGATGGGATTTTCTGCACGGAATGCTAAGTGCTTTCCAAGAGCCTGTGGAACCCACAACCTCCTGCTTACTAGTGCAGACATCTTAACCACTGGAGACATCGAGCTTGCCAGTTGATTGTGTGTTGGATTCAAATCGGCCAGCCACTCCTGGAAAGCTCGGTGGTCGAGTGATTAAGACATCTGCCCTAGTAATCAGGAGGTCGTGGGTTCGAGCCCCACCCAAGTAAGCCTGTGGTTTTGTTTTTCCACAGGTTCTTGGAAAACAGTAAATACTAATTGTACTAAATTAGTACTAAAAGTACTTAATATTGATTGGGAAAAGCAAAAATCTCCTGCACAACTTCAATATTGATCTTATTCTGGGCTTGTTGCCTTCTGTTATAGCCTACAATCTTGGACAAAACTCTTGGGACACCTCAATAGTAGACCACCACCCCCTTCCCCCGGTCAGTGTTGATGTCCGTTGTTAGGGAATTTGGCGCCAATAACAATTTTTTCTGCGCACGAGTTTCCTCAATCGTCGACTTTTAACCACACCGAACCAACAATGATTGGGGGTGGGGGGTGTCCCAACGAGTTTAGTCCAGGATTGTAGCTCTAAAGCCAAGTGCCCTGGAGGAAGTTTTAATGTTGATAAATTTCCCACGCAGTGGGACAAAGCCCTATAATTTGTTAAAGCTTTTGAAGATTTTTTTCATCCAAGCTTATTTTCTCAGTCAGCAAAGCCTTTTTTCCCTCAGGAGATGTCCCTCCCCCCTTTACACACGCACACAAGTGTGTAAACGCCTGCAATCGGGGACCTCCTATTGTCCTATTGTTCATACTTTAACTTTTTGGCAAGGGCCCTCATTGGTTTTGTACATGATTTTCAAACGGGGACCTTTCTCAATCGGGGACCCTATTGTCCTTTATTGTTAAAGGTCCCCTATTGAATGCAAAAACAAACTCACACACACAAGTGTGGAAACACCTTCAGTCAAGGACCTCCTATTGTCCTCCTATTGTTCATACTTTCATTTTTTTGCAAGGACCCTCATTGGTTTTGTTTACGATTTTTAATCGGGGACTTGTCTCAACCCTGAGGACCCTATTCTCCTCTATTGTTAAAGGTCCCCAATTGAAGACAAAAACAAACCCACCCAGTCTAGCACCGTAATTGTGGGGACATACACTGGTCGTGCGATAGACGTTGTGGGGACTAAAATCGTTATGGGACAGAGAAATGTCCACACAACTCCTAATTTGCCTAACAAATAAAAATACCCCCACTACGCGGTCGATGCCTACCCACACACGTCATACTATCTATTAAAATCACATCAAATAATTATCATGAGGCCTTTTGGGAATTACAGATTTGTGTGTTGGGGAACTTAACATATAAAGTCATGGCTTTCCACACAAAGTAATCACACACACACGTGAGAAATTAAAGCTGTAGGCAGAACTTGCTGTGTACAGTCTACCCTGAAAATATAGAAGGAAAAATGTTACGAGACTTTTAGCCGTTGGATATTATTACTCCTGTTCCATATCAAACAGTCCAACGGCGTTGTATTAACCCTGATACCTACAGATCCTAGATTAGTAGAGCTGGGTGCTTTTAAAAACCGGGTAAGCTCACAACAGCAAACATTTAAGTGTTTATAAATGTCGGAGGTAATCTGGCTAGTTATGTGGTTCGTTTGTGTTTGTTTGGACCCATTATGAGCTATAATGTGCCATGTGCCTTAGAGGTACATGTGTAATGTATTTGGAGGAGTTGGTTCTTTTTAGTGGTGGGATATACATGTTAATCTGGATCTTTTTAACATTCGGTTTGAATTCCACTATTTAGGTATCGATTTTGGAAACCGGATATTCGAAGGCAACCTTTAAAAACAAATTAAGCCTGCCTTTTTGTTGGTGACATACCGTATGCTAAAGAAAACAACTGGAGCATCCTCCAATTTGCTCCATGGTCTCTGATTGTAACTGCATTCACTCGCTAGTGGTCTTCTTGATATATGAACAGCCTGCCATCCATTTTGTTTTTCTTCAACATTACAGCTCTGGAGTGTTTTTTAAAGGCCCAGTGATCACTGAATCCTGCAAACTATATCCAGTCATTGGGAGGGCTTTTCATGCGGCTCCTCACTCATCACGTTTTGTTGGATTTTGTTGGATTTTGAAATCTCCGATTTCTCCCACTGCTAGTGGACATTTTTGTGTTTAACCCCTTGCGTACGGATGACGCAAATATGCGCACACAAAAAACAGTGCCACCAGGCCGGATGACGCAATTGGCCGCCACTTGTGCAGTTTCAATCCATTGTTGGATTAAACAGTGCCACCAGGCCGGATGATGCCATTGGCCACTGTTTGTGCAGTTTCAATCCATTGTTGGATTATTGTGTATAGGTTACGCTTGACTGCACAAACACATTGTAGCGGTTCGCTTGGCTGCCAGAGCCGCCGCGGCACCCCGACGTCTCCCATAAAATACCGTACTCGAGGGGTTATGCATGGGAAGTAGACAGATGTGACCTGGCGGTTTGAAATGAACGGAAAGTCACACTATAGTTTTCGTACTAATTCGTACTACAAGAATTTTCCACTGAAAAGTTAATTTTTGGATTTTTACAACTGTACATTTGAAAAACCTTATTTTGTCATATCCCAAAGTTTTTAAACTGAAACAGTCTCAAAATATTTTTGGGGATGAATTTTTTACTTAACCAGTTCGCGTCGTATGACGTGTATACACCCACTCAGCGAGGCAAGGATCCAGCGAAAATATATCTGTCAGCGACCGGCTCGCAGTGAGCAAGGCCAGGGTGTGCTACCCGCAGATAAAGGCCTGAACCCGTCTGGCACCCAGGCTTGTGAAAATTAATCCATGCGTGAACTGGTTTAAAAGCACAGATCACAAACTTTGGGCTTCATTTTCTCAAAACAAGTGGTCAAGACTCTTGTATCTGTGGCTAGGAATGAGGTACCACAACACACAATATATCAAATGAAAGCTTTTAACCTGCACTTTCAAGAAATACCACAATCTTGATTTTCAAATTCTGCTACATTCCACCCATTTCGTGGGAACAGGTCACAAATATTATGCAATAAAATGTATTTAATATACATGTATGTTTAAAATGTATGCTAATAGTATGCTAACTTGTTCTTTAAAAAAATCAAATATTTACTTGATGTGTTAGTTTGAAAAACACAAGTACTGTAACCGCTACGAGTACATGTACATGTATTTTTATTAGGCCAAATAAAAAAAAATCCATGTTTAGCGTCCCCGCCCGCTTCCTTTTTTGAAGCCGCCTGCTTTTTTTTTTTTTTTTTAAATGAAAAAACACGAAAAAAAAAGAAGAATATTTGATCTTTTTCGGGAAAAAAAAAATCCCAAAACAAAAAGTCGTATTTTTTAGACTCTAGCATCACCTTGTGTATGCTGGCGGCCATCTTGAAAAATAGCCCAGCCGGACGTCTTGGAAAATGTGTCGAGCGGCCATTTACAAAAAAAAAGAAAAAAAAAGGTCCTCCTCCTTCCTATTTTTCAAAAAGGCAGGACGCTAAACATGTTTTTTTTTTATTTGGCCTTATGTGCATTGCTGTAATATGTAAAGCATGATTTAAATGATGACAATGAAGACTTGTGTACAGTATGAATGGACATGTTGTTTCAGAGTTGCGGCAAGTGTGAAAAAAGAGTGACTCCCATTAATTAGTGCAGTAAAAGTCAGTTGCACAAGTGTACAATTGTAGCTGCAGTGTTGTAGAATTGTAGCTGAACAGAGGTTGCATAGAGCATTTAAGTCTCTCAAATTCATGACCATTTTTAACACTTTCTCGGTGACCGTCTTGGCACCAGGCACTGACAAATCAATCCACAGAATCCCTAGTCTGTCTAACCCTTAGCAGTATGCAGGATAGGTCGTGTCCGAAATGGGCGTCTAGAGCTACAGCTACGGCTACGGCTACGTCACGCGATGTAATGGACGAACACCCAGACAATAGCCCTAGATGCCCATTTCGGACACGGCCTAAGTCTTGGTTCCAAGACGTCCTTAGCGTGCGGTGCAATGCGATGCAGCGCGCACGACGCGGGTGACCTCTACACACACACGCCAAGGTTATATCGCAAAGGACGTCTTCGAACCAAGACGATATGCGAGATAGATTTATTGGATGTTGAGGTCAAAATTGTCATAATTTTGGTCATCAATTACAATATTTACAACATGTAAATTGAGATGCCTCTGTCACAAAAACCACATTATTACTAGCTCATCCCAGTCAGGAAACGAGATAATTCGTAAAGTAAGATGCCATACACATTGATGCTCCTTTACAACGTGCACGGATGTCATGAATTCTTACACATTCTTCCAGGATTGTTTGGTCAACTTGTACTCTCTATAGTTGGATGGGGTTTAAGATGAATGCTGGTGGGGTCCTGTCATTCAATCTGAATATAAGGAGAATCTTATATCATGTTCGTCTTTGTTTTCCTGCCTTTTGTTTTTGGCCACAGAACACCTTCACCAACGCTGACCGTCTCCTAGCCAATGCAGGCCAGCTGGCTCAGACAGGGGAGTGTAACCCAGAGGACATCTACCAAGTAGCCAGGGTGCTGGAAGAGAAAGTCCGCGACTTCATTACGCGGACGGAATGTCGCAAGCAGCTGCTTGACATGTCTGTGTCGTTCCACACGCACGGAAAAGAGGTGAGGCATATTAACATTTGAATTGTGGTTTTAAATAAAGAAAACAAATGGCCAAATTGACCAACCGCCATTTCTGAGCAGCACTGGTAACCAATAATTCAAATCACAATGGTGTTTTAACCCTAAAGCCCGGTTCATACTTCATGCGAATGCGTATGCGAAGCGAATTCGTCAAGGTAACGGAGAACGTCGCAATGAAACTTCAATTGTTGACGTCATGAAATTCGCTTCGCATTCGGATTCGCATAAAGTATGAACAGGGCTTAACTCCCTAGGGTGTGTGGAAAATCAATTTAAAATTGGAGGATTCGGGACTATTAGAGTTAATATCATGTGAACCTGTAGAACCATATGTATTCAGCATGCGTTAACTCCAAACGCATATCGCATTGCGCTCGATCACTGTTATTTGCCTTTTCGCTGGTGGATTCTAAACATTAAAAGTAGTATACAACATTTGCAAACATAAAAAAACCAAACTACCGAATTATTACGAAATACCGTACTAGACACAAATAAAGCAAATAGCAGTCTCAAGCATCCTGTGAAATCATGGCACCCGGTGTGCTGTCGTTTTCAAGAAAAGTGGAATTGTCGGCCGACAATCGTTGGAAATAGTCTAGTTCCCCGACTTGATAATTCCCTGACGTCTATAAATTGCTCTGTTTTGTCTAAAGTATGGTCAGGGAACCATACTACTTGGACACATTTTGTTTCTCTCTGTTTTTCCAGCATCTATGCATACAAAACTTTAAACTGGTCAATGTTACAGTATTTGCTAGCACCCCCAAATCCAATTACTTCTGAAAATGACAGCAATAGCAAATGATGTACATGTATACTACATTTAAACTAGTAAATCAATGGAAATCAAAATAGTTTGATCGACAGTAGACATCAAATAGAAATACTGCCGCTGTCAGTAACATAAGGAAGAATGAAGGATTTTCTGCATTCCTCCTCTCTCCCCCCCCCCCCCCCCCCCTCCCCGATCTTGGCCAATGTAACAAAGTTTTATGAAGTATGCAAATGAGTATACCTATGACACTTACCTTTGGAAACTTTCATTCCAAATGTGCCTAAGATGATAGCCTAAATAGAAAGACTCATCAGCGTTAAAAGGTGTTGCAACACTATCACAAAAAACTATGGGGGACCCACCCCCAACCCCCGCCCCCTTTTTAGGGGCTTCTGTAGAATCATGAAATTGGGTCTTCAAAAGGGGTGTGCATCTGAACCGGGTACCTGAGAGTACCCGACCGTTCATGTCAAGAACCAGTTCCAGATATGTGACCCACTCTGCAAAAATGAGTCGGATGTCGCACATGACACTTTCACGTACGGGGTGGTTTAATGGCCGACTTTTCAATATAACTATAAGAAATTGCACACACACACAAAAAAATAAATAATAATGCATTACACTACAGAGTTGTGCCATATATCAAATGGAAGCTTAATTCATGCTCTTTCAGACCAACTTTAAAGCTTAAACATATTTTTTTAACACATCAGACTCATTTTTGTAGAGTGGGTCACATATGGAATCGAGTACCCGTACAACTTTACATTATCGCATAGTAACTTCCCGGAAAATATATAAGGAAAAGTTTTGAATGTTATTTGTCTGGAATTTTCAAAATTAAAACCCGACTACAGCACAGATTTCACATTTATGACGCTCACGAAAGTTGACAATAAAGGAAATTTACCGGTCATAGTTTTTGTAGTCTGGGTATGGATAAGAGCCTCGACGAGACAAAATAAATACAACTGTGTAAAATTTCCGGACAACCGCCTTTTGTGATATGCCGGCGCATACATGTATGCCAGCACACACAAATGCGGAGAAGTGATCATGTTTGTTGGACAGGCATGAGATGGTTCAGACTTTTGTCTGAAATCAGACTTTTTAAATCTCGAAGAAAGACATTATTACATCAGTCCGGGATTGGAAGTTTTGGGTTGGGTTTCTTTAACGGGTACTTATATTTGTTGTTAATCGGGTACCCGGTTCTTTTACTACCCATAAATGCACACCCCTAGTCTTCAATATTCCCCGTAAAACTACAAATGAAATGCACAGTTGTGATGAAAGATAAACCACAGTTAGCACAAATCCAAGCCGCCTCACGAATAAGGAATTGGGTTTACAGCTTAATTAACGTTGGATCCTCAGATTTATGAGATACATATGCTGTCGTTATTGGAAACATAGACAGGAGAATGTATTGCAGGAAAAGTGACTGCATCAAGGTACTGCACATTTCACCTGGATATCAGGCTCAGGATCCTTGAGAAATATTGACAGTTAAAGTGAGTCACACCTGGTAATACACTCTCCCCAGGGATGGTTTACCCGGAGTCTCTCAGATTGTGTATCAGTGGTCTAAGACCGTGACCTATGGAACTGAAAGATTGCTTAGATTCCACCTAGTCTTGGTTCCAAGACGTCCTTAGCGGTGCGACGTATAGCGCGCACGGCCGGCCGACAGCGCCCTCTTGCTACACACACACGCCACGGCCAAATCGCTAAGACCGTCTTGGTTATTTCGCAAGTTCTGCTCGCAAAATCGCGAGCAGAACTGTGTGGCATTTGCATGCGCGTGTGACGTAGCTGCATTATTGCATGTAAATCGCAAACACTCACTAGTCTAGTTTCTGTACTCACGTCGGGTGTACGTGTCCGTACGTTACCCCTAGAACTATATGGGGCTCCTACCAGTACCAGAGCCCAATAGAAAGAAGCCCAATTTTCCCATAGGCTACTTCAGCAAGAATAAGAACACAATTTTCAGGCACTGTGTTTACACTGTGCACACAAAAACCGCTGAAAAGTTTACCTCAAAAATCTGTCTGTTGCTTACTTTCATCCTCAACTTGTGTGCACAAAGCAAAAGATTGGTCGAATCTGTCCCAATTTCAGAAAAAAAGTGAAAAAATCTCTAAGTTCGAGACTGAAGCAATATGAATTTACAAGAAGCAACAAGACCCAGTACAAAGGTCAGGCATGAGCCAATCACTTCACAAGGTTGTTAAAGCTGTTGATTATTCATGATTAATCTCAATAGCCCTGTGAAGTGATTGGCTTATGTCTGACCTTTGTACTGGGTCATATTGCTTCCTGAGATTCAAAATGCTTGTTTGGAACAGGTATTTTTATAATTTTTTCTCTAAAACTGGGACAGATTCGACCGATCCTTTGTTTGGTGCACACAAGGTGAGGATGTAAAGTAAGCAACAGACAGATTTTTGGGGTAAACTTTGCAGCAGTTTTTGTGTGCACAGTGTAAACACAGTGCATGAAAATTGTGTTCTATATTCTTGCTGTAGTAGCCTATGAAAATTGGGCTTCTTTCTATGGGGCTCTGGTACATGGGGTATCTGTACGTGTGTACGTGCAGGGGGCTCGGACAACTCGACCGTTGGCCGACTCGACTCGAGACAACTCGACCGTTCAGACAACTCGACCGTTCAGACAACTCGACCGTTTTTTTCTCAAATGGGAAGACAAGTCGTCCGTTGAGACAAGTCGTCCGTTGAGACAAGTCGTCCGTTGAGACAAGTCGACTCGTAGATAGGGGAATTGGTTGTGGAAGGAACGGCACGGGGTGACTGGGTAGATGGGCCCGACAGCGCTGTCATTTTGTACGGGGCTGGGGTACACAGGGGGCCGGGAACACAGGCATGACAGGGGGCCGGGTAACGTGAATTGTCGTGCCGGTCTATATTTTGTGGGACGGGGCTGGGATACTTCTAGAAACTAGAAGGCTCCCACACGGAGCTGCCTTCTAGTTTCTAGAAGTAGGGGTGGGATAGGCCTTGGATATACATGAATATGCGGGGCCGGGAAGGTTTTTTTTTTTTGCGGGGTGACTGGGTTGATGGGCCGGACAGCGCTGTTGTTTAGGACGGGGCTGGGGTACACAGTACAGGGGGCGCCCCGGGACGGGCTGCCCGCCCGCGGCCGTGCACCGTGCATGCCGCGTCGCTCTCGCGGGCCTTGCACGCGCTGGGTCCCGGTGTCGCACTCGTGCATGCCGTGTCACCGTACACCTGACCGGGTCCCCGCGCACGGTACACATTCTGAACCATTCTGGGCCACGCGCACACGCAAATACCCAAACATTGACGGGCAACCTGTGTTGAAAATACCACGCGCTCCGCTAGCTACATTGTGTACAATGCATCGCACGGTCGAGTTGTCTCCATGTCAAAGTCGACTTGTCTCAACGGTCGAGTTTTCTGAACGGTCGAGTTTTCTGAACGGTCGAGTTTTCTGAACGGTCGAGTTTTCTGAACGGTCGAGTTTTCTGAACGGTCGAGTTTTCTGAACGGTCGAGTTTTCTGAACGGTCGAGTTGTCTGAACGGTCGAGTTGTCTCGAGTCGAGTCGGCCAACAGTTGAGTTGTCCGACATCCACGTGCAGCCTTCATTCCTGGTGCCGGTGCAGCTCAGTACTAAGCCATTCGTAGTTTTTTGGAAAAAATGTCTAAAAAGTGATGGATTTTACAGCAAAAACTGGGCTTTGGAAAGCTAAAAAGTCATCAGATAAGTGTCATTCATCAATTTGTACGTGGCCATGATTTGTTTGTTAATTTACCAACGGGATTTGGTAAGAGTGTAATTTTTCAAGCTGCTCCATTTCCTGAACCATAGCTATGCTTGAACGAAACGAAGTAACCGAATGCAAACAGGAGAAAGCGCTGGTTATTGTCGTCGTGCCATTGAAAGCCCTGGTCGTTGATCAGTTACATCGTGCTGAACATCTGGGACTGATGTCGGCAGAGATAACATCTGATATTCCAGATCACATTTTGGAACAATCTGAAGATTTCTCAATCCTGTTTGCCAGAATCACTCTGCTCAGAACGTTATTAACTGACTAGTAAGTTATTACTAAAACATGAGTTTCCTTCAGTGCGCAAGCGCGATTATTCGTTTGACCCGCCTGTTAAATTATGCATAAGCAGGTCGCGCGCGCTCCCATGCGAAATAGCCAAGATGTTCTTAGCGATTTGGCCTTGGCGTGTCAGTAAGTGTGTTGCTAGAGAGCGCTGTCAGCCGGCAGTTGCGCGCTATACGTCGCACCGCTAAGGACGTCTTGAAACGAAGACTAGATTGCACCCGGAGGTCTGGAAGATCTGATTAAGCCGTGTTCCCATTGGACTTTTTTGGTCAATCCACTTTTCTACATAATGGCAAAATTAAGTCCAGTGGGCATGGTGGGGGCATGCGGTAAACTAAAGTCCCTGTCTACTTACCACGACTGTGATGTAAAACTAACAGGCCTACAGGGGGCATGGTAGACTTCCATCCAGCCGCGGTATTTTAACAGGAACACTGATTACTGTATAGATTAGTGGGAATACACCAGCTACAGACAGCAAACTTAAAGGTAGTGTACACGATTGGTAATCCTCCAAATTTGTTTTTACTGAATTATTCCGAAATACCTTGCTAGACTGTAAGTTAATAGTAGTCTCAAATGATGGCACCAGGTGTGCTGTCGTTGTCAAGAAAAGTGGAAATTTATATCGTTTTCCAACGATTGCCGGCCGGCAATCGTTGGGAAAACTGCCCTCTATAACAAATGTAGCCTTTAGTCAAGGCACGCATGGTTACCCGGACGAGTGGCGCGCCCCGGACATGCTGGCATATCCGGGGCACGTCACGCATCCAGGTAGCCACGCGCGCCTTGACTAAAGGCTATCATCCACCCGACGGTTGAAAACGAATGCCGTTTTTGTCTCGTTTTGTTTTCGCCATCCAACAACGCAAAACATTGAACTGGTCAGTGGAACGATATTTCCTATAAAATACTATCCCCCAAATCTGCCCATTTCTGAAAATTGCAACAGTGACCAATCATGTACACTACCTTTAACAATAAAACAAAAGTCCAAATGGGAACAGCCGTATTAAAGATTACGCAAACTTACCACGAGGGGAACATGGCTTTAGGAAAATGACCCCCTGGTTCCTCAGTTTATTTGTATCAGAAGCTAAGGCTGTATCTGAAATGGTTGTTTTGATCCGTGACTACAGATTCACCTTAGCACCAAAATAATCAATTCATACATGGCCTTATTCCAAATTGCTCTCTTCACGTTAACCTTATGGCAGGGATGTAGATTTCACCAGCCATTTACTCCATCTTCTGCAATATAGCCAGTTAGCCACGATGTCGACTCGTTGGTGTCATACTTTGGCATATTTCTGCAGTTGTCAGCTTTCTCCCACTTGTTTTGCCCACAGAGAAAGGGCACGTCCTTTCTCTGTTTTTGCCATAGCAACATGAATCCTTGAGGAATCCTTGGTTTCTGTAACGGAAAACAAAGAATAATCAAATGGGGCAACTTAATCATGAAACAGGGAGTTTACATTTGTGTTTTCTTTTATGGTTTCTTGTAATATTCTTATATTTGTCAGAAAATGAGAATTTTTGGGTCGGGGATGATGTAAATTAGAACAGAGATGTTTTCTCTTTTGCCCTGTTCCCGAGAGCCTGTGTGAACAATTTGAATTGGCCAGCCGACCCTGACAAGCTCGGTGGTCGAGTGGTTAAGATGTCTGCACTAGTAAGCAGAGAGTCGTGGGTTCGAATCCCACCCGAGTAAGCCTGTGAATTTTGTCACACAGGCTTTCGGAAAGCACCGAGTATACAGTGCTTTATACATTATGTCGGGACAGGGCAAAAGAGAAAACATCTGTGTTCTAATTCTTATATTTGTTGTTCAAAACCCTAACCATGAAAATTCAACAATTTGTAACCTTTTGTCATTTCTGTTGGACTTTGTTAAACTTTGCAGCAAACAAAAAAGACCTTGTGTTCTACGTTTCGGATTAGGCAGGCTTGACACTTTCCATGTCAAATAATAATATCAAATAAACCAGATATAATAATAATAATAATAATAATAATAATAATAATAATAATAAAATAGTAATGGATTCAATAAGGTGCTTAGAAAAAAACCTAAAGAGGTTTAGGGTTAATTAAAGGATTTGTCAGTGTTTTGTTCTCAATGAATACATACATTTTGAAAAAAAAGACAAAATGCCTTTAAAATACATGCAGTAAATACATCACCAAATAATGCAGGCTTTCAAGTATCCCTACTTTTCCTACTTTCCCTACTTTTGTGTTGACTTGCTAATACTTTTCCTACTTTTTCTTGAAATTCCTATTTTTTCCTACTTTTTGGTCCCACGACTCCGAAAAATGAAATCTCATTTAATATTTTCCATAACATTGTCACACACTGTAATATGAAAATCCCACAATGAAGGGCTTGGGTGCAGGAGTACTGCAACTTTACTTCCAAGAGCTTAGTGGAGGATGGAGCACAAGTGAAATGAGGCTTGTGATGCTGCGGACATGGGTGAGTATCAACGAAAACTACTCCTGAAAGCCCTCAAAAAGTCTCACTTTCAGGGATGTACAAATGTAATCGAGTCCATCACAAGTCCACTGCAAGTCCACTGCAAGTTCACTGCAAGTCCCTGCAAGTCCCTGCAAGTCCCTGCAAGTCCCTGCAAGTCCCTGCAAGAAAGCATTACAGTCCTAATTCCAATCACAAGCTATTCCCCATTCCGTTGTCATTGTTCATCCAGTTACTTGTGACTGGCTTTATGAAAGGACTTGACTGGACTTGCCAAAGGACTTGTGAAAGGACTTGCAGGGACTCGACTACAGCTCTGCCAACTTTACACTTGATTTTGTCCTCCAAAGTCCTACCTTTGTCCTGTTTTTTAATTTATATTTTGATCCTACATGTACTATTCTCCTACTTTTTCACCTGAGTATGCTTGAAAGCCTGAATAATGTCATCTGCTGATTGATTACATTTTATGGTACATGTAGCACTCCAGTACACCTACAAGTACAGCATTTATCAAAGCTGTCTTGGCCTTTATACATACTCATGGCTCCCGACAGTTTGTAACTTTTTCATCAGCACTGTTTTTTTTGTTTCTGTTATTTCAATCGCATAATAAATTTCTGTTGTGCCATTTCAAATGTCCTTGTGTTTTGTTCCCTATTACTAGGGCACATACAGTATGCACACACATCATCGCAAATGTATATCTTAACCCCTTGAGTGTCTTAACCCCATGCCGGCTTGTGCAGCCAAGCATAACCTACACACTACCCCAATAATGGATTGAAAATGCAGAGATTGGCCTGTATAGATGTCAACCAGCCAGGTGGCAATTTTCAATCCCCAGATATGTGTCAACCCAGCGCAAGGGGTTAACTGTCACAGAGCAAATGTTTTGTCTGCAGTTGTGCCAAAATTAGTTTTGTATTAAATTCCTTCTGATCTCAATATTCCAATTAAAGGTAGTATACACCAATTGATTTTGCTGTAATTTTCAGAAATAAATGGATTTGGTGGTTAGTATTTTATAGTGTGCTGTAGCAAATACTGTAACACTGACCTGTTTAAAGTTTTCTGTGCATAGATGCTGGGAAAATAAAGAATTCTTTTGTTCTAGTAGCCTCCCTGACCCTACTTCAGACACAATGGAGCACTTTATAGAGTCAGGGAATTATCAGGTCTTGTCCTTCCTTGTGTTGGTGAGTGTGTAAATTGTGTGCATGTTTGTCATGTTATTACATTTTTCTTTTTAAAAATCAGTCTTTAGTTAAAAAGGGTAATTCAACTTGGCAGGGCATTTGTGTTTGTCAACACACCATTCTTGTTTGATGTTTGCAAATGTAAACTACCATTAATCCCACTGAGTATCTCCTCTGTGGAATACAATGGCCTCAGCTGGTACTGTGGCCCCTAAACATGCCATACATCAACTGAACAATGTGGTCAACAAAACCCTTCAGAAGTTCCAAGGTTTTCTGGGTCTTTTTTTTTTCAGTGTGTTTGCAGGCAAGGGCAGGCGATGGTACATATTACCTACACTGTGGGCAGTACAAAAATGTTATCATTGACCATTATCCCTTCAAATGTTACCCAGCATTACTGTGAAGATAAAGCCATATTCGTATTTGACTTTATGTTATAAAGCTATAAGGAGGAGGAGCATTTGTTTATACTGTTCTTTGCACTTTTCTTTCTAGACTGCATCTGGTTTCAGATTAAATTGTCAATAGCAGGATGCACACATGAGTTTCTGAAAAAGAGCAAGCAATGGTGAAGTTGCAAATGACCTTCCACCAGCTGGAATTATAATTACTACAATGGAATGTTAGTCATCACTCTTGGTAAATTTAAAGACCTACTATAACCAAAGTTTAATTCTCTAAAAAAGATTAGTATCTGGATTATGAATTACAAGAAACCAAATTCGTGCTAAAAATTGTCATTTTCTATCCATCATTATTAGTTAACGGACGAGAGAAAGATGCTGATTAAATATTCAAATTTCACGCTTACTCCAAGTTCTCCCTCTCCCTCTGTATGAACATGAGCACTTTTTAGATTTGATCACTAGCTCTACAGAACCCCTGTTGAGTTCATTAAT
The DNA here is from genome assembly GCA_037893225.1 of Hippasteria phrygiana. NCBI lineage: Eukaryota > Metazoa > Echinodermata > Asteroidea > Valvatida > Goniasteridae > Hippasteria > Hippasteria phrygiana. The sequence continues at coordinate 258,140 of JAZGUH010000544.1, forward strand.
TGGAAAAGAGCTAGCTCAAAAGCTGCCCTCCGTCCGAACATACCCTGCTTTACAAAACAAAAGTTGGAATGAGTCTTATGACTGTCATTGCAACAGTTAAAGATTGACCGATCCCTCGTGTAGTTCAATCCAACAACAAGTCTCGTGTGAGTTGTGATACATTTAACATTCCTACGACTGGCCTTTGAATTTGAAGAGAGGATCTTTATAATTCAGACTAACATTTAATATTTTTTTTGGCTTTTTGTATAGCTTTACAATGTATAGGTATCATTCAAAGAAATTTAAATTTAAATGTGAATCGGGAAATATGGTCAGAGAAACTTGGAAACTCCAATAGTGGTCCTGTGGTGAATCGGAAACGAAGACTAAATTATTAGTGACTGACAGTTGTGATAATCAAATTACAGCATGACACAATCCTTGAGGTCCGCTGCTTTTGTAAAGAAAAATCAACCACCCAGTCAATCTCTCCAGGGCAAAAACATACATCTGCTGGGTCTATATAACACTGAGCGCTCAAGCACACAGATGACCTTGGTCCACAAAAGGCCCTCTAAGTTGTCCACTTCTGTAAAGAATAGGAAGAGGTAACAGACCAAATGAATGGTCATTTTGCAGCACCCCCTCAGGTAGGATGATGTCAATTTGTGCAGTGGCGTCACTGTTTGCGCTCCTGGCTATAAGAGATTCTCTCATTTTGGGGCAGACATTGTGTCTCGGGCTAGTGCTTTACCATACCTGATTGACTGACTAGACCATTATAGTGAGATTTGTCAGATGCCATGTGCTGGAAATGAAGGAGCTCTGTCTGGAATACACATATGATGTCATTGCTGAACCATGATTGATTACAGGATGATTCTTAATCTACTTGTAAGTTTTCCCATGGGCAGTCATTTTCTTGGAGGTTTCTCTAGAATGTTTACCTGCCTCTATCCTGCCAATCTAGCTACATGTAAGCCTTACATACTCAAGTGTGTAGTATTGAAAGACACTGGACTGAATATGACTCCTAACAAAGGCTTTGTGTGGAAATTCTGAAGGGTAATTTAACAGATTTAGCTTCACATTTGATATGTTCATGCGCTGCAGCAATTTGTGTCTAGCTCTTGTGTAAGGATCCAGTACAAGGTGGGTCACAACTAGGCACCTGATGATTTGGCACTACCTTTTAATGTGCTCTTTCATTTACTCCTACTATAAGTAAGAAGTCATTATAAATGCCTTTTGCACGAAATGTATTTGTTGGTTCTGGTTTAAAGTCGGAATGCTTGGATAGCGTTGCACTGCAACATGGCCTGTTCAAATCCGGAACATGCGCTGTTCCCACCAGGAACAGCGTAGGAGCACCGGCTGATCCAGCATGGGATCAAACGTGGCGGGCAAACGTGGCGGGCAAACGTGGCGGGCAAACGTGGCGGGCAAACGTGGCGGGCAAACGTGTGGGCAAACATGTTCCATTCCCAACTGTGTGTTCCCAAAAGAAGCCTTCTAATTTGAACAGGAATGTTCAACTTTTGAGAGGCTCGCTAAGTATGCATGAGTAATTTGTCTCAGCCTTTGCTAAAAAATGGGCTATATCTACCTGTCACTGGTCTTTATTTAATGCTTATTCCTTGTCTCCTAATTGGCCTTATTCACTTGATATCGTTGTTAAGTTGTGTTCCTTGGAAACCATCCAGTCGATCACCATGTTGCGCATACACGCATTCCAAACACAGGTACGAACTTGACTCTGTAATACAAGACTCCTTCCTTGAAGGAGGAGTTCATCTGTGACTTGTGACTGCTGTTTCTTCTCTGTTGCACTCGGCAAGTACACTGTACTTCGAGACAATGTGTTTATAAGGCATCCTGGCTTTGATAAATGTCATGAATTAATAAAATAAGATTTCTGATTTCTTGTTGATTTGTTGCTTTTGTCGACAGTTAACAGCGTGGTACAAAGAACTTCAGGAGAGCTTGAGAAGCGAGCAAACGTCGGAGGCAGCTGAGGGTGCCGAGGAAGACCTGGCCAAGTTTGAACACCAGCGGGACATCACTATCGACGCCTCCGTCAACACCATCAGCGAGGGTCAGAATCTTGTCGATCACCTAAGGTCAGTACTTTGCCTCAGCTTTTTTGTCATGTAAAAGAAAACTTACAGAACTGCGTAACTCCACCTGTGCCGCATTTCAGTGAGTAAGTTGCGCAACATTTACGACTTGATTGAAATTGATTTCGTAAAAGGTACGCAGTGCGTCAGTGTTTGACTTGCACAATAGATTATTCCGTAACTTACGCAGTCGTTTTTAGGTGGCGTAAGTTGGTCCACGCAAACCACGAAGGGGTGACTTTACTAGCTGAGCATGATTAATGTAGAGCCATTTGTTGCTCAAAGTTACTTTGAGATTCTCCAGATTATTTCTGAGTGCAATGAAATGAGCGTTGGCTGCAGGTTAACCTGTGCGAAAATTCTGAGAGTTGCTACCCATTCTCTGGAGCTAAAAAGACATGGAAAGTTTCAAAATGTTGCTGCCATAGCTATTTTACAGTTCTGTGAATTACTTATACACAATACTCAAAATAGTTATAAAAGCTGCGATGCATCCTCGTCCACGATGTCTAAACAAATTAATAGATCTTAACCCCTTGACCTCAAGTTTTAGATGGAGGCGCCAGGGTGTCAGGTAGGGTTGTGCAGCCAAGTGAAATGGAAACAAGAGGCTTGTGCAGCCATGCATAACGTACACAATACCCCAATAATGGATTGAAACTGCAGAGATTGGCACAAAGTCAACCGGCCAGGTGGCAATTTTCAATCTGCATGTATTTGTGTCCACTGGTGGCAAGGGGTTGAGAACAATATGCAGCTGTGCAATATTTTGTGGTTCTAATCCTACGTTGTGTCGTGAAATCGGCTGCAGGTTCACAGATGTTGTGAAAAATACCACTTTGATCTTTAATTCCAACATGTCAAAAGTCATTGTCAGAAACCCTTGTAAAGACCAGAAGTGTGCAACGAAAGTATATGGGCAGTTCTACAGCAATAGGGACAAAACTTTTAAAAATTCAAACTCTTCGATAAGTTTTCTTTTATGTCTGGATTGCATTCTGCATATATTGCGGACAAGAAATGTTTTACTAAATTAGCTCGCAATATTGTGTAAAATAATATTCTTGAATATACTACGGGAGGACTTTTTGTGAGATTTCTCCAACGTTAGTGACATAACGTAAGTGACGTCTTATGAGTAAGTCTTTTTAATGCCTTGTTTGGTAGAAATTAATAATAATTAATAATTTGATATCCATTTATTTTGAAACCGAAATATGGGCAAACAAATTGTGATATTCGATATTATCGTGATGACGTCACTTTTTCCTTTACGAAAGAACGGAAGAATAAAAAAAATTGAGGTCCGCCGGGATTGAGCTTGGGTCCGCCGGGATTGAGCTCGGGCATGCCGGGATTGAGCTCGGGTACGCTAAAATTTAAAATCAAGGCCACCGAGATTGCAAATCGGGGCCGGCAGGATCGGGGCCGGCAGGATCGGGGCCGGCAGGATCGGGGCCGGCAGGATCGGGGCCGGCAGGATCGGGGCCGGCAGGATCGGGGCCGGCAGGATCGGGGCCGGCAGGATCGGGGCCGGCCGGATCGGGGCCGGCCGGATCGGGGCCGGAAGGATCGGGGCCGGAAGGATCCGGGCCAGGTTGACAAAGTTTCACTCGTTGAGTATAGTTGGAGTACTACATGTACGACATTTACCTTCACAACTTAACTTCTTTACAGCACTCCAGAAAGACGAGCGTTTGTTTCTGTTTCGGCATTGTTGATTAGTAACAGCCAGAGTTGTATTCGAGTCCCTGCAAGTCCTGTCACAAGTCCCTGCAAGTCCTGTCACAAGTCCCTGCAAGTCCATCACAAGCCCTCCAGTCCTAATCCCAATCACAAGCTATTCAAATGAGCTGTGACAAAGGCATTCCTTTGTCATTGTTCATCCAGTTACTTGTGACCGGCTTTATGAAAGGACTTCTGACTGGGCTTGCGAAAGGACTTGTGAAAGGACTTGCAGGGACTCGAATACAACTCTGGTACTAACAGCTGATAATTAACACCATGGAAGATCACACATGAGCTGTCAAAAAACGATCGTACATGTATTGTATGTCTTGTGTACACAAGACAGACATTGTACAATGTACAATGCATGCAATGCATGTGCACTAGGGGTTGGCCTTAATAAAACAATTGCCATAACCCTGGGTTTTTAGCCTTTTCTCAAGACGAAGTTCACTACGTGTTAGTGGCCTGTACATGCATTGTACAATGGGAATAAGACAGTGGCATTCAGTGTGGTTGCTTGCACTTGACCAAGGCTAGAATATATCACGTTCCATATAATGAACAGTGCAAAGACATGACGGCAACAAAGTCATGTCGGGGTTTAGAAAACGGTAAAAGAAACGTCCATATTTCGTACATCATACATTATGTACTTTTCTATCGTCCAATTTATTGGAAATAACTGGAATTTCGGGCAAGGTAAGCTGGATTAATTCACACGTAATACACACTTAGAAAAATCTTCAACGCTGTGATAAGCTACATACATGTACATGTATCGCGATATTCTTCGGTATAATCAAATTCCCCGATATTCGGGTTTTTTTTTTTAAAGGGGCCGATTTGATTTTCGATTCGACAGAAATATCGGGAAATATCGTCATATCGAACACCCTAAGTAGAAATATTGCTACGGTAAATAGAGATTAGGTTTGTGTTTATTTAGTATTTACTATTAAAAGCAGCGGAATCTTGAATTGATTTATGGGCCACAAAGAGGCCCATTCTCAAGACATTGATCAAATGTAGCCCAGATTATCTCAGAGCCTAAATGTATGTATCACCTTACCCCCCATACTGCCACCCTAGGAGCCCATTCAATTAAAGGTTCACCCGTGGAATGGATCCTGGGCTATTATTCTGCTCACGCACCCCAGGTTTGAACGAAAATAGACCCTCGAGACAAATTGATTGAGCGTGTACCTGTGGCTTGTTATTAGGTTACCGCCTGAATGTCAGGTGTGAGATCCTCCCCGGTGCATACTGGGAAATGCGCTATGAATAGTCTTGATTCAAGATGTTTTGGAATTGTCGCCCAGTCCACAGTGTATTTAGCGTGTTTGCGTCAGAGATGCTTTGTGTTGCTCAAAAGGTCAGTTGTTGGATTGCAGATTATTCCCACAGGTCAGAACTCAGGAGTCAAACTGGGCTTTATATACTTATATATTTATTTATTTATTTATTTGTATTCAGCTATCACAAGTACAGAAACAACACAATAAAACTATAGAGAAGACATTACAAAGTGCAAGCCTTACGGAACATCTAAAAAGCAAAATGAATCACTATCTAGAAAGGCTATCAAAACAACAATCTAAAAAACAGCTACATGTAGGACATACAATGTAAATGTAAAAATAAATATTAATAAAATCAAGATCAATATACAAAACGTGTAGTTAGCGGTTCCGTATAAAGTGTGGAACTGCTATTGTTCAGATTTAGGTGTTTTTATTTTTTTTATTTTAATTTTTACTTTACCAAAATCCTGTTCATTTTGTAAATGTTAAAAAAATGTGACCGGTGACTCATCAAACATTTGAGTGCCCTCTAGCGGCAGGTTGAAATGTGTTGGAAATGAACTTTGAAGTGATGTCTGTGGCGAAGTTTGTGGTAATCACTTTCTAATTAGTACGAAACGATGACCCTTATGCAGACACTAAATGCGTGAGACATCATCAGACTGGAAATTACAACAAAAAGACCGGTTTTCCTTCGAACGTTGTTGAAAAAAATCGACCGTGGGAGTTTTTTCATTCAAATGGCACAGTAAAGGTAGGACTCAAGCTTTCTTGTTTGTCTTGGTCAGGGATGTATTTGAGTCCATCACAAGTCCCTGCAAGTCCCTGCAAGTCCCTGCAAGTCCCTGCAAGTCCCTGCAAGTCTCTGCAAGTCCCTGCAAGTCTCTGCAAGTCCCTGCAAGTCCATCACAAGCCCTGCTGTCCTAATTCCAATCGCAAGCATTTCAAATGAACTTTGACAAAGGCATTCCTTTGTCACTGTTCATCCAGTTCATCCAGTTGACTGGCTTTTTGAAAGGACTTCTGACCGGACTTGCGAAAGGACTTGTGAAAGGACTTGCAGGGACTTGACTACAACTCTGGTCTTGGCCATCAGCACACTCGGACATGCCCTATGGCCCCTTTAGAATTTCACTCTGACTGCCCCGGGAAGTGTGATGGTACAGAGCATGTGTAGCCAATGGGGATTCCAGCCTGCCATAATATACCAATAGAGGGCAGTATATAACCAGACTGGTAACAGTTCGGGAACACCACAGGATTCCCCGGCAACTTCTTATGTCAATAGAGGGCGTTACATAGCTTGACCGGTAACTGCCCCATAGCATTAACGCTAACGTTCTAGGCATTACTTTGGTATAAAGAACTGAGTACTAAAGAATACTACTTACATGTACATGTAGTATTTTGTAGCACTGAGTCTCTCTGTAACTGATGAATGGGTGTGTAATGACAGCAGTCTAGATACTGGCAACTACAAAATACTAATATGTAATACAGTTAAGTTACTGGGTAAATTATATTTGTTTCAATGAATTGGATGGCCAAGATAAAAAAAAATTATCATCTGTGAAAACCAGTAATTCATACTGCGTTTCTGCCTTAGATGATAACAAACATTTTTCCTCTAAACCGAGCAACCTTTAAGTACTAACAGTACTACATATTACTACGTACACTATTTGGGATGAAGTACCAAATACTAAAAATTACTACAGGCATTGCACACAGGTACATGTAGGTGAGAGTACTGCATACTACATTTGACTGCTAGTAGTATTTTGTAGCTTTAGGTGATGTTAGGGTTAAAGTCATACACGTAAAAATCTTGAACACTTTTTAACTGAAACGTACAATGTACATGTACATGTACATCTTGTCAAGAGACTCGTGCACAGCAGAAAAGGCTGAACCATTCTGTACTCATCCTCGGGAGGGAAACAGGTTGCGTATTGTATTTGGATTTAGGTGTAAGTTTAGATTTTAGAATTTTAAATCAACTTAAATATTGCGTTTGGTTTTGTGTCCATTTCTGCGAATGCATGCACACAACTTGTTTAATTTGTCACAGAGCTGACATCCTGATGAATTATCCAAATACCCACACAAGTAAGGTTTCTGATGTCACATCAAGGGCTAGGAAATATGTGACCCGCTCTGCAAAAAGGGCACTTATCATGCTTATGTTGCAAAATTTGAAAATAGTGTTTTATATATAGCTGGAAAGGCCATTTTGAAGGCTTTCATATGGTATATGTCTGAGGTCTCTAGCATTTTGCAATCACGAGATATTTGGAAATTTGCATGTTTGTTTTCAGGAATTTCTTGAAATGACTTAAGGAGAAACAAGCTATTTAAAAAAAAAAAAAAAAGCAATAGATGGAAGCACTCGACAAAAACACATTCTTTTTCCAACTTTATTAACTGAAATCAAAGATTTTTGTTATGAAATAGAATAATATACATGTAGGTATCAAAGATGCAATAAATTCCCTCCCTTCAAAATAACTTGTTTTAAGAATTGTCCACCCTCTTCACATTGAACGGCCCATAACTCGTAAAAGCATACAGCGACTTATGTGCCCTTTTTGCAGAGCGGGTCACATATTTGCATTTACCAGAATCTGCACATTAAACACAGGAATATTAACCCTGAACCCCTGTGCATTTTTCCTATTACGAATGTGCATTTACGGGTAGTACAGGAATTGGGTACCCAATTGAAAAACAGCACGGGTACCCATGGTAGCCAGCCCCAAAAATTAAATCTCCAAAATTGCTGTTCATATTGTTCATAAAGGTCCACTCGATACATACATGTAGCTTTACGGTGTAAATTGCATTTTCACAAGTGTCATAAATGTTAATCTGTTTTGTTTTTCCATGTACCGTGGTTTTCATTTTGAAAATTCCCAACAAATGACATTCAGAAACTTTCTTTTTTTCATTGAAAACTTACGAGGTAATATGTTAATTCGGTTATGATTACTCCATTCCGTAATCTCGAACTAGTTTCTGACATTAGCAGTTGGGTATTCGAATACCCGGTTCAGCTGCACAGCCCTATTCCTCGTCAGATTCCAATAGGTGTTCTCATTGAGTGATCCTCTACATTGCCACTGTCCAGGTTGTATTGTAAAGTTTGGCGTGATCGCTGACTTTTACGGCATTATGGGTTTATGACTTCTGACTAGTGCCATCCTGAACATACAAACTGACAAACTACGAAACTGCTAAAATATGGCACCTGTACGGTAATTTGTTAAACTTGAAAAAAACAAACATCCAAAACTGTGCAGGGAACTAACGGCACATTCTTTGTACTTGAGACATGTAGCACACTGTAAAGTTATGGTACCAAGGCTCTACAGTGCTGAATCCATCAAATTCTAATAGAGCAAATCCATGTGTTTAATGTTGGTGGATTTAAAAGGGTTAATGAAATAAATAACCGGTAACACAGTACAGGGTGAGGAAAAAAAAACCAAGTGGACTGCAGTCATTTCAACATCAGTTTCACAAATTCTGAACTGCCCTTTAGGCAAATCGCAATGGATACAGGCAAAGTGACATACAACGGGGCGTGCAGCCACATGGAGGGTATTCTACACAACTTGGAGGAGGGTCGGTCCAAGCTGGACAGCCTGTGGGCTAGCCGACGGATGAAGCTGGAACTGTGCCTACAACTCAGACAGTTTGAGCGAGATGCATTAGAGGTGAGCGGACATTAACCCTCAAAGAGCCAGGGGCAGAATCCCCCCCCCCCCCCCCCCCCCCCCCCCCCGCCCCCCGCCCCCCGCCCCCAACTGCGCTGGCTAAAACAGGAAGCATTTTAGTTGAAACCGTTCAAACATCGGACTAGAAGATAAATCCGTTCTGGTTTAGTGCTGGTTCCATTTTAGTGGCGAGATAAACCCGATTTGGTGTAACTTTAATATGTTCAGACAACATTTTAGCAGAAAAGTTACACCAAATCGAGTTCAACTACTGTTTTAAGGGAATTTTAAAACGGTGTCTGAACGTACCGGTTTGGTGATGGTGTACATTTCTTCTTTGACCCCCAGCTGTCCACCCAGCTGCCAAGGTACACTGCAGAGATGCATGGTGCCGATTTCAACTTTGACATTGACACGGCCGACCTGATGCTGAAGGAACACTTGGATTTCTTTGACGGCATGCAGGAGAGAACGGTGCAACTTATACAGAAGGTGAGCATGTCCAGGGGAATGGGCAACGATTGTCCCGGGGAGACAGGGGGGCCATGTACCCGCAATATTTGTGGCGATGGGGAGGCCTGTGGCAATGTTCCATTCAGTGACATAACTGGGTGAAATTTCTTTGGGAACCTGGGGGTGCACACATTTTTTCAAGGGGGCACTGAAAGTACATGAACTGCGGCTTGTTTGATTGTTTTTGTATTTCAAATGGGGTACCCCACAGAGGGGGGGGGGGGGGGGGGGGGAGGGGGCACGGTTGTCAACTGGTGGGCATGTCTAGCTTGCCCTAGACTTTCCTAGAAACATTTCCTGAGGATAAGAAACAAATCATGGCAACCTTTTCGAACAATTTTCCAGGCAGGAAAAATTTGGAGAAATTTTTTTTTTTTTCAATTGATTTCAGGGTAAGAACAAATTGGGGTAACCTTTTTGAAATATTCTGCACACCCAAAATATTTTGGGATAATCTTTTTAGATGTTTGGGCCACTGTCCCCCCTCTATCGTCAGTAGATATCACCACCCTTTTCTTGGGGGGAGAGAAGTCATCAATGTGGGCCATACAGCCACCCATCTAGTTATCATGTAATAGGAGAAGTGTTGGCATCTCCTAAGATAGTACATGTACCACATTAGGACAAGATGGACAGATCTATCTTAAACCATTGACAGCATCGTGCATGGTCACTGGTAATATACTCAACTGAACTGGCACACGGCTAGCAGCCATTCGTTAAAAGACAGAATACTCAGATGGTACATCCATCACGTGTACACTTTTGCCTCTGTCGGCTCATTCAAGATAGCAGTTCCTGTTGAGCCGTCTGCCTCCTGCTAAAAAGACTGCATTGACTGGGACTGTGTTTAACAGGAATATTTAGCACAGAAGAAGTGATAGGAGAAATCCTGCCAGACTGTGATGGTTGAGAATTCTGCTGGTTGAATACTCGTACATGTAGCATTTCGGGCCTATCATTCTTTTCTCCTTTTCAACCTTGGATCATGATTCTGGAGAGTCTGGGGACACCAGTTTTTCTGTCTGGTGCTGTCTGATGCGCACACGTACAGAAACAAATATGTGCAAGTGTTAGCGTCGTAGCCTGTGGTTTGTAGTTGAGCCATTTCTGATGACTTGATTTGTAATGAGAAGGCTAACTTCAGATACGATTTGTGTTTTGGAAAAACCGATGCACATAAGGTTTGTAATACATGAGTATGAATGCTGCAGCACTTGGGTTAATGTCCAGTAATATTTGACTACATGAATATGATACAAGCAATGCAACACTGGCATCTACAACCCCCAGACTCGTCTAAGAGTAACTTCACCCCACTAGACCTGTAACCCTGATTCTTGTACGTACACAGGGTCGAGACCTCCTGCAGCTGTTGCAGTCGACGGGCATCGAGCTGATGGCCAGCGGTCAGTTCACGGCCCAGACCAGGGTCCAGGTGCTCCTAGATGACATCAAGGATGGCTACCTGGAGCTGGAGGACATTGCGGAGGTGCGGCGGGCCAAACTGGAGCAGTGCAGGAACCTCCGAGAGTTTGAAATCGATGCCGAGCAGGTCAGTACTGGCAGTTTCTATTTTTACTTGAGCCGTGATCAATTATTTTTTGTAAAATGTTACCAAGACGATGGTAAAAAACTCCAATGGTAAATTTTTTACGGTGTTAAAACGTGTTTTGACTTTTACCGAGACTGTGGTTAGAGTAACGGAGCTGACAGTAACACAAGTCTGGCACCCTATCCCTGTTCATTATAACAGACAACCTTATGAAACACATCTTCCCCAATGGCAGCAATTATTGATGCACTGTTGGGAAGTAAAATTGAAATCACCCAATACAAGACTAAAAGCCACTCTAGTGAAAGGGTTACGATCAGAGGTGGTAGGGTTTGCAACATTTTGAATTGCCAACCCTACCACCCTTACGGTTTTCCTGGCCCCAGATCTAAAAAGAGATTCAATCTTCAACAGATTCCAGAGACATTATTCCACTTTTCAGACCTATGAGCTCCGTTCGCCAACAAAAGATGGCACTTTTTCACCTAGCAACGATGTCCCATGGGCGGGTCACATACAATTTTGCTGGTTTCACATACGCCATTCCTCGTTCATGTGATAAACGTATACCAGGGGGATTGGATAGACTGTTCGTGGACTCTCTTTTTTCGCGGTTTTGATTCTGAATAATAGAGGTGGGAATCGGACACTCCACAACCCAAATTAAAGTCGGGCAAGATGGCGTCGACAGTGACTACCCCGACTCTCCATTTCTTTCTGTTGAGTACATGTGCACGGAGCCAATAGACCCCAGGCGAGGCAACTTCCACCGGCGGTGAGACCAACTCACCTCCCCAATTAATGAGTACAGTGCATAAAGAAATGACAAACTAGCCTAAGAAGTATACGCACACTGCACGCACAATGTACCTGTGTCATGTGACCCTCACACTGTGACCGAATGTACAGCTTTCCCACACCACTATATTAACTCACACTGGACTTATCGTCGTAGGGGCAAATTGACCTCATCAGTTTAACTGGGCAGAGATTGGCCGGGCAAAGGAACTCTGTAAAAAGTAACCCAGAGGAAAATTTCCCAGACTGTTTGTACTTTGACTTGAAATGAGCAAAGTAACCATCATCTCGGTGAGTTTTACAGAAAAAAAAGTCCAATACAGACACGACCTAAGAGTGTTTCTTTCTTGATTTCTCATCACATGAAAGGAAAAAAAAATCAAGTGGTAGGAAAGCACATGTGTTATCTATTTGTGAAGGAATTTTTGGCGGAAATGAAATTTGAATTCCAGAGATTCCCTACTTGGCTCAGCAATAATGAGGAAATCAAACGAACCTTGCTGGTGGAACTTCCGTACAAATTGTAGAAATATGTGATGCAGTAATCCCTAAAGATATACTGCTGCCCAAGGACGGAGCCCTGGGGCAGAGGACAACAAGAATAAACAAAAATCTTGGAAAGTCATGAAAAAGTCATTCCATCTTTAGATTTCTGCGACAGACTTTACTTACAACCTACAAGTCGTAAGTGCAGATGCATTTTGTAAAATCTGGTGTGGAGTTGCCAAGTTGAGACAAGTAACTGCAGGCCCGTTGCCAGCTCCGGGCATAATTTTCCGACTTTTTTTTCCTTGAAATTCCTACTTTTTCCAAAACGGAAATCTCATTGAATATTTTTAATATTCGTAAAACAATCCACAAGGGAAACTGACCAGCTAAATTTGAATACATTTTCAAAGTGAACAAAGAATAACTGGCAGGAGCGGGATTCGAACCTGCGCCCTCTGAATGCGACCTCGAGGTCGACTGGAGGTCGCAGGTTCGCAGGTTCGAATCCCGCTCCTGCAAGTTTTTCTTTGTTCACTTTGAAAAAATATTTTTAATAACAGTATTACACACTGTCATATGAAAATCACACACACATTAATTAGGGCTTGAGTGCAGGATTACTGCAACTTTAGCTTAAAGAGCTTATTTGAGGATGGAGCAACGAGTGTTGTGAGTACAGAGCATGCCAAATGAGGCTTGTGATGCAGCAGACATCAGTGAGTATCAATGAAAACTACTTCTTAAAGCCCGCAAAAGTCCTACTTGTATACTGATTTGGTCCTCCAAAGTCCTAGTTTTGTCCTGTTTTTGGACGAAAATTTTGATCCTACTATTCTCCTACTTTTTCACCTGGGCCTGCTTGAAAGCCTGCATGTTCTTTTCTTTTTTTTGAAACAGGTTGAGAGCTGGATCAAGAGTGCAGAGAAGATGCTGCTGATGGTGACATCAGTGCCAAACAGCTTTGAGGAAGCTGAACGACTGCAGAAGGAGCATCAACAGTTTGAAAATGCTATAGAGGTAGGCCGCCATCCCATTGGTCGTTACATGACAACTGCAGCTTTGGCTCAGAATTCACCCCCCTTGAGAAATGCTGATAGTAGATACCAAAACTGGTGCTTGACATCAGAAGAGGGTCCGTGGAGTCCTACCGACATATAATGCTGAGTCTTGTCAGGAGTTGATTCCATTTGACACCGACTTACACTTACATCTAGTTCCTTTTCTTAGAGCGATATCCGTTTTTCTCTCCGAATCTTCAGAAAACTCAACAAAGTGCAATACGTCTCCATGACAATGCTTACAAGTTACTGGAGGTGCGGCATTACGACAGCGAGCGTATTCAGACTATTGCCACCAGTGTGGATCTGCGGTGGTCTCGCCTTGTCCTGCGGTCAGAGGACCGTAGGAAACTCTTCCAATATGCAGCTAGTTTTTACAAGACGTCGGAACAGGTAAGATTGTAAAAAGCGAAGTAATCACGGTGTGGTTTGTACTGTTTGTCGTGCCCTTAGGATGAGCAGAACTTCAAGGAGAGGTGATGATTTGGGAGGAAGGGGGATGTTGCATACAGATGTTCACAGGAAGGGAATTTCATTGATATTATTTTATTGGAATTCCATTTCATTATTTATAAGTGGTTTGTTTGACTAGTTTTTTGTTCTATTTTCACATAGGCCTAGGTCAGTATAAAAAAAAAATGTGCATTATTTGCCTGATTGGTTTTGCTGTAGTTGAGCAATTTGATTTCTTTAAACAATTGACTTAATGTTTCATAAAACTTAAAACTGAAATGTTTCATATGCTGTATTTTCATGTGTCCAGAGCGTTGCAGTTTTATGTTAAATGTAAGACACAAACACTTGAAGAAAACCTAGAAAGTTTTTGTAAACACTATATTAAATTTTTTTCTAATTGCTATTTGTGGCATATTTGATTAGCTGTTACTGTTCTCCTGAAACTAAAATACAGGTGATTCAAACGTGTCCTGGAATTGAGCCCCAAATACTGCATATCCAGTGTTGTTGACTCGAGTCGCTGACTTGGACTCGAGTCAGACTCAAGTCGTGATTTTTTTACTTGAGACTTGACTTGACTTGGGAAGAAAATGACTTGGGACTTGACTTGACTTGAAAGAACATGACTTGCGACTTACTTGACTTGACTTGAATAAATTTGACATTAAAGTTTTTGTTCAAATACACTGTTGGTTAGGCTGTTGGTCTCAATAGAAACCATTTGTGCTTATTTGGATTATTTGAAGAAAGAACATTCTAACTTGCAAAATCCCCAAAAGGTATGCTTGAATTTTTAAGTTATACAACTCTAGATGTAGAAACAAATCAATCGTCATCTCTGGTGGCCTGACATAAACATCAATTTAAAAACTCCATTACATGTACATGTACATGCGTTCTAGCCGATGTTTCTTCATGGTGTTGTTTTGTAAAAGATGTAGGCCTGTGGAGAAAGACTTTGATAATAAGAAAAAAAAAGGGTACATTTGTCATGTGGATTTAAATGTATACAATGTTCAATGATTGACTTGAGACTTGACTTGAAAAAAGATTGACTTGCGACTTGACTTGACTTGGGAAAAAATGACTTGGTTACAACACTGTGCATCGCATAGTAATTAAACTGTCCATGTCCAAGTAACATTGTAGTGTAGGATTGAGTGAGGTTCACTGGTGTGTGGGTACATGTAGTGTTTTTCTCACATGGATCACCAGCCAACATCACACAATCCTACACAAACTTTTGGACATGGAAATGTTTTAATGGTTTTGCATAGACACCTCATGCTCAGTAATTAGTTACCTGATCTGGGTGAGTGCCCTATTATTTCAAAGGGAACACCCTAGTGTATGCAGTGGTACTAATTGGTGACATAAGTTTGATTAATATGTAATATATTTGGGGTTCAATATCAGGATACTCTTTTACTCACACTATACATTCAGTTTTTAAAAGGAGATATAAACCTAAGGAAACTCGGAAAATCAAGAAGGGATTAACCTTAACGTCCTAGCCAGTGTTGTAGTCGAGACCTTCATGTCCGAGACCGAGACTGAGACCAACACTTGCAAGACCGAGACTTTTGCAGGCCGAGACCGAGACAAAAAAAGAAAAATATGATGGTGTTTAATAAAGCCGATTTCCCTGATCGGGTGTTGTGCCCTGCTTTTGATCAAAAGAATCAAAAACACGTAGATGATTATTTGTGCTAACTCGTAGCAAAGGTGAACATCGGGGATCATCTCATCAATTTATACATGTATATGAAGTCGGCTTTATTAAGGGCCACTATCTTTAATTATGCAAGTTATATAAAATTAAGTGTTCAACTATAAAGCCCTCCAAATGACTGGGTATAGTTTGCAGGATTCAGTGACCACTGGATTTTTACAAAAACTCACTCCAGAGCTGTAATGCACATCCGCGGGTACCAGTAGTCCAGTACTCCGAATAAACAAGCCGCATATACTGGTCTCCTTTCCAGCTTCAATCTAATTCTTCTCCATGAAAACTTGCACTTACAATGTCATTTATGTTTGGTATGAAGACTAGATTTGTGTGGCTCATCGCACATATTTTTGCTGTGGTCTCGACGGGTCTTGAGGGTAAAACCCGAGACCATGGCATCCGAGACCGAGAGCCGAGCATTCGAGACTGAGACCAGCCTTTGTTAGGACGAGACCGAGACTGAGACCTAGCTATTCATTTGGGGTTAAGTACAGTATACTAAAAAATACAACATAATTTGTGGCACCCTCAATAGAGAACAGTCTCTCATCTCAAAAATGTATTTCTAGATTTATAATACCATTGGAAACAACACATCATAAGCTTTAAAATGATGAAAGAATTATTAAAATCAGAGCAGTATTAAAAAGTTATAATAATTTTTGTTTTTATTAGATGACACAAATTGCGGTGATCATCAGTGTGTTACCTTTAATGACTAAAATCTCTTCTTTTTAATTGTTTTTATTGTACTGAAATTAAAAAAGCAAAAACACAGTATGATTTTATTTTACCTAAACTAGCATTTTAAGCAATAAAATAAAAATTGAAAATATCTACCATCAATAGATTTTTGCCTGTAGCTCAAAACGGAGGAATGCGACTTCCGACTGGTCCCTTGTAAGAATGGCACATTTCTAATATTTCTAAGACCGCGCACAAGACCGCGCACAAGACCACGCACAAGACTACGCACAAGACTACGCACAAGACTACGCACAAGACCACGCACAAGACCACGCACAAGACCACGCACAAGACCACGCACAAGACCACGCACAAGACCACGCACAAGACCACGCACAAGACCACGCACAAGACCACGCACAAGACCACGCACAAGACCACGCACAAGACCACGCACAAGACCACGCACAAGACCACGCACAAGACCACGCACAAGACCACGCACAAGACCACGCACAAGACCACGCACAAGACCACGCACAAGACCACGCACACAGTCGTGTACCGACCTCCAAACGCGGACGTCCCATTGTTCCTCTTTTGTTTATACTCTAACTTTTTCGGAAGGCCTCCATAGACTTTGTACACACTTCCAATCGCGGACGTATGCTGGGAATCGCGGACGATATTGTTCTCTTTTGTTCTCTGGCATTTTACGTCCGCGGTTTGAATACGCCAACGCGCCCACAAGACCACGCACAAGACCACGCACAAGACCACGCACAAGACCACGCACAAGACCAGCTTGTTACAGGCACAAGTAACAGACATGATAAAGGAATGCTTTTATTACAGTTAATTTGAATAGCTTGAGACTTGAATTAAGACTGAAGGTCTTGTGATGGTCTTGTGAGGATCTGGACTACATCACTGATTCCGACCACCACTAACTTCCCGTCCACCTCCCCTCCACCTCTCTCCATCTCCCCTCCCCTCCTCCCAGGTCCAATCGGTTCTGGAAGACTTGCAGCGGGACTACACCCGGGACGAGGACTGGTGCAGTGGAGGCCGGGAACACGCCAGCCCGGTCTCGGAGACAGACATGCTTAAGCTCATCCAGAAGCACCAGGACCAGAAAGAGAGTTTCCTCAAGGCCTGCACGATGGCCCGGCGCAATGCCGAGAGCTTCCTCAAGTACCTCAAGAAGTGCAACGGTGGCCAGCCGGCTGTTTCGCCCCCATCAGGCGTGGTCAGAGGCCCAGAGACCTACGTCAAAAGTAGGTTTTTCATCTTAATCTGATTCTCTTTTAATCATTAGGGGTGGGCATCCAAACCGGGTACCCGAGTACCCAACCGTTCATGTCAGGAACCGGTTCCAGATTTATGGAATCAAGTACCCGTACAACTTTACATTATCGCATAGTAACTTCCCGGACAATGAAAAAGAAAATGTTTGGAATGTTATTTGTCGGGAATTTCAAAATTGAAACCCGACTACATGGGAAACCAGCACAGATTTCACGTTTATGACGCTCACGAAAGTTGACAATAAAGGGAATTTACCGGTCGTGGTTTTTGTAGTCTGGGTATACATGTAGATAACAGCATCGAAGAGACATAATAGCATGCCTCAATCCACAATAAATACAACTGTATAAAGTTTCCAAACAACCATCTTTTGTGATATGCCAGCGCATGCACATGCCAGCACATGCAAAGACGGAGAAGTGATTATGTTTACTGTACAGGCATGAGATTTTCAGACGTTTGTCAGACTTTTTGAATCCCAGAGAAAGACATTGTTACAACTTCCGGGTTGGGTTTTGGGTAAGGTATCTTTAACGGGTACCCGGGTACCCATATACCCCTTTTTTTTTTCAATTGGGTACCCGGTTCTTTTACTACCCGTAAATGCACACCTCTATTAACCCCTTGAGTACGGAGACGCCAAATGGCGCCCAAAAAGCAGTGGCACCAGGCCGGATGACGCCATTTGCCGCTATTTGTGCAGTTTCAATCCAATGTTGGATTATTGTGTATGTTACGCTTGACTGCACAAGCACATTGTGTCCGTTTCGCTTGGCTGCCAGAGCCGGCGCGACACCCCGGTGCCTCCTGTAAGTAACCGTACTCAAGGGGTTAATAAGCCACTTCAGAATTGGTCTATTGTGTTTGAATCATGTGAACGAAGCTCGTTAAATATTGTCCAACCACATTTAGTTCGAATTTTGCACTGAACATGCAGAATCTGAGACAAAGAGTTACCGGACAGAATTCGCTGGGGTTGTCTAAGGGGTATAATTAATTCACAAACGGGGGTAAGTCAATTATGGTGCAGCCGTTTAAAAACCGTGGAAACAAACTCTCACCATGTACAAAGTGATATGAGATTACCAGCAAAAACTTCCATCTCAAACACAGAAGGGAAATATTTTTTTTAACAGATCATAGTTTTAGCTCCATGCTTATTGATCTTGACATTTTTTTGGGGGGTGGGGGGGGGGGGGGGCAAATTGTGAGAAAAATTCAAATAGAAATTGCATATCAGCTATGAAAAAAACCAAAAGAAAAAGCCTAAAACAGTGACCTGCCTGGATATGCTCGTTTTCAAAAATAATTTCTCTTTAATGCAGAAATGTATTAAGGGAAGTCCACATTACCACTATACAACAAGACCAAGTGTCATTCAGCAAGAAACTAAAAAGACTTAATTCCAACCTTACTTGCATTTCCTATTTAACGATCTGAAGTGGACGTGCAGTAAATCAGTATTCCTTAAATAATTTTAATGACCACAAGAAATTGCTATCATGCAACCGGTGGCCCCGTGGGACCCCCTCCACTGCCCATAAAACGATGGTTTTTACTGGACGTGGACTGGGTGACCAGACCGGCGGAGTGCAGCTTATCTATGGAATGTTTCCAGCGTGGTGCAATCGCTGACAAACCCAGTACACTGTACACTTTCACGTAGTGGACTTTTATACGGCTGGTCTATGGGGATCTATTGACCAGTTGCAGTGACGATCTCATCTTCAGTCACTGTTAGATATTTTAGTTTGTCAGGGCCCCTGTTTTCATGTGATCAATCAGTCCAGAGATGTGCTAGGAGTATCACAAGAGCTTCTTTACCGTTCTGAAGATCGGTGATATGAGGGATGACTTCTTTGATATTATGGTGGAATCATGGATGACTGAGATCAGTTCAGTGGATGCCATTATCAAGAAGTTCTATATAATCTACTGATTTTTACACTGTCTCTACATTGTTACACTATCCTATTTAAGATCCCGTTCAGGTGGTAAAATCTCTTAGAAGATAGAACCATGTTTCGGAAGAGCACTTCTTAGTTTTAGAAGTTAGAGAAACCCAACAAAATTTTCTTGCATTTGTTTTCAAACCAGGGAACTGAAGGTGATGATGAGAATGAGCCAGTGCCTCGACCTGGTGACTTAGTATAAATTGCCTTTTTTTTTCTCTTCAGGAATTCTGGAGGAGCTCCTGTGCCAAGAAGACAAGGTCCTTGAGAGTTGGACTCAGAAGAAGAAACGCCTTGACCAGTGCCTGCAGTATGTCTTATTTGAGCGCAGCGCCAGACAGGTGAGTCGGAGTATACAGCAGGGGCGAGATTTGTCAGGATTTTTTCCTGATTTCAGGATTTTTTTCTGATTTCAGGATTTTTTCCTGATTTCAGGATTTTTTCAGGGTATCTGCAGGTCTTTAAAAAGTCTTAAAAAGTCTGAAATTGACTTTTCTCAATTTAAGGCCTTAAAAAGCATTAAAAAGTATTATATTGAGTTCTCCAAGGTCTTAAAAAATGGAGAAAGGGAGTAATGTTTTTTTTATCAGCTCGTAAATAACGATCACATCGTGTCTGTAAAAAATCCGCTATTGAAGCGCATAGTGTATTTTTTCCGGAAAGCTGATCGCACGTGGCAGAGCATTCCAATCCCGGGATCTAAAATCCATATCTATCCAGTGTCGGTCCGCTTATTTTTGGTCTTAAATTTCATTTAGGGCAGCATTAAAAGGGTCTTAAAAGGTCTTCAATTTGACTTTCTGAAACATGCAGATACACTGTTTTTTGTCGGGATTTCAATTTTTTTTTCAAAGAATCTCTTTTGCAATCTAGTATTCCTGTGGTGTTGTCCTGAAGATGTTTTTATCTGTAAAAGTGGATATAGACCAATAAAAACGGATATTTTAAGAGGGTGCCTCTAGGCAAATACAAACTATATGTTGATCTTGAGTCCTCGTGGATTTTTTGTGGATTTGTTGTCGTTTATTTTTCATTTTTGGCCAATCTCACCCCTGATACAGACATTCTCCAGTTTGGGGTTTCAGAATTCAGGCTGTGTTTTACCCCGGTTGTCTTAAAATAAATCGGTAGGTTTATTAAGTGGACCTGTAACAGATCGCCTACCAACCAGAGAATTGTAGTCGGGGATGCCAGTCTTCAGGCCAAAGCATGACTTCAAGGCTTTTCCATGTAAAATTCTGGGCTAATAATCAGGCTTGTACTTTTAGGCTCTGAACAAGAACCTCAATTACGTGTACATCCCTGTGTAGTCAACACGCATGTGGGATCGTTGTCTAACGTAAAATAACAGAAACACTGATAGACATTCATACTTCAACACATGCTGAATCCAGCAGTGTTCAACAGTAGGAACATTCTGTTGGGAATTTGTGAATCGGAGCAGTGCACAAAAAAGACCTTTTGTTGTGGCTGTTGAATGGATTCTGCTGGATTCAGCAGGGTGATTAGAGAAAACCTGAAGGGGACTAGGATTAGCTGAAGTATGCACGTGTATGTTTTTGGTGGTTCTTTTTCTTAACCCCTTGAGTACGGTATTTTACGGGAGACGTCGGGGTGCCGCGGTGGCTCTGGCAGCCAAGCGAACCGCTACAATGTGTTTGTGCAGTCAAGCGTAACCTATACACAATAGTCCAACAATGGATTGAAACTGCACAAACAGCGGCCAATGGCGTCATCCGGCCTGGTGGCACTGTTTTTTTGCACCAAATTCCGTCATCCGTACGCAAGGGGTTAAGACAGACATCTGATAAGGTCCAAACAAATGGCCAGAAAACTACAATTATCCAATAAATTGTCTCTAAATTCCCATTCTGGTGATGCAATATGTTAACAAATGTAATAGAATGTCTTTTGTAGGGAAATTCTATGAGGATTGAAACGTTAGGGCCTCCTACCTGTTGTTGTTATTTAAAACTCTTCTTTCCCATTGAAATTGGCATGTATTTGTCCATTTACGGAATATTATCTACTTTCATACTTGAATACATAGAACAATCAGCCTCCTGGCCTTAGTTTACAGACGGCATTGATATTATTTATTGCAACTAGACGCATTTAAGATTCTCAGCTGGTTGTACTTATCCCCGATCGTGCCTACTTCTAGAATCCCGCCTCTAGATATCTTCCAGCTTGGCCTGTATGATCTAAAGGGCGTCATTAAGCTAATTCGTCCCATGCTGTGCTCAAATTATTGCCAATTTTGTTAAGCATCCAATATATATGTTATTTTTTTATGAGGTGCCTTGTGGGAATACTAAACTTGGACTCATTCATATCTTTGTTTAGAATGCCATTTGAACTGATATTCAACCTATGCCTAGGCACAGTGCCTGTGACAAAAAAATATTCACACGTCCAACTATAGGCACACGCAAACAAATAGTGAGAATCAGCTTGCCAAATTACCTAGAGCTCCGTTGCAATTGCTCAACAAAAATAAGCTCAGAATGTTTAGGTTTAACTAAAATAAAACAAGCTGAAATCTGCACTACGGTATACCCTGGGCCAAACGTAGACTTGCAAATTGGATTCTAAAGCAGTTGTTAACCCTAACTCCCTGCATCATTTTTCCTACATGTAACCTGATATTCTCCAATATCCTCCGATTCCAAAATCCTCCAAAGTTTGTTACTGGCCTGGGGACCGCTGCCTGAATCCTGCAAAATCCTCCAGTGTGTTTTGGATAAACACCCCAGTAACTTCAGTCCTCTGAAATCATCCAGCACCAGATTGGGCCTGATGACCTGGATCCTCCATTCCCCCCCCCCCCCCCCCCCCCCCCCCCGAGGCAAAATCCTCTAATGCCCTCAACCCTGCAAACTCCTCCGATGCTTCACATTCCAAAAACCCTCAATCCTCCAAATTCGTCCATTTGGCAAAGAGGATTTTGGAGGATATGGGAATGTTAATGGTATAGTTAATGGTATATGTTCTTTGAATCATGACTGGACTGGCCGAGTCCAGGCGTGACCCCAGGCATGACTCCAGGACCACAATCATACTAAAATAGAATCCAGCTGCCAGTCTGCATTTGATCCAATGCTCTACCCTAGTCCAGATTTTGACTCCTAGTGGACTGTTTTTGCATCTGACCCACATCGGGACTTGCTCGCTCCACTCTGCAAAGTCTTGAGTTATCTGGGTATTTTTTCTGGATGACATTCCCCAGGCGCTGGAGTGGATTCATGATACCGGGGAGTTCTACCTGTCCACCCACACCAATGTAGGAGACAACCCAGAGGAAACCCAGGCACTCCTCAAGGAACACAATGAGTTCAAGGGAACTGCTAAGGTAAAATCAATTCTACAAAGATTGACTCCCATCCAGACAGCCATTTTGGGGGATAAACTCAATTTTGGGAGACTGCTTGATTAAAGCGTAGCTCTGCACTGCACGTATGCATGCTTGTACCTCTCACACAACATAAACACGTGTTTTGAACATTATGCACACTGCCTGTATGCGTGCATCTGAGCGCCCTCTACACACGTACGCCAAGGCCATATGTATCGTATTTTCGCTCGCAAAATTGCAAGCAGAATTGTGTGTGTATCTGCATGCCTGCCTGACGTAGAGTGCATAATCGCATGACCTACATGTAAAATCGCCAAATCATTGGTCTAATTTCTGTACTACATGCAATTTCCTAGCCACGTCCATGTGTACATATCAAGCCCATGCATGCAGTGTGCTAGCCTATGCTATGCTATGTACCACCGGCTATCGGCCGCCGGCTTCGTCGAAGCCATTGTGCCGTCTGCTCTGGTATCTAACTGTAACCGAGGTGGTCAATTCAAGATAAATTATATTTTAGGAAACAGGGATGCAGTGGCACAAGAATCCTTTCATCAATAATATGCAATATTTTATTTACATCAACTCGTACAGATTTGGAGGTTGATTGATTTAGGGCGAGACAGAACTCTCACAAAACCGTTGTGAAAGACGTAACATGTTTTTATATATGATTTAAACGACAGTCAAATGAGGACATTCAATCTGCAAAAATACAAGAAAATTCAAATGAAATTGTTAATATATAATAAGTCCATTTATGTTGCCAGAGTAAGGAAGAGTTCTCTTCCTAACAACAATGTCAGTAAAATTTACAATGCACTGGATAACCCTAAGTCAATGTATCTAATCACATTAAGATGTTCAACTAACACAGTGCCATGAATATCACAAGTATGTTGCATTTTATGTAAAAATACAAATTGATTAACCGCTCCATGATTATTAATACATAAATGGCACGTGAAATTGACAGAACATGTCCAAAATAACGGATCTCCAACCTTATTTGTAAACCTTACCAACTATACAAAGCCGGGGTTGGCAACAGCCATTCAGCTACACATATGGAAGGTGAGGTATGCAGATGTTATGACTAAAATACAAATAATTATTTCACGATAGTATACATATACGCAAGTATAACTTGTTGCGAAAATAGATGTATCGCATCTCACTTCATCTTCTGTGAGTTATTTTACTCAGTCATAAAAAATCAATTCAGAAGAGGCAACTTCCCCATTTCTACATGTAAACCACATGCATTTGTGCACAGGACATGTGTATCTTAGGATACAAACCCAGAATCTTTATACACATAAATTACAGGATTAAAAATATTTTGGATGAAGACCAATATTAATAAATGTTAAGGGTCTTCATACCATCCAAAACAGTGGAAATCTACTTGCGAATTCCTATAATGTGTCTTGAATTTCCTTTGATCGAGTCCCTCAGAGGAATCAAAAATACCGTGAAACCGTGTCTAATGAGTACTATATTGTAAATCTTCCATTATTCAGATCAGAGTCTATAGTTCAAATACTTTGTAAAGACACATCAATCAACTTGTCTACAATTATATCCAATTTTCATGCATCATGAGGTGAATTTTACAAAGTACAAGAAATGTACAAGTATGTACGCAATATATGCAATATGTATAATAGCAAGTGTTTGCAACTTAACATGCAGCATCCCACGACTTCTGCCAATACAGTTGAATGGGAAGTACTAATTAAGAATTGTACACGGTAATGTATATAATGTACAATATATCAGGCTGCAAGTGCAGAAAAGCATGAGAAGCACAACACAAATCGATGTTTTCTCATGAAGGCTCTGAAGCAGAGTGTCTGATTAGAACAACTCCAGCAATCAGCCCACATCCAGCCAGGCGGGGTGGTGCAATCCTAAGCTTCACATCTTGAATACAGATGCAGGACAACAATAAAAGAAAACAGGATTTGTTTGCATAGCTGCATAATTATGCAACCGCACAACCCACATGTGCACAATAACCGCTATGAAAGTGAAAGCTTGCTTAGTACCAAAAGAGGGCGCTCTACAAATCTTTGTATATTCTCACTACAATACATGTGCCTGTATATTTAACAAAGGAGGGTGAAGAGAAGGAATTTCTACAAAAGACTGTAGGGGATAAATAATAGAAGAAAGTGGAGGGACCAGGATTTACTCAACTAGTCACACTCAACACTTGATAGAAGAAATGAATATTTATTCTAAAGAGAAGTAGAGGGACCAGGTGACTTAACTGGGTCGACTGGTCACATAACTTTTCACCTATCCCCGTAATTCCCGCTTAAGGAATGTACGTTACCTGACTAGCCAGCTAATAACTGAAACATGAGTTTCCTCCAGTGCACAAGCGTCATTATTCTTTTGACCTGCCTGTTAAATTATGCATAAAGGTCGTGCACTGTTCCACTACGAAAGGGCCAAGACGTCCTTGATGATATGGCCTTGGTGTGCATGTGTAGAGGGCCCTGTACAGTCCATTAACCCGTGCGCATTGCATCGCACCGCTGAGGACATCCTGGAACCAAGATTACTGATGGCCTAGATTTAGTCTCAGGTGCTTGTACGTAGTCATACAGTGTGTAAAATGTTCAAAGTGCATGTTTGTAGCTTGAGAAGTGCCTGTACGTGCAGTGGAAACATGTTAAAAACAATTATTGGTTGTTTGCTTAAGTTGTTTTTTCATTCAATACAGTATTTTTACTGCAAAGAAGAGCAAAAATGCCAAGGCCACCAAACATTTTGTTGGTAACATGTCAGTAGAAAAAGACATTTTAAATGGCACTCCCAATGGCACTTTCCCCCTAGATGGACATTTGCTCAGCTTAATTTTATTAGAAATGTCTTTATATTTGGGGGGAAAACAAATCCTGTCTACAGCCGCCCACAATAAATTTTCACTCTAGCTTTCGATTTAGTGTTGTCAGCCCCGTTTTTGGAAGTAATTTGTAATTTACAAGAGATCTCCGTCCTTCACCACCCCAACAGGAAACCAGAGAGAAAGTGAAGCTGCTTCTACAGCTTGCCAACAGCCTTGTCGAGAAAGGCCACCTCCACGCCTCCAGCATCAAGTCATGGGTCTCGGCCGTGGACAACCGGTACCGGGACTTCTCCCTACGCATGGACAAGTACCGGGCACAGCTGGAGGGGCGACTCGGGCTCAGTCACGAGGTTTGTACAGGAGAGAGGAATAGGAAGGTTGACTCCTTGGCAAATTGGCGTCACTCACCTCTATGGTACCCTTTCATGGTTCACCGTTTTTTCCCAGTTCCAAGGGTTACTGTTGTGAAGCTGTTGGGTGTTTGTCAGAGGTGTAGTCGAGTCCATCACAAGTCCCTGCAAATCCCTGCAAGCCCTCCAGTGCCAATTCCAATCACAAGCTATTCAAATGGGCTTTGAGAAAGGCATTCGTTTGTCAATGTTCATCCAGTCACTTTTATGAAAGGATTTCTGACTGGACTTGCGAAAGGACTTGTGAACGGACTTGCAGGGACCTGACTACAACTCTGGTGCTCGTATCGCCAATTAGCCTTTTAGAGGTATGGCGGACACAATAGGAGGGCGCTATTTGATTTGGGTAAACCTTTTGTATGGCACAAAAGGTTTACCTAAATCAAATAGCGCCCTCCTATTGTGTCCGCCATACCTCTAAATAATAGCCTAATTATGTTTATTCCCAATATGGTGCAGGGTTGAGATTTCTCCGGATTTTTCCTGATTTCAGGATTTTAGGTAGGACTTCTTCGGGATTTCCGGAAGATTTTTTGGTCCTTAAATTGTTTTTAATCATGCCCAAATGACCTCTGAAACCTGAAACGGTCTTCTTTTAAATCTAAGGACCCAATTTTTTTTTGCAAATTTTGAACCGTATCGTTTGGTAGAAACTGCAGTTTTTTTATATGCATTTTTCAGCAATGCTGTACAAATCAGATGCCTCCGAATGTTTCGTAGATTCTTCATTTTCCCTGTGTGCCTCCAAGATTTCAATGGTCGATTTTTTTAATTCATTTTAATAGTACTTTCAGCAGTTGAGTTTATCGGAGAAGCACAGACTTATAAATTGTTATGGACACTTTCTCTGGGTGGCTGACGGGACTGTGAATTTTCAGTGGGAAGTCAATTTCATGGTTTTACCGTTTTTTTTCACCCAAAAAGTATGTTTCTGTGATATCCCAAAGTTTTATAACAAATTCAACAGTGAAATATTGTTTGCACTGGGAATATAGTTCACATGGTCCACGGACTCTGAGGTTCATTTTCTCAAAACAAGGGGGCATGACTCTTAACAACTTCAGTGGCTAGGAATGAGCTATAGCAACATGCATCAAATTAAAACTTACCTGATATTTCATAAAATACCATCTGAATTTCCACTTTTGCTACTTTTCACTCATTTTTGGTGCCAGGTCACTTATTTGCAAGGCTTCTAAACATTTTTTAATACTGCTGAACTGGAAATATTTCAAGAAATCACCCTTTAACCCCTTGCGTACGGATGACGCAAATATGCGCAAAAAAAAACAGTGCCACCAGGCCGGATGACGCAATTGGCCGCCGTTTGTGCAGTTTCAATCCATTGTTGGATTAAACAGTGCCACCAGGCCGGATGACGCCATTGGCCGCTGTTTGTGCAGTTTCAATCCATTGTTGTATTATTGTTACGCTTGACTGCACAAACACATTGTAGCAGTTCGCTTGGCTGGCAGAGCCGCCGCGGCACCCTGACGTCTCCCGTAAAATACCGTACTCAAGGGGTTAACGAACAAGGTGATATGGGTGATTTGTTTGCCGTAAAGTTGGGAATTTTCAGTCTGGTGCAACCTCTTGGTGGTGCTGTGTTGTTGAATTGCCTGAAGTCATCGGCTCAATACAAGAACGTCCTATTTGAATTTGTACTAACGTGCCTGTTGCAGACATGCAACTTTTCCTTGGATCAGCTGATTTCCTCGTTTTTCTACTTCATACTTACGCCATTGAAAAATTTAAAACCACTGTACAAAGTCTTGTAAAGATTGGAATTTCCTCGTTTTTTGTTAATTCCGTGTTGCATGCCTGATCAAGTTTAACAAGCGTTTTTAATTCATAAATTGAGGTACTCACTTAAACAAAACCCTTGGATGTCCCCTTCTCCTTCTCATTTCAGGATGACGCTAAGGACCTGTCCATCGACCATCGGATGTCGGACACCAGCCTGGAGCTCAAGCTACGAGATGCCAAGGAGATGAATGAGGACAAGAGGAAGTCGGCACGGAAACGAGACTTCATCATGCAGGAGCTACTGCAGACGGAGAAGACCTACGTCAGGGATCTGCACTGCTGTATCGATGTGAGTGGGATTGGCCTCAATCACAAGAATGTCCATGTTATGTCACATTCCTTGAATCCATTCAATACAACATCACTTCGTGCACATTTGTATAATTGTGACCCGCTCTGCAAAAAGGGCACATAAGTCGCTGTATGCTTTTACGAGTTATGGGCCATTCAATGTGAAGAGGGTGAAAAATTCTTCAAACAAGTGATTTTGAAGGAGGGAATTTTTTGCATCTTAGATACCTATATTATTCTAGTTCATACCCAAAATCTTTGATTTCAGTGAATAAAGTTAGAAAAAGAATGTGTTTTTGTCGAGTGCTTCCATCTATTGCTTTGCTTTTTGTTTTTTTAAATGGCTTGTTTCTCCTCAAGTCATTTCAAGAAATTCCTGAAAACAAACATGCAAATTTCCAAATATCTCGTGATTGCAAAATGCTAGAGATCGCAGACATATACCATATGAAAGCTTATAAAATGGCCTTTCCATCTATATATAAAACACTATTTTCAAATTTTGCAACATAAGTGCCCTTTTTGCAGAGCGGGTCACAATTGAACACTCATGGCATTTTAGCTCCACATTTGTGGCGTCCGCAAGGGAAATTGGAAGTCGCATGACCTATTTTTGAGTAATTGCAATTTACATGAAAATCGTCAAAAAATCATGATTCCTGTTTTTGTCAAAATACTGTAGTTTAAAAGCATATTTAATTCAAAATACCTGGTTTGCTTTTGTGTTGAGACCATTAAATGTGTACAATTTGACATTTCAGTCCGACGTACTTCAAAGTTTTGTTTGTAAACTACGTATTATTTTCCATTCTCAATGTTGAATTTACGGCTCTATTCGAAAACCAAAATATCGTATAACAGTAATTATTTCACCATTGCAAAGCTTGATTACAGAATGCAAATCTCAATGTTCAAAATTTCCAACTTATATCTGATTTCGTTTGCTGGTGCCACATTTTGTGCGTGTGTGCCATTCCAAACATGGCTGCAAAAAACAGTGTTCCACTTGAATGTCAAGGTATCTGCTTTATTTTTGTCTAGTGTGCGGGGCCAGTCTCGCTTTCAAATTTACTTGGAAAAGGAACACAACTAGCTGGAATCATTACTTAATTTATTTTTGCCAGGCCATGGCCTGATCCCGAGCTATGATGGTTTGCCAGCAAGGACATTAATAAAGTTGGATGCATGTCTCCCTTTCCCTCTTCTGCCATGAGTTGGGGTCCAGAGAACTAGCTCCAACACCAACTCGTCAGTTTTGCGAAAACAGTGTCCAGCTGAGCCCAGTCTGCGCTGTCTTTAGTTTGGCAGAGAGCGGAGTCAGGTTCCCATAAAGGTCTTGGGTTGGAACATGGTGGTTTGCATCTAATGTGATGTTAACCCCTTGAACCCGGGCATACCGGGTATTTCATGGGGGCGCCGGGGTGCCAGGCCGGGTTATTCAGCCAAGCGAAACGGAAACAAGAGGCTTAACGTACAAAATACCCCATATAGACATCAACCGGCCAGGTGGCAATTTACAATCCGCACATATTTGTGTCAACCGGTGGCAAGGGGTTAAGGGCAGCTCTTAGTAGTCGTGTGTAGCATCCATCTAGTTGTTTGGCTATCTTGGCTGTGATGGTCCGTGCTTCACATCCATCATTAACACAGCCTCATTCAGTGAAGAACGACAGGGTTCGTCTGTGAGTTGGGACTGCTATATTTTCTAAGTTGCACTCGGCATGTATTTTATAGAGCCAAGTTATTTAGGTAGCCTTGCTTTGATAGTTGTCATGAATAAGGCCAATCTCCCGTTCAAGGGACGATGGCGTAGTTTCCTCCAAGCTGGAAATTTGGAGCCCGGGCTTGCCCGCTGGACCAGTTTGGGTAATTCTCAGTACAGAGCGCCACCAATAGTTTGCCCTGGATCGGTGAGGAAATTATTCTCGGTGTATCATTGAAAATGGTGGTTATCAGTTAACTAGCCATACCATGTGCCATTTTTTACTGGAAGAAAAACTGGGTAATTTGGCATTTGGAGGACACACAATCTTTTGAGTTGATTGAAGTGTTTTTTCTTGGGGGGGGGGGGGGTTAGCAGTTGGTCAGATTTGCTAAACCCCTTGAATTCAAAGTTAACAGCTCTGCCGACAACTGAAATTCCCTCCTTTTTTTCTTCTTTTTTTGTTGCAGAATTACCTTTGTGAGATGGTTGCTTCGGTCGTGGAAGTCCCCCAAGGCATTGTGGGTAAAGAGCACATCCTCTTCGGCAACATTGAGGAGATCTATAGCTTCCATAAAGAGTAAGACTCGTGGATAATTCCACTCACTCAGTATGTCACTTTCAGGAAACTGGATATAAATACTGGCCTGATGAGCCATGCTGGCTAGGCTCAGATTTATAACTTTGTTTTTCCACCCGAAACCATGCTATACTTGTTTAACTATACATATTTAGTTATTTGTTGTCCAAAATTTTGCGGAGTCAGTCAGTTGGCCCCAAGCGTGGTAAAACAACGCTAGCTCATGCCAGACATATTTGCACAGTGCACTGTAAAAGCTTGAAGTATGTCTCTGTGTGATAGTTTCATATTAGCCCATGTGATTGCTCAGTGAATTGCATGCATAAACAACTATAGCACGGATTATGGTTGTTTGCACACCAGTGTTATAGTCGAGTACATTTCCACGAGTACGAGTACTTTTGCATGAGTAGGAGTATTCCTTGCAGGTGACATCTCCATACACACACAGTTGCATAGCAAAAGTATCAGCCGATGTGATGGTGAATTTACCTGTTTGAATTTGGCTATTTGCTCATAAATATGCATGAGGTGTAGTAAATTTAAAATATTTCATCTTCTAAACTGACGTCATACTGATTGGAGCTTTTCCAAATGCTTACTGTGACTTTGCGGAAACACCATGTGGAAATATTTCTTAAATTAAGAAAATGGTTCTGAAAAGAACCAGAGGTATAAACTCGACGTTCCAGTCAGTATGCTTTGACCGTCTAGGAGAAGACGCATGCTGACGTATACATTCTCCTGAAGACGGTCAGAGCATAACAGACCGGAACGTCGAGTTTATACCTCTGGTTCTTTTCACAACCATTCTCTTAATTTGAGAAATATTTCCACATGGTGTTTCCGCAAACCTTTCATTTATTAGTATCTCCGCCATGCAAAGCCTCAAGTCTTACTAACTGTGATTTGGTCGATTTCAAATGCGTGCAATGTTTGTCCACTCTAATTGTTTTCTACACCTTTGCCTTTGTCTTTGGCAGTATCTTCCTGAAAGAGTTGGAGAAATACGAAGCCATGCCGGAGGATGTTGGCCATTGCTTTGTGACATGGGTAAGGGATTTACACTTTATTTCGTCATATAAATCTTTAATATACGTCACACAATCCACAAGGGAGACCGCCAACATAGGGCAAGATAGCTCAGTTGGTAGAGCGCCGGTACGGTAACCCGGAGGTCGCAGGTTCGAATCCCGCTCGTGCCAGTTTCTTTGTTCACATTGAAAATATATAAATCTTTAGTGAGAAATGCTGCAACAATTACCTCCAAAAGCTGGTTGAAACTTCTCTTCTTCTCAAACATTTATATATAAATGTATTAGTTTTTAACACTTGCATTTTAATCCTTTCGGTATTTATTAACATCCTCAGATGTTTATTTTTATCTTGTGAAATACAAGGTGGATAAAAAAAAATAAACAAATGAATAAACAAATGAAATCTTGATAAAGACTTTATTAAAGTAGACGTCCAGTACACATAACAAAATAGGGTGAATAAAAAAAAATGAAATAAAAAATAACGAAACCGAGATATTAATGTTAATTATAACCAAAGGAGGGCACGTATTAAAATGAGGGATATTTCCTGTGATAGACCCAGATCTCCTCTTTCATTTGACACCTTGATCATGTCTTAATATTTTCGGTTGACTGAGCAGTGTACAATTTGATGAAAGGCTCAAGTGAGGGCTTTGCGCCACTTTCAGTAACTGTGTCCAGTGGCTTAAATTCTGGTTGGTCCTTACGTTTTTAAGAGAAACTTGAATGGAGAAGCCTATCTTCAGGTGATCAATGACCTTTCGTAAAATTGTTCATTGCACAGTCAACTGAAAACATTAAGATATGATCAAAGTGTCATTTGAAAGAGGAGATTCAGGTTTATCATAGGAAATATCCCTTATTTTAATTTGTTAAAAAAAAAAAATTGTCATCTAATATTTTGATGTGTACAGAACTTCTACTTAATTAAAGTCTTTCCCGAGATTTCATTTGTTTATTCATCCATTCTGAACGAATTTTGTTTATTTCGTGATCAAAGTTATGGAGGGCCTGACATTGCAGAATCTTTCTCGAAGTCTATTAGAATGTGACTCCTTCGAAAAAGATACTGCTGGGATGGAAATGTCAGGCCCTTGTTACTTTCATGAGTTTTATATTTCAGGTCATTGCAGTTGCAGCCAGTCTGTAGATTATTAGGTTTTTGTCATTTGTTTTTATTTCTTGTCGAATTGCCTTGTATTTGGGTCATTCCATAAATTTGGGGTCCAAAAGTGTGACATTTGTTTTGGTGTCCTTGTTAAACCTGACCTGTGTCATTTTTAAGTATCATTAAAATTGACATCACACCTTTTTTTTATTTTACTTGTTTGGCAGGTACTTTTGCTTTACATAATCACTCTTAGAGATAGCAGGCATTAAAGAATGTGTCCTGAATTGAAACATCTTATACATGTCAGATGTAACTGGGACACCAAAATTGGACCTCCAATTTATGGAATGACCCACTAATTTGTTTCTGTCGAGTTTCTTTTAGATTGTATCTATCTAATTTGATCTTTTGTCATTCTTTTTCACCCCGTGGTGAATGAGCAACCACATTATATATTATTGGGATAATTAATCAGACTCTGTCTTAGCAGTTCACATTGTTAATTTGATTGTATTTTTAGGCGGACAAGTTTCAGATGTACGTAACGTATTGCAGGAACAAGCCAGACTCCAACGCTTTGCTGATGGATCAAGCGGGTACCTTCTTTGAGGTGAGCTGTTCTTAATAAATTGAGGAGATAAAATTTCTGGCCCTGAAACCTGACTGGTCATTCTGCAGCATTTTGACGCTAAGTTGAAAGAAGCATCATAAATCAATTTCTTAACTGCAAAAATTTGCCTTGCACATAAAGGGTGTACCAAGCAAAATAAGGTTAACAGACAAATTGCCATTGTAAGGTTACCGGACTAAATACCATCTACAAACTGATTATGTGGTAACCGATTCGAATCTGTGGTGGTCCAGTGGTTAGGACGTCTACACTGATGGGCTGGAGGTTGTGGGTTATGCAACTTGCCCACCAACTGCGTTTGCTTGCATTATTTTAAGAATTTTTCCGCCAAATTTTTCCGCCAAAATTTGCGATATATTGCGCTATTTGCAAATTTGGCAATTTGTTGAGATTTTCTGCGAAATGCTGTTGCCCATCGGCACAACGAGCGCAAGAATTTGAAAAAAATCACAGATTTTTCAAGTCAAATGGTGCCTGACTGATATTCTCAAATTTTCTTGGAAACGCTTGTGCTGCCTTGCGCTGCATTGCGCTGCATTGCGCTCGTTGTGCATGCTTGCGTTGTGCACTGCTCGCGATGCATTGCGAAAGACGTTTAGCGCAGCTTGGCTTGCGCTGTTTTGCACTATTTTGGGGCAGGTTCAAAACTAGCGCAACAGCTTGCGAAATGGCTTTCGCAAGAACGCTTACCCACTGCTACGCTACTTGCGCTATTTTTGGCTTCGCAAGCTGGCGCAGGCAGTTTCGCAAGATAACGCAGATGGTGGGCAATGTGCATTAGAGTCCCATCCGAGAGAGCCTGTGAATTTTGTTCCCACAAGCTCTCGGAAAGATCTCACTTCTGATTCAATTCAAAAACCTGGTGGTGTTGATATTTGTTATTTATAGGAGATCCAGAAGAAGCACGGCTTAGGGCTGTCTGTCCAAGCTTACATCATCAAACCAGTTCAAAGAATCACCAAGTATCAACTGCTACTCAAGGTAAAACACGGTACTTGTCTTCTTTATGGATGAGTGCTGACATTCAATGCTAACACTTACCATTAAAGGTAATATACAACATTTGCAGACATCAAAAAATAAAACTTTAACATTATTATGAAAGACCTTACTTGACAATTAGTAAATAATAGTCTCAAGAATCCTGTGAAATCGTGGCACCTGGTGTGCTGTCATTTTCAAGAAAAGTGGAATTTTTGTATTGATTTCCAGCGTAGCTGGCTGACCATCATTGGAAAATACTGACTTTTTGCCAAATACAGTAAAATCGCGATAACTAAAACTCGGATAACTCCTATCTCTGCTTATCTCGAAGCTACACCACATTCCCGGCAAAAGAATATGATATTGTGTACATAAATACTGCCGTAACTCGAATTGCTGGCACCGGTGAATCCGTTTAACTCAATTTTTTTTCTCCAGCCAGTCTAAAAACAAACCGCTGCCAAAAAAGCCACAAAGAGGTGTCAACCATCGCAAAACTTTTCTTTCATGAGTCATAATTGCTATCGCCTTCGACCTTTCAAGACGTAGACGGCGTGCACGTGCTATATTGTGATCAATTTGGTCAAGAACAACATAAAATTTGAGTAATGATGGAAAAATGCTAGTGATACTGAAAATTGTTTCAAATAACGTGTCTATACCTCGGCATAGTGAGTACGGTGGAGCCATTCATTTACATGTTCGTACACATACGTGCACGCGTAGATGATAGGACTGTTGAAAAATATCGGGACATCACTTAAGTCGAATTCCGGATATCTCGAATATTTTGCCCATTCCCTTGAGCTTCGAGTTATCGCGATTTTACTGTACTGTCCCCAATTTACCAACTTTAGTTAGTCCACATTTTGTTTGGCAATTGGTTACACATCCGTATACGGGTGCTTGACGTGAAGTTACTATGTGTTTCTCATCGAGAAAATGAAAAAAAGAGAGAGAGTGGGGGAGATCATGATTCTCACTGATCATTTGATTGATCCGAAGAGTGATTTATCATTCTTTGTTTTGTTCATTGAAAGGATCTGCTGGCATGTTGTGAAGAGGGCAAGGGGGAAATCAGAGAGGCCTTGGAAGTCATGCTGATGGTCCCCAAGAAAGCCAACGATGCCATACACCTGAGTATGCTGGAAGGCATCAATGTAAGTAGGCGTGGCTGTGGTTGGTTTAGCAAGCTGTCTGCCTGTGGCTATGTTCAGACAGCATTTTAGCTAAAATGGTAACAAGTTAAAACGGTCGCTCGCCACGGGTGGCCGGTCGTAAAATTAAAACATACTGAGCGTTCAGACAGCATTTTAAGTATAGCGGGTTCAACTCAAAGTGGTTTATCTCCGTTCTGGGGTCACGTAGAACTTCCGCTCATTCACATAAAGCTCGCGCTAGTACGGTTCATGTGTACCTGTACATATAATACGTCCACAGTTTTCAACCGGTTGCCGGCGTACCTGCTTCCTGACACTTTGAAGCATTGGACATGATGGTGATCAGATCAGCTTTGAAACACTTTCAACAACTGTTTTAAATCAACGATCCACAGAAAATATTGGAACAATCGACAAAAAATTAATGTAAGTGTAAAGGAAGAGCAGAAAGATGCACACGAATGCTATTAGCAAAAATGGAGGTTGATGACCCACGCTACATTGGCGTGCTATGATATAGGATGTGTCTATGGACGAGGACAACAGATTGTTTACAGCAAAAAGCACGCCACAAAAAGGTTACGTAACACCGGGTCAACCGCTAAAACAGGAAACGTGTTAGCTAAAACCGTTCAGACATCGTATTAGAAGATAAAACCATTCTGGTTTAGTGCTAAAACCTTCCCTCCGAGGTGTATTAAATCACCGTTTTAGCGTCGAGATAAACCTGATTCGGTGTAACTTTAAAACCGTTCAGACACCGTTTTAGCAGAAAAGTTACACCAAATCAAGTTCGACCAGTGTTTTAAGGGAATTTAAAACGATGTCTGAATATGTACGGTACCCTACTGTCTGGTTTGTTGTGATGAGGGAAAAAGCCAGAGCACAGAGGTTGACACACCAACTTCCTATCTAGCCCTATGTTAATTTTGCTGTAAGTGTGATTCAGTACGATCACCCAGGTTGTCAGAATGTGGGTCGCTTATCTGAATTAGCCCCATTTATTCTGCTTTTCAAGCTAGGTAGTTTTTGTTGACCTGAGTGAACTTCAAGATTGAAGAACAATATGTGAAGTGCACGTCTGTTAAGAAACCAAACTATGGAAACATGGATTTTATATTGCAGGCTTTCAAGTATTCCTACTTATCCTACTTTTTTCTTGAAATTCCAATTTTTTCCTACTTTTTCCTACTTTTTGTGTTGCCTAAACGAATGTTTATGGGGGGCACTTAATGTACATGTACCAGTCAAGAATTCTGTCCGTGTGTCTGCGGACGTGCCCGTGTGACCGTATGTTAAAGTTTTAGGTTAAGTTTTTGCTCTCATTTGGTGTTATTTGAAAAGTTTAAGTCCAATTGGAACCAAATGTGGGTTATACATGTAACATGGGAACCTTCATATGTTAATGAGGTCAATGGTCGTCAAAGGTCAAGGGTCATCTGAGGTCAAGTTGTAAAATGGGCTGAACATGTAAAATTGGACCAATTTGAAATGAAGTCCAATTGGAACCAAATGTGGGTTATACATGTGTTGCCTTTGTTGTCATACATTTGAAGCCAACCATCAATACTTACCTCGCCCTCAAGGGTAACCGCACAAGCTGGCGACACTAGTGGTTCAAGAACCACCTTGTTTTTGTCTCTCAACTCCGAAAAATGAAATCTCATTGAATATTTTTCATAAAAGTGTTACACACTGTCATATGAAAATCACGCTTGGGTGCAGGAGTACTGCAATTTGACTTCCAACAGCTTAGTTAAGGATGGAGTACAAGTGTTGTGAGTACAGAACATGCCAAATGAGGCTTGTGATGCAGTGAACATTATCAATGAAAAGTACTTGTGAAAGCCCGCAGATGTCCTACTTTTATCCTGATTTTGTCCTCCAAAGTCCTACTTTTGTCCTATTTTTTTACAAATTCTGATCCTACTATTCTCCTTCTTTTTCACGAGGGTCTGCTTGAAAGCCTGATATTGTGGAAAATGGATGGGTATAAAATAAATGCTTTACGCAGTGTGCACAATGACCACAGACATGGATTTCCGGCCATATGTTGTAAAAGTCGTCCCGTGATGTTCTATTATAACCGTGTCTTGTTGTATTGCAGGGTAACATGGACGTGAACGGTGAGGTTATTCTCCAGGACTCCTTTCAAGTCTGGGACCCCAAGCAGATCTTCCGCAAGGGTCGGGAGAGACACATCTTCCTGTTTGAGCTCTTCTTTGTCTTCAGCAAGGAGGGCAAGGACAGCACGGGCAATACCAAGTACATCTTTAAGAGCAAGCTGGATGTGAGTACAAGCGCCGCTTTGTCAATGCATGGGGAATGCATGCTGTGTTCTCACTGGGAACAATCACTATGAACATTTTGACCATTAACTTCCTGTGAATTTACTGTTTTGCCATAAATATAATCCCTCGCAGGCATCATTAGGCTGAGAGGCCGCAGCAGTCCTCCACTAAACTGTTTTTTATCGATTTTTAAAGGCCTGAGTCCTGGAGGATTACAGTGGTCATTTATAGAAGTAAACGGGGTGATGAAATCGGGAGCGTCACTATCTCTGACTATGCACCTGTCAATTGTATGATGGATCACCAGGGGAGGTGCCTCAATGTTCAATGTGGGGCCACCTTTTGGGGTCCCACGACTCACCCTTGCGTCATGCTCGTGACGAACCATTCGCGTACAATTGATGCTATAAACCATGTTTCTTGACGCACCATGTCCAGACAACAACTCGCCTCTAACGGACATAATGTCATAGTGTGTCATGCAGTTTGTAACTGCATGATGCACCATGACGTACCCCAATGCATCCCACTATGCGTTTATGACTAACCAAAGTTGTACTTGACGCACCCCCTTCGCCACGATCTGACTGAACATGAGAGTGACATGACGCACCTCCCTGGGGGTCCGGGGGTTCATCATACAATTGATAGAAGCATTATAAACTAATCCGCTGAATAAAACATGGATCAGTGCTGCTGATGATGGTGTCTTGCAGCAGCGGCAATTTCTTGTCAAGGTTGGGGGGGGGGCGCGTAGAAAAAAAACAACACACAACTAACGATAATTGTTTAGCATTTTGTACTAGCATTTTTGAAAATGTGTTCTGCATATAAAAGCCAATGACCCATAAAATGTATATGACAAGGGGGAAGTTATTAGGGGGACACTGCCATAGCCATCCCCTTCTTTTTTATCTATAAATTTATTCAAGTAACAAACTTTCAACAACCTCTCTTTCAACCCAAGCTTGCAAAGGGCCAATAAAGTTAAGTGGCCAGCGTAGTGATGTCTCACATGTTTAGACCCATCCGGAAAGACTGACCCTCGGCAGTCACCCCAATTAATTATGCGAGCTGCCTATCACGCAGAACAAATCTGGAAC
This sequence comes from Hippasteria phrygiana, assembly GCA_037893225.1. Taxonomy (NCBI): domain Eukaryota; kingdom Metazoa; phylum Echinodermata; class Asteroidea; order Valvatida; family Goniasteridae; genus Hippasteria; species Hippasteria phrygiana. Next base: position 296,856 of record JAZGUH010000544.1, read on the forward strand.
TAAGGAAAAGCTTTTTATATGATGGGTACAATATTCACAATATATTTATACAATATCGGTAATTTTGCACAAACTTATTTGTTTCTCAAAACCATCGAGGTTCGTCTCTCCCTCTCCTTGGAATCTCATCTAAAAAAAACTGCCCCATTACAAACTCGAACATGCTATGGTCCAAGGATTTGGTATATTCATTCAAGTAACTTGCTAAATATTCAACATTTTATATTTATGCAAAGTGGAAACATGCCACCAATGCCTACTGTGGTCCAATATTTTCTAGAAATGGTTGGGCGTGGCGGCCCAAAGGAAAATAAATTTTGTTTCTCTCAACTGGAAAATGTGCTATCGTAAACCCTTTGGGGTTTACGATAGCAAATAAAAATAAATTCCGGTTGGACATTTTCAGAGAGTAATTTTGGTTTTAAAATAACTATCACCACGTGGTGTCTATGATCGTCGATGAGTGATCAATTCTTTTCTCTCAAAATATTCCATGGAACTTTCTGCTTCCACCTCCAAAATTATCAGCGTCCTTCACTGTATTCATCTCAGAATGCCATGTTGTATTTATTTCACTGTATCCGTCGAGGTATAAATCCATATTCCTACTAATCAATACACAGTGATGGATGTATGTAAAGAGGATGTTGATTTCTGAGAGAAATCTGCATTATTTTGTGCTTTTATGCAATTACTTCTGCCATAAAATTATTACTTACTTTTCAGAGCTGTTTTTATCAAGTCCCGTCTAGCCCGCTGGTGTCATTTGTCTGCATGCTGTCACTCTCGGCAGCAAACAAATATGCCATAAGATGAAGTCCCCTTTTGTACCTAGTGGCCGTCTTATGACGTCAGATGTGTTGACTTTGACAAATGGCACCAGCGGGCTAGACTGGACTTGATTAAAAACAGCTCTCAAAAGTAACTTTTATTATTTCACGGCAGAAGTGACTGCCTGTTTGAATGTAATAAGCCGTGTATCTATTGGATGTTTTCTTCCGCGGCCTCGCGAAAACTCAAGTTACGACAGAACTCGCGACAACTTACGACAGAACTCGCGACAACTTACGACAGAACGTTTATTCGCCTTGCGAGGCTGGCAGAATGTCACACGTTGCAGGCACTGTGCACAATCGCCTTTGACCTAAACGGGATAGACGCCGTGACCTACATGTAGCATAATTGTTAGCGCTCTAAAATCCATCAAATCTGCCATGTTTCAAGCAGCAAACGGACGAAAAACGTAGTTGTATGCACGTACAGGGCCAGGGTCGTCTGTCGGTTCGCTCCGCTGCAAAGCGCTAGCGCAACTGCATGTAATCACATGTGGGCGTACTACACACAAAACCATACCACCATTTTCGCACATGCTAGCGATAATCGCTGTGTAATTGACGTAATACAGGAAGTTGCATTGTTTACACAATGGTTGTCCGCATAGTCGCGGTAGTTCTACAGTGAGGGGCTATTTCCATTGAACTTGTTTTCATCCCTGATGACTTTCCACGGCCGCGCAGATATCTTCCGCGACCGCTTTCGGCCTGGAAATTTTTACATCAAGGTCGCGGTAAGTTGACAGGGACGTTAGTTTGCCGCGTGTCCCCATTGGACTTAATTTTGTCATTCTACAGAAAAGTCGTGGTAGATTGACAAAAATAAATCCAATGGAAACATGGCTATATTCCTTAACCTACTGAAAACTACAAAAGGACGCAGATCTCTCTCAGCACTCAACATCCTCTTTTAAGTTGCAAACGGATTTGAATTTCAATTGATTTCCATGCAGACATCTGAACTAGGCATCACAGAGCACATTGAAGGCGACTGCTGCAAGTTTGCACTGTGGACAGGGAGTACGCCCTCATCAGACAACCGGATTGTGCTCAAGGTCTGTATCAAAATACCCTCCTTCTCTAGATACAGAACCATTCTGTTCCAGACAATTTGAAAACTATTTTGTGTAACGCCAAACATAGTGACGTTAAGGGGATAAAAGTGTGATGACCCGGTCTTTACCACGTCAATAATAACCGAGGAGGGGCGTGACCGCTGTTAATGGACCGAGCCGAAGGCAAGGTCCATTAACAGCGGTCACGACCCTTCGAGGTTATTATTGACTGGTAAAGACCGGGTCATCACATTTTTATCCCCATTCATAAATGCCTTCTTACGAAAAATGCAAAAACATCCCGTAAAAAGGACAAAATGCGAAGCTTTTTCACCCCACTTTTTCTCCCATTTGCTCAGTACAAAACACATGCGTACCTATCGGCCTTGTGAGCGCATGAAGGCGCTCTGCGCCTGTCTGTCGCGTGCGCGTACGCACACGCACGAGTTGCGTTTTATACGCGTGCATTACCGTTGTCTTACATTATAAAGTTCAGTACATCTTGTGCGCGCACCTACTACGCTCTCCCTGTTGCGTATCGGCTGAGAACAGCTGGTTATGACGCGCCGTGTTTAAACAACTTCCAGCCGTGTTTAAACAACCGTTTAAACACACCCACGTGACAGGCTCTAGACCAATAGGGATAGTGAAACTCGCTGAGGCATTTATGAATACACAATGCAAAATCTACAAATCAAATTGAAATTACATGGCTCTGTGGATGTAAATCCAATGTTTTATTGCATGAATGGGCGTGTAAAATTTTGTTAACCCTTTGCACGCTATCGGCGACTCCAGTCGCCAAGCGCATATATTTCCTCCATGCTATCGGCGACTACAGTTGCCCGCATGCATTATGCACACTCAGTAAGAGAATTCTGGGTAATTATTGACCCCTGACCTTCATCTGGGTACTTGTAGACAGCTGTGCACATGGGCAACAATATTCCATCGTGTTAAAGCCAACTTTTCTTGCAAAATTTTCCGTAATTTACTGCTGAAAATAAGTGCGCTCAGAACCGCTAAAACAATAGGTGTGTACCATGAATGCCCACGCAGCATTTCAGGAGAGTTTTGGGGAATCGGACTCCGGAGATTTAGATTTTGAAGAGCCTTTTCCGAGCAATTCTGACGACGATGAAGGTACGTGTAGTAACCATGAAGACCGTGGAGACGATGGCAGCGGTGATGGGTCAGATTCTGACAATGGCCTGGTTGAAAATCAACGGCGGGCGGCCCAAGGTGGTGGTGATGCTGTGTGGGAAGAGGTCTTGCGGCGGGCCTACCATAACGACTGGCCGATACATTTCAGTCAATTTCATTTACAGTTTTGTTGCATACATGCAATTACATGATGTAGAATTGAACAAACAATGAATAATGTGTCATTGAAGGAAACAATCATTCTCAATGCTTGGTGTTGTCTCTTTCTATTCTAATAAATCAGGGGAATGCAATACAAATCTTACATTCACAGTTTACATGCACAGGAGCTACATGTAAGTGACCTTGACAGTTTCTATCTGATATATTAGTTGATTTTCAAAATGTCATAACTTGCATGTGGCTGTACTGAGAATAAATATTTTTGTATCATTGGATTGGAAATTTCATAAGGAACAATGTTTCTATTTTGCATTTTCCTCTAAAACACTTCTTTCATGAAGTAAACGCCATCTGACTTACTGTGGGTCTATAAAATGACGCGTGGCACAGGAAATGCAGCAACACGGGATTAGTGTGCAATAATGGCCATAGCGTGCTAAGGGTTAAAGGAGTTTTGAAATAAATAAAAATAATCTGATTTAAATGTTTTATTATATTTATTTAAAACAAAATCAAACAAATCAACAACCCTCATAAATATTTAGTGAAAAGGGAACACAACACAGAACAGACAGGTTCAATTACACACAGCTACCACACCATTAAACTCACTACTTTGTCTTCAAACGTTGCCCGGGGATATGGAACTATCACATGGGGTCACAAACTATTGCACGGGATAATGGAACTATCGCACAGAATCATGGAACAACTAAATGGGGCCACGGAACTATCAAACGGGGTCATATCAGAAGTTTCACATGCAAATTTAATTTGAAATCAACAAAATGAGCTGATCCTAACATTTCGAACTTCAAGAACGTTCTTTCTCAAAGGCCAGCTAATTAGCGTCAGGTCAGCTTATTTTGTTGATTTGTATATTTCAGGTCAGTCCATTCAGTTAGCAGTTTGCAGCAGTTTAATTCAATTTCACATTTAATTTTCAATTTAACATTTAATTTTAATTTGAATTTTAATTATTGCATTCTATTTGAATTGTTGCATTCTATTTGAATTATTGAATTCAATTTTATTTATTGCATTCTATTTTAATTAATGCATTCTATTTTTCATGCTCCAGAAATTACAAATAATGTCAACTGAATGTGTATGACAAACAAATTTTATTTTGGGAGGACAGTAAATACATACATGCTCCCCTGGGTGAAGGGAAGCCTTCCTTGGAATTAAACATAGCTGGCTCCAGTGAACACTTCATGTATGCTTGAATTCATTAGCAGATAACCTTGGCAATTTAATATGAAATTATTATATTTTGGGCTGTGATATTAGATACGGCTTCATGACCTAGCCCAGTAGTCGTGCTCATTTCGCTTGACATATTACACCAGGCACTACGTGTGTGTGTGTGTGTCTGTGTCTGTGTCTGTGTCTGTGTCTGTCATATTTCTATGTCTGGTTGTTGGCAGCGAGGAAACCTTCAGTTATGAAGCCTCGGCCAGAGCGTGTGATTTCATTTTCACTCTGGACAATCAAATTGGGAGTTGAATTAGAGTCTATTAGATTAGGCCAGCCGCAAACTTGAGGTTGAGAAGAGGCCAGCCAGCCTTGATGGAACCTGACCCATTTATGAAGCTGATTAGTATATTAAAGAGCTTGAACGTGTTCGGAAGCTGCAATGTTCATGGCGACACACATTCCTCCCTTTGAATAATTTTGTATGCTTGTCATTTTCTCGCCTGGGTAACAGTGGATTTTTCTAATTTTTAAGAGAGTCCCATTTGATCGTGAATATAGCTTCCGAGACTTGTGGCAATTTTAGCAAAATTTCATCATAAAATATTATGGCTGAAAATTAATTATCTGATACGACAGAAAATGTCGGCCCCTCAAATGAGTTATGCCGCAGAACTACACC
>JAZGUH010000545.1:0-41148 GCA_037893225.1 Hippasteria phrygiana
TATGACTTGCTTTACTCATTCATAATTGCATGAAATATCAACCAAATTCAGTAATTTTGACATGTATGGATAGCTTAGATCTGGCGCTACATGTTGCAATTATCGGCGGCTTCTTAGAGTTAAAACTTGTGGAGAAAATTCAAACCTCGCAATGTTTATTTTCTTTCCGGCCAACATCTGTGTGCATATTACCTTCTATTTATTGCTCCATGCCTGTCAAATTCCCTGGGGTATGACTTGCTTTACTCATTCATAATTGCATGAAATATCAACCAAATTCAGTAATTTTGACATGTATGGATAGCTTAGATCTGGCGCTACATGTTGCAATTATCGGCGGCTTCTTAGAGTTAAAACTTGTGGAGAAAATTCAAACCTCGCAATGTTTATTTTCTTTCCGGCCAACATCTGTGTGCATATTACCGTCTATTTATTGCTCCATTCCTGTCAAATTCCCTAGGGTATGACTTGCTTTACTCATTCATAATTGCATGAAATATCAACCAAATTCAGTAATTTTGACATGTATGGATAGCTTAGATCTGGCGCTACATGTTGCAATTATCGGCGGCTTCTTAGAGTTAAAACTTGTGGAGAAAATTCAAACCTCGCAATGTTTATTTTCTTTCCGGCCAACATCTGTGTGCATATTACCTTCTATTTATTGCTCCATGCCTGTCAAATTCCCTAGGGTATGACTTGCTTTACTCATTCATAATTGCATGAAATATCAACCAAATACAGTAATTTTGACATGTATGGATAGCTTAGATCTGGCGCTACATGTTGCAATTATCGGCGGCTTCTTAGAGTTAAAACTTGTGGAGAAAATTCAAACCTCGCAATGTTTATTTTCTTTCCGGCCAACATCTGTGTGCATATTACCTTCTATTTATTGCTCCATGCCTGTCAAATTCCCTAGGGTATGACTTGCTTTACTCATTCATAATTGCATGAAATATCAACCAAATTCAGTAATTTTGACATGTATGGATAGCTTAGATCTGGCGCTACATGTTGCAATTATCGGCGGCTTCTTAGAGTTAAAACTTGTGGAGAAAATTCAAACCTCGCAATGTTTATTTTCTTTCCGGCCAACATCTGTGTGCATATTACCTTCTATTTATTGCTCCATGCCTGTCAAATTCCCTGGGGTATGACTTGCTTTACTCATTCATAATTGCATGAAATATCAACCAAATTCAGTAATTTTGACATGTATGGATAGCTTAGATCTGGCGCTACATGTTGCAATTATCGGCGGCTTCTTAGAGTTAAAACTTGTGGAGAAAATTCAAACCTCGCAATGTTTATTTTCTTTCCGGCCAACATCTGTGTACATGTTACCGTCTATTTATTGCTCCATGCATGTCAAATTCCCTGGGGTATGGACTTGCTTTACTCATTCATAATTGCATGAAATATCAACCAAATACAGTAATTTTGACATGTATGGATAGCTTAGATCTGGCGCTACATGTTGCAATTATCGGCGGCTTCTTAGAGTTAAAACGTGTGGAGAAAATTCAAACCTCGCAATGTTTATTTTCTTTCCGGCCAACATCTGTGTGCATATTACCTTCTATTTATTGCTCCATGCCTGTCAAATTCCCTGGGGTATGACTTGCTTTACTCATTCATAATTGCATGAAATATCAACCAAATTCAGTAATTTTGACATGTATGGATAGCTTAGATCTGGCGCTACATGTTGCAATTATCGGCGGCTTCTTAGAGTTAAAACTTGTGGAGAAAATTCAAACCTCGCAATGTTTATTTACTTTCCGGCCAACATCTGTGTACATGTTACCGTCTATTTATTGCTCCATGCATGTCAAATTCCCTGGGGTATGGACTTGCTTTACTCATTCATAATTGCATGAAATATCAACCAAATTCAGTAATTTTCACATGTATGGATAGCTTAGATCTGGCGCTACATGTTGCAATTATCGGCGGCTTCTTAGAGTTAAAACTTGTGGAGAAAATTCAAACCTCGCAATGTTTATTTACTTTCCGGCCAACATCTGTGTACATGTTACCGTCTATTTATTGCTCCATGCATGTCAAATTCCCTGGGGTATGGACTTGCTTTACTCATTCATAATTGCATGAAATATCAACCAAATTCAGTAATTTTCACATGTATGGATAGCTTAGATCTGGCGCTACATGTTGCAATTATCGGCGGCTTCTTAGAGTTAAAACTTGTGGAGAAAATTCAAACCTCGCAATGTTTATTTTCTTTCCGGCCAACATCTGTGTACATATTACCGTCTATTTATTGCTCCATGCATGTCAAATTCCCTGGGGTATGACTTGCTTTACTCATTCATAATTGCATGAAATATCAACCAAATTCAGTAATTTTGACATGTATGGATAGCTTAGATCTGGCGCTACATGTTGCAATTATCGGCGGCTTCTTAGAGTTAAAACTTGTGGAGAAAATTCAAACCTCGCAATGTTTATTTTCTTTCCGGCCAACATCTGTGTGCATATTACCTTCTATTTATTGCTCCATGCCTGTCAAATTCCCTAGGGTATGACTTGCTTTACTCATTCATAATTGCATGAAATATCAACCAAATTCAGTAATTTTGACATGTATGGATAGCTTAGATCTGGCGCTACATGTTGCAATTATCGGCGGCTTCTTAGAGTTAAAACTTGTGGAGAAAATTCAAACCTCGCAATGTTTATTTTCTTTCCGGCCAACATCTGTGTGCATATTACCTTCTATTTATTGCTCCATGCCTGTCAAATTCCCTGGGGTATGACTTGCTTTACTCATTCATAATTGCATGAAATATCAACCAAATTCAGTAATTTTGACATGTATGGATAGCTTAGATCTGGCGCTACATGTTGCAATTATCGGCGGCTTCTTAGAGTTAAAACTTGTGGAGAAAATTCAAACCTCGCAATGTTTATTTTCTTTCCGGCCAACATCTGTGTGCATATTACCTTCTATTTATTGCTCCATGCCTGTCAAATTCCCTGGGGTATGACTTGCTTTACTCATTCATAATTGCATGAAATATCAACCAAATTCAGTAATTTTGACATGTATGGATAGCTTAGATCTGGCGCTACATGTTGCAATTATCGGCGGCTTCTTAGAGTTAAAACTTGTGGAGAAAATTCAAACCTCGCAATGTTTATTTTCTTTCCGGCCAACATCTGTGTGCATATTACCGTCTATTTATTGCTCCATTCCTGTCAAATTCCCTAGGGTATGACTTGCTTTACTCATTCATAATTGCATGAAATATCAACCAAATTCAGTAATTTTGACATGTATGGATAGCTTAGATCTGGCGCTACATGTTGCAATTATCGGCGGCTTCTTAGAGTTAAAACTTGTGGAGAAAATTCAAACCTCGCAATGTTTATTTTCTTTCCGGCCAACATCTGTGTGCATATTACCTTCTATTTATTGCTCCATGCCTGTCAAATTCCCTAGGGTATGACTTGCTTTACTCATTCATAATTGCATGAAATATCAACCAAATACAGTAATTTTGACATGTATGGATAGCTTAGATCTGGCGCTACATGTTGCAATTATCGGCGGCTTCTTAGAGTTAAAACTTGTGGAGAAAATTCAAACCTCGCAATGTTTATTTTCTTTCCGGCCAACATCTGTGTGCATATTACCTTCTATTTATTGCTCCATGCCTGTCAAATTCCCTAGGGTATGACTTGCTTTACTCATTCATAATTGCATGAAATATCAACCAAATTCAGTAATTTTGACATGTATGGATAGCTTAGATCTGGCGCTACATGTTGCAATTATCGGCGGCTTCTTAGAGTTAAAACTTGTGGAGAAAATTCAAACCTCGCAATGTTTATTTTCTTTCCGGCCAACATCTGTGTGCATATTACCTTCTATTTATTGCTCCATGCCTGTCAAATTCCCTGGGGTATGACTTGCTTTACTCATTCATAATTGCATGAAATATCAACCAAATTCAGTAATTTTGACATGTATGGATAGCTTAGATCTGGCGCTACATGTTGCAATTATCGGCGGCTTCTTAGAGTTAAAACTTGTGGAGAAAATTCAAACCTCGCAATGTTTATTTTCTTTCCGGCCAACATCTGTGTACATGTTACCGTCTATTTATTGCTCCATGCATGTCAAATTCCCTGGGGTATGGACTTGCTTTACTCATTCATAATTGCATGAAATATCAACCAAATACAGTAATTTTGACATGTATGGATAGCTTAGATCTGGCGCTACATGTTGCAATTATCGGCGGCTTCTTAGAGTTAAAACGTGTGGAGAAAATTCAAACCTCGCAATGTTTATTTTCTTTCCGGCCAACATCTGTGTGCATATTACCTTCTATTTATTGCTCCATGCCTGTCAAATTCCCTGGGGTATGACTTGCTTTACTCATTCATAATTGCATGAAATATCAACCAAATTCAGTAATTTTGACATGTATGGATAGCTTAGATCTGGCGCTACATGTTGCAATTATCGGCGGCTTCTTAGAGTTAAAACTTGTGGAGAAAATTCAAACCTCGCAATGTTTATTTACTTTCCGGCCAACATCTGTGTACATGTTACCGTCTATTTATTGCTCCATGCATGTCAAATTCCCTGGGGTATGGACTTGCTTTACTCATTCATAATTGCATGAAATATCAACCAAATTCAGTAATTTTCACATGTATGGATAGCTTAGATCTGGCGCTACATGTTGCAATTATCGGCGGCTTCTTAGAGTTAAAACTTGTGGAGAAAATTCAAACCTCGCAATGTTTATTTTCTTTCCGGCCAACATCTGTGTACATATTACCGTCTATTTATTGCTCCATGCATGTCAAATTCCCTGGGGTATGACTTGCTTTACTCATTCATAATTGCATGAAATATCAACCAAATTCAGTAATTTTGACATGTATGGATAGCTTAGATCTGGCGCTACATGTTGCAATTATCGGCGGCTTCTTAGAGTTAAAACTTGTGGAGAAAATTCAAACCTCGCAATGTTTATTTTCTTTCCGGCCAACATCTGTGTGCATATTACCTTCTATTTATTGCTCCATGCCTGTCAAATTCCCTGGGGTATGACTTGCTTTACTCATTCATAATTGCATGAAATATCAACCAAATACAGTAATTTTGACATGTATGGATAGCTTAGATCTGGCGCTACATGTTGCAATTATCGGCGGCTTCTTAGAGTTAAAACTTGTGGAGAAAATTCAAACCTCGCAATGTTTATTTTCTTTCCGGCCAACATCTGTGTGCATATTACCGTCTATTTATTGCTCCATTCCTGTCAAATTCCCTAGGGTATGACTTGCTTTACTCATTCATAATTGCATGAAATATCAACCAAATTCAGTAATTTTGACATGTATGGATAGCTTAGATCTGGCGCTACATGTTGCAATTATCGGCGGCTTCTTAGAGTTAAAACTTGTGGAGAAAATTCAAACCTCGCAATGTTTATTTTCTTTCCGGCCAACATCTGTGTGCATATTACCTTCTATTTATTGCTCCATGCCTGTCAAATTCCCTAGGGTATGACTTGCTTTACTCATTCATAATTGCATGAAATATCAACCAAATTCAGTAATTTTCACATGTATGGATAGCTTAGATCTGGCGCTACATGTTGCAATTATCGGCGGCTTCTTAGAGTTAAAACTTGTGGAGAAAATTCAAACCTCGCAATGTTTATTTACTTTCCGGCCAACATCTGTGTACATGTTACCGTCTATTTATTGCTCCATGCATGTCAAATTCCCTGGGGTATGGACTTGCTTTACTCATTCATAATTGCATGAAATATCAACCAAATTCAGTACTTTTGACATGTATGGATAGCTTAGATCTGGCGCTACATGTTGCAATTATCGGCGGCTTCTTAGAGTTAAAACTTGTGGAGAAAATTCAAACCTCGCAATGTTTATTTTCTTTCCGGCCAACATCTGTGTACATGTTACCGTCTATTTATTGCTCCATGCATGTCAAATTCCCTGGGGTATGGACTTGCTTTACTCATTCATAATTGCATGAAATATCAACCAAATTCAGTAATTTTGACATGTATGGATAGCTTAGATCTGGCGCTACATGTTGCAATTATCGGCGGCTTCTTAGAGTTAAAACTTGTGGAGAAAATTCAAACCTCGCAATGTTTATTTTCTTTCCGGCCAACATCTGTGTGCATATTACCTTCTATTTATTGCTCCATGCCTGTCAAATTCCCTGGGGTATGACTTGCTTTACTCATTCATAATTGCATGAAATATCAACCAAATTCAGTAATTTTGACATGTATGGATAGCTTAGATCTGGCGCTACATGTTGCAATTATCGGCGGCTTCTTAGAGTTAAAACTTGTGGAGAAAATTCAAACCTCGCAATGTTTATTTTCTTTCCGGCCAACATCTGTGTACATGTTACCGTCTATTTATTGCTCCATGCATGTCAAATTCCCTGGGGTATGGACTTGCTTTACTCATTCATAATTGCATGAAATATCAACCAAATACAGTAATTTTGACATGTATGGATAGCTTAGATCTGGCGCTACATGTTGCAATTATCGGCGGCTTCTTAGAGTTAAAACGTGTGGAGAAAATTCAAACCTCGCAATGTTTATTTTCTTTCCGGCCAACATCTGTGTGCATATTACCTTCTATTTATTGCTCCATGCCTGTCAAATTCCCTAGGGTATGACTTGCTTTACTCATTCATAATTGCATGAAATATCAACCAAATTCAGTAATTTTGACATGTATGGATAGCTTAGATCTGGCGCTACATGTTGCAATTATCGGCGGCTTCTTAGAGTTAAAACTTGTGGAGAAAATTCAAACCTCGCAATGTTTATTTACTTTCCGGCCAACATCTGTGTACATGTTACCGTCTATTTATTGCTCCATGCATGTCAAATTCCCTGGGGTATGGACTTGCTTTACTCATTCATAATTGCATGAAATATCAACCAAATTCAGTAATTTTCACATGTATGGATAGCTTAGATCTGGCGCTACATGTTGCAATTATCGGCGGCTTCTTAGAGTTAAAACTTGTGGAGAAAATTCAAACCTCGCAATGTTTATTTTCTTTCCGGCCAACATCTGTGTACATATTACCGTCTATTTATTGCTCCATGCATGTCAAATTCCCTGGGGTATGACTTGCTTTACTCATTCATAATTGCATGAAATATCAACCAAATTCAGTAATTTTGACATGTATGGATAGCTTAGATCTGGCGCTACATGTTGCAATTATCGGCGGCTTCTTAGAGTTAAAACTTGTGGAGAAAATTCAAACCTCGCAATGTTTATTTTCTTTCCGGCCAACATCTGTGTGCATATTACCTTCTATTTATTGCTCCATGCCTGTCAAATTCCCTAGGGTATGACTTGCTTTACTCATTCATAATTGCATGAAATATCAACCAAATTCAGTAATTTTGACATGTATGGATAGCTTAGATCTGGCGCTACATGTTGCAATTATCGGCGGCTTCTTAGAGTTAAAACTTGTGGAGAAAATTCAAACCTCGCAATGTTTATTTTCTTTCCGGCCAACATCTGTGTGCATATTACCTTCTATTTATTGCTCCATGCCTGTCAAATTCCCTAGGGTATGACTTGCTTTACTCATTCATAATTGCATGAAATATCAACCAAATTCAGTAATTTTCACATGTATGGATAGCTTAGATCTGGCGCTACATGTTGCAATTATCGGCGGCTTCTTAGAGTTAAAACTTGTGGAGAAAATTCAAACCTCGCAATGTTTATTTACTTTCCGGCCAACATCTGTGTACATGTTACCGTATATTTATTGCTCCATGCATGTCAAATTCCCTGGGGTATGGACTTGCTTTACTCATTCATAATTGCATGAAATATCAACCAAATTCAGTACTTTTGACATGTATGGATAGCTTAGATCTGGCGCTACATGTTGCAATTATCGGCGGCTTCTTAGAGTTAAAACTTGTGGAGAAAATTCAAACCTCGCAATGTTTATTTTCTTTCCGGCCAACATCTGTGTGCATATTACCTTCTATTTATTGCTCCATGCCTGTCAAATTCCCTAGGGTATGACTTGCTTTACTCATTCATAATTGCATGAAATATCAACCAAATTCAGTAATTTTGACATGTATGGATAGCTTAGATCTGGCGCTACATGTTGCAATTATCGGCGGCTTCTTAGAGTTAAAACTTGTGGAGAAAATTCAAACCTCGCATTGTTTATTTTCTTTCCGGCCAACATCTGTGTGCATATTACCTTCTATTTATTGCTCCATGCCTGTCAAATTCCCTAGGGTATGACTTGCTTTACTCATTCATAATTGCATGAAATATCAACCAAATTCAGTAATTTTCACATGTATGGATAGCTTAGATCTGGCGCTACATGTTGCAATTATCGGCGGCTTCTTAGAGTTAAAACTTGTGGAGAAAATTCAAACCTCGCAATGTTTATTTACTTTCCGGCCAACATCTGTGTACATGTTACCGTATATTTATTGCTCCATGCATGTCAAATTCCCTGGGGTATGGACTTGCTTTACTCATTCATAATTGCATGAAATATCAACCAAATTCAGTACTTTTGACATGTATGGATAGCTTAGATCTGGCGCTACATGTTGCAATTATCGGCGGCTTCTTAGAGTTAAAACTTGTGGAGAAAATTCAAACCTCGCAATGTTTATTTTCTTTCCGGCCAACATCTGTGTGCATATTACCTTCTATTTATTGCTCCATGCCTGTCAAATTCCCTGGGGTATGACTTGCTTTACTCATTCATAATTGCATGAAATATCAACCAAATACAGTAATTTTGACATGTATGGATAGCTTAGATCTGGCGCTACATGTTGCAATTATCGGCGGCTTCTTAGAGTTAAAACTTGTGGAGAAAATTCAAACCTCGCAATGTTTATTTTCTTTCCGGCCAACATCTGTGTGCATATTACCGTCTATTTATTGCTCCATTCCTGTCAAATTCCCTAGGGTATGACTTGCTTTACTCATTCATAATTGCATGAAATATCAACCAAATTCAGTAATTTGGACATGTATGGATAGCTTAGATCTGGCGCTACATGTTGCAATTATCGGCGGCTTCTTAGAGTTAAAACTTGTGGAGAAAATTCAAACCTCGCAATGTTTATTTTCTTTCCGGCCAACATCTGTGTGCATATTACCTTCTATTTATTGCTCCATGCCTGTCAAATTCCCTAGGGTATGACTTGCTTTACTCATTCATAATTGCATGAAATATCAACCAAATTCAGTAATTTTCACATGTATGGATAGCTTAGATCTGGCGCTACATGTTGCAATTATCGGCGGCTTCTTAGAGTTAAAACTTGTGGAGAAAATTCAAACCTCGCAATGTTTATTTACTTTCCGGCCAACATCTGTGTACATGTTACCGTCTATTTATTGCTCCATGCATGTCAAATTCCCTGGGGTATGGACTTGCTTTACTCATTCATAATTGCATGAAATATCAACCAAATTCAGTACTTTTGACATGTATGGATAGCTTAGATCTGGCGCTACATGTTGCAATTATCGGCGGCTTCTTAGAGTTAAAACTTGTGGAGAAAATTCAAACCTCGCAATGTTTATTTTCTTTCCGGCCAACATCTGTGTACATGTTACCGTCTATTTATTGCTCCATGCATGTCAAATTCCCTGGGGTATGGACTTGCTTTACTCATTCATAATTGCATGAAATATCAACCAAATTCAGTAATTTTGACATGTATGGATAGCTTAGATCTGGCGCTACATGTTGCAATTATCGGCGGCTTCTTAGAGTTAAAACTTGTGGAGAAAATTCAAACCTCGCAATGTTTATTTTCTTTCCGGCCAACATCTGTGTGCATATTACCTTCTATTTATTGCTCCATGCCTGTCAAATTCCCTGGGGTATGACTTGCTTTACTCATTCATAATTGCATGAAATATCAACCAAATTCAGTAATTTTGACATGTATGGATAGCTTAGATCTGGCGCTACATGTTGCAATTATCGGCGGCTTCTTAGAGTTAAAACTTGTGGAGAAAATTCAAACCTCGCAATGTTTATTTTCTTTCCGGCCAACATCTGTGTACATGTTACCGTCTATTTATTGCTCCATGCATGTCAAATTCCCTGGGGTATGGACTTGCTTTACTCATTCATAATTGCATGAAATATCAACCAAATTCAGTAATTTTCACATGTATGGATAGCTTAGATCTGGCGCTACATGTTGCAATTATCGGCGGCTTCTTAGAGTTAAAACTTGTGGAGAAAATTCAAACCTCGCAATGTTTATTTTCTTTCCGGCCAACATCTGTGTACATATTACCGTCTATTTATTGCTCCATGCATGTCAAATTCCCTGGGGTATGACTTGCTTTACTCATTCATAATTGCATGAAATATCAACCAAATTCAGTAATTTTGACATGTATGGATAGCTTAGATCTGGCGCTACATGTTGCAATTATCGGCGGCTTCTTAGAGTTAAAACTTGTGGAGAAAATTCAAACCTCGCAATGTTTATTTTCTTTCCGGCCAACATCTGTGTGCATATTACCTTCTATTTATTGCTCCATGCCTGTCAAATTCCCTAGGGTATGACTTGCTTTACTCATTCATAATTGCATGAAAT
This sequence comes from Hippasteria phrygiana, assembly GCA_037893225.1. Lineage (NCBI taxonomy): Eukaryota > Metazoa > Echinodermata > Asteroidea > Valvatida > Goniasteridae > Hippasteria > Hippasteria phrygiana. The sequence continues at coordinate 10,677 of JAZGUH010000545.1, forward strand.
ATCAACCAAATTCAGTAATTTTGACATGTATGGATAGCTTAGATCTGGCGCTACATGTTGCAATTATCGGCGGCTTCTTAGAGTTAAAACTTGTGGAGAAAATTCAAACCTCGCAATGTTTATTTTCTTTCCGGCCAACATCTGTGTGCATATTACCTTCTATTTATTGCTCCATGCCTGTCAAATTCCCTAGGGTATGACTTGCTTTACTCATTCATAATTGCATGAAATATCAACCAAATTCAGTAATTTTCACATGTATGGATAGCTTAGATCTGGCGCTACATGTTGCAATTATCGGCGGCTTCTTAGAGTTAAAACTTGTGGAGAAAATTCAAAACCTCGCAATGTTTATTTACTTTCCGGCCAACATCTGTGTACATGTTACCGTATATTTATTGCTCCATGCATGTCAAATTCCCTGGGGTATGGACTTGCTTTACTCATTCATAATTGCATGAAATATCAACCAAATTCAGTACTTTTGACATGTATGGATAGCTTAGATCTGGCGCTACATGTTGCAATTATCGGCGGCTTCTTAGAGTTAAAACTTGTGGAGAAAATTCAAACCTCGCAATGTTTATTTTCTTTCCGGCCAACATCTGTGTGCATATTACCTTCTATTTATTGCTCCATGCCTGTCAAATTCCCTAGGGTATGACTTGCTTTACTCATTCATAATTGCATGAAATATCAACCAAATTCAGTAATTTTGACATGTATGGATAGCTTAGATCTGGCGCTACATGTTGCAATTATCGGCGGCTTCTTAGAGTTAAAACTTGTGGAGAAAATTCAAACCTCGCATTGTTTATTTTCTTTCCGGCCAACATCTGTGTGCATATTACCTTCTATTTATTGCTCCATGCCTGTCAAATTCCCTAGGGTATGACTTGCTTTACTCATTCATAATTGCATGAAATATCAACCAAATTCAGTAATTTTCACATGTATGGATAGCTTAGATCTGGCGCTACATGTTGCAATTATCGGCGGCTTCTTAGAGTTAAAACTTGTGGAGAAAATTCAAACCTCGCAATGTTTATTTACTTTCCGGCCAACATCTGTGTACATGTTACCGTATATTTATTGCTCCATGCATGTCAAATTCCCTGGGGTATGGACTTGCTTTACTCATTCATAATTGCATGAAATATCAACCAAATTCAGTACTTTTGACATGTATGGATAGCTTAGATCTGGCGCTACATGTTGCAATTATCGGCGGCTTCTTAGAGTTAAAACTTGTGGAGAAAATTCAAACCTCGCAATGTTTATTTTCTTTCCGGCCAACATCTGTGTGCATATTACCTTCTATTTATTGCTCCATGCCTGTCAAATTCCCTGGGGTATGACTTGCTTTACTCATTCATAATTGCATGAAATATCAACCAAATACAGTAATTTTGACATGTATGGATAGCTTAGATCTGGCGCTACATGTTGCAATTATCGGCGGCTTCTTAGAGTTAAAACTTGTGGAGAAAATTCAAACCTCGCAATGTTTATTTTCTTTCCGGCCAACATCTGTGTGCATATTACCGTCTATTTATTGCTCCATTCCTGTCAAATTCCCTAGGGTATGACTTGCTTTACTCATTCATAATTGCATGAAATATCAACCAAATTCAGTAATTTGGACATGTATGGATAGCTTAGATCTGGCGCTACATGTTGCAATTATCGGCGGCTTCTTAGAGTTAAAACTTGTGGAGAAAATTCAAACCTCGCAATGTTTATTTTCTTTCCGGCCAACATCTGTGTGCATATTACCTTCTATTTATTGCTCCATGCCTGTCAAATTCCCTAGGGTATGACTTGCTTTACTCATTCATAATTGCATGAAATATCAACCAAATTCAGTAATTTTCACATGTATGGATAGCTTAGATCTGGCGCTACATGTTGCAATTATCGGCGGCTTCTTAGAGTTAAAACTTGTGGAGAAAATTCAAACCTCGCAATGTTTATTTACTTTCCGGCCAACATCTGTGTACATGTTACCGTCTATTTATTGCTCCATGCATGTCAAATTCCCTGGGGTATGGACTTGCTTTACTCATTCATAATTGCATGAAATATCAACCAAATTCAGTACTTTTGACATGTATGGATAGCTTAGATCTGGCGCTACATGTTGCAATTATCGGCGGCTTCTTAGAGTTAAAACTTGTGGAGAAAATTCAAACCTCGCAATGTTTATTTTCTTTCCGGCCAACATCTGTGTACATGTTACCGTCTATTTATTGCTCCATGCATGTCAAATTCCCTGGGGTATGGACTTGCTTTACTCATTCATAATTGCATGAAATATCAACCAAATTCAGTAATTTTGACATGTATGGATAGCTTAGATCTGGCGCTACATGTTGCAATTATCGGCGGCTTCTTAGAGTTAAAACTTGTGGAGAAAATTCAAACCTCGCAATGTTTATTTTCTTTCCGGCCAACATCTGTGTGCATATTACCTTCTATTTATTGCTCCATGCCTGTCAAATTCCCTGGGGTATGACTTGCTTTACTCATTCATAATTGCATGAAATATCAACCAAATTCAGTAATTTTGACATGTATGGATAGCTTAGATCTGGCGCTACATGTTGCAATTATCGGCGGCTTCTTAGAGTTAAAACTTGTGGAGAAAATTCAAACCTCGCAATGTTTATTTTCTTTCCGGCCAACATCTGTGTGCATATTACCTTCTATTTATTGCTCCATGCCTGTCAAATTCCCTGGGGTATGACTTGCTTTACTCATTCATAATTGCATGAAATATCAACCAAATTCAGTAATTTTGACATGTATGGATAGCTTAGATCTGGCGTTACATGTTGCAATTATCGGCGGCTTCTTAGAGTTAAAACTTGTGGAGAAAATTCAAACCTCGCAATGTTTATTTTCTTTCCGGCCAACATCTGTGTACATGTTACCGTCTATTTATTGCTCCATGCATGTCAAATTCCCTGGGGTATGGACTTGCTTTACTCATTCATAATTGCATGAAATATCAACCAAATACAGTAATTTTGACATGTATGGATAGCTTAGATCTGGCGCTACATGTTGCAATTATCGGCGGCTTCTTAGAGTTAAAACGTGTGGAGAAAATTCAAACCTCGCAATGTTTATTTTCTTTCCGGCCAACATCTGTGTGCATATTACCTTCTATTTATTGCTCCATGCCTGTCAAATTCCCTGGGGTATGACTTGCTTTACTCATTCATAATTGCATGAAATATCAACCAAATTCAGTAATTTTGACATGTATGGATAGCTTAGATCTGGCGCTACATGTTGCAATTATCGGCGGCTTCTTAGAGTTAAAACTTGTGGAGAAAATTCAAACCTCGCAATGTTTATTTTCTTTCCGGCCAACATCTGTGTACATATTACCGTCTATTTATTGCTCCATGCATGTCAAATTCCCTGGGGTATGACTTGCTTTACTCATTCATAATTGCATGAAATATCAACCAAATTCAGTAATTTTGACATGTATGGATAGCTTAGATCTGGCGCTACATGTTGCAATTATCGGCGGCTTCTTAGAGTTAAAACTTGTGGAGAAAATTCAAACCTCGCAATGTTTATTTTCTTTCCGGCCAACATCTGTGTGCATATTACCTTCTATTTATTGCTCCATGCCTGTCAAATTCCCTAGGGTATGACTTGCTTTACTCATTCATAATTGCATGAAATATCAACCAAATTCAGTAATTTTGACATGTATGGATAGCTTAGATCTGGCGCTACATGTTGCAATTATCGGCGGCTTCTTAGAGTTAAAACTTGTGGAGAAAATTCAAACCTCGCAATGTTTATTTTCTTTCCGGCCAACATCTGTGTGCATATTACCTTCTATTTATTGCTCCATGCCTGTCAAATTCCCTAGGGTATGACTTGCTTTACTCATTCATAATTTCATGAAATATCAACCAAATTCAGTAATTTTCACATGTATGGATAGCTTAGATCTGGCGCTACATGTTGCAATTATCGGCGGCTTCTTAGAGTTAAAACTTGTGGAGAAAATTCAAAACCTCGCAATGTTTATTTACTTTCCGGCCAACATCTGTGTACATGTTACCGTATATTTATTGCTCCATGCATGTCAAATTCCCTGGGGTATGGACTTGCTTTACTCATTCATAATTGCATGAAATATCAACCAAATTCAGTACTTTTGACATGTATGGATAGCTTAGATCTGGCGCTACATGTTGCAATTATCGGCGGCTTCTTAGAGTTAAAACTTGTGGAGAAAATTCAAACCTCGCAATGTTTATTTTCTTTCCGGCCAACATCTGTGTGCATATTACCTTCTATTTATTGCTCCATGCCTGTCAAATTCCCTAGGGTATGACTTGCTTTACTCATTCATAATTGCATGAAATATCAACCAAATTCAGTAATTTTGACATGTATGGATAGCTTAGATCTGGCGCTACATGTTGCAATTATCGGCGGCTTCTTAGAGTTAAAACTTGTGGAGAAAATTCAAACCTCGCAATGTTTATTTTCTTTCCGGCCAACATCTGTGTGCATATTACCTTCTATTTATTGCTCCATGCCTGTCAAATTCCCTAGGGTATGACTTGCTTTACTCATTCATAATTGCATGAAATATCAACCAAATTCAGTAATTTTCACATGTATGGATAGCTTAGATCTGGCGCTACATGTTGCAATTATCGGCGGCTTCTTAGAGTTAAAACTTGTGGAGAAAATTCAAACCTCGCAATGTTTATTTACTTTCCGGCCAACATCTGTGTACATGTTACCGTATATTTATTGCTCCATGCATGTCAAATTCCCTGGGGTATGGACTTGCTTTACTCATTCATAATTGCATGAAATATCAACCAAATTCAGTACTTTTGACATGTATGGATAGCTTAGATCTGGCGCTACATGTTGCAATTATCGGCGGCTTCTTAGAGTTAAAACTTGTGGAGAAAATTCAAACCTCGCAATGTTTATTTTCTTTCCGGCCAACATCTGTGTACATGTTACCGTCTATTTATTGCTCCATGCATGTCAAATTCCCTGGGGTATGGACTTGCTTTACTCATTCATAATTGCATGAAATATCAACCAAATTCAGTAATTTTGACATGTATGGATAGCTTAGATCTGGCGCTACATGTTGCAATTATCGGCGGCTTCTTAGAGTTAAAACTTGTGGAGAAAATTCAAACCTCGCAATGTTTATTTTCTTTCCGGCCAACATCTGTGTGCATATTACCTTCTATTTATTGCTCCATGCCTGTCAAATTCCCTAGGGTATGACTTGCTTTACTCATTCATAATTGCATGAAATATCAACCAAATTCAGTAATTTTGACATGTATGGATAGCTTAGATCTGGCGCTACATGTTGCAATTATCGGCGGCTTCTTAGAGTTAAAACTTGTGGAGAAAATTCAAACCTCGCAATGTTTATTTTCTTTCCGGCCAACATCTGTGTGCATATTACCTTCTATTTATTGCTCCATGCCTGTCAAATTCCCTGGGGTATGACTTGCTTTACTCATTCATAATTGCATGAAATATCAACCAAATTCAGTAATTTTGACATGTATGGATAGCTTAGATCTGGCGCTACATGTTGCAATTATCGGCGGCTTCTTAGAGTTAAAACTTGTGGAGAAAATTCAAACCTCGCAATGTTTATTTTCTTTCCGGCCAACATCTGTGTACATGTTACCGTCTATTTATTGCTCCATGCATGTCAAATTCCCTGGGGTATGGACTTGCTTTACTCATTCATAATTGCATGAAATATCAACCAAATACAGTAATTTTGACATGTATGGATAGCTTAGATCTGGCGCTACATGTTGCAATTATCGGCGGCTTCTTAGAGTTAAAACTTGTGGAGAAAATTCAAACCTCGCAATGTTTATTTTCTTTCCGGCCAACATCTGTGTACATATTACCGTCTATTTATTGCTCCATGCATGTCAAATTCCCTGGGGTATGACTTGCTTTACTCATTCATAATTGCATGAAATATCAACCAAATTCAGTAATTTTGACATGTATGGATAGCTTAGATCTGGCGCTACATGTTGCAATTATCGGCGGCTTCTTAGAGTTAAAACTTGTGGAGAAAATTCAAACCTCGCAATGTTTATTTTCTTTCCGGCCAACATCTGTGTGCATATTACCTTCTATTTATTGCTCCATGCCTGTCAAATTCCCTAGGGTATGACTTGCTTTACTCATTCATAATTGCATGAAATATCAACCAAATTCAGTAATTTTGACATGTATGGATAGCTTAGATCTGGCGCTACATGTTGCAATTATCGGCGGCTTCTTAGAGTTAAAACTTGTGGAGAAAATTCAAACCTCGCAATGTTTATTTTCTTTCCGGCCAACATCTGTGTGCATATTACCTTCTATTTATTGCTCCATGCCTGTCAAATTCCCTAGGGTATGACTTGCTTTACTCATTCATAATTGCATGAAATATCAACCAAATTCAGTAATTTTCACATGTATGGATAGCTTAGATCTGGCGCTACATGTTGCAATTATCGGCGGCTTCTTAGAGTTAAAACTTGTGGAGAAAATTCAAAACCTCGCAATGTTTATTTACTTTCCGGCCAACATCTGTGTACATGTTACCGTATATTTATTGCTCCATGCATGTCAAATTCCCTGGGGTATGGACTTGCTTTACTCATTCATAATTGCATGAAATATCAACCAAATTCAGTACTTTTGACATGTATGGATAGCTTAGATCTGGCGCTACATGTTGCAATTATCGGCGGCTTCTTAGAGTTAAAACTTGTGGAGAAAATTCAAACCTCGCAATGTTTATTTTCTTTCCGGCCAACATCTGTGTGCATATTACCTTCTATTTATTGCTCCATGCCTGTCAAATTCCCTAGGGTATGACTTGCTTTACTCATTCATAATTGCATGAAATATCAACCAAATTCAGTAATTTTGACATGTATGGATAGCTTAGATCTGGCGCTACATGTTGCAATTATCGGCGGCTTCTTAGAGTTAAAACTTGTGGAGAAAATTCAAACCTCGCAATGTTTATTTTCTTTCCGGCCAACATCTGTGTGCATATTACCTTCTATTTATTGCTCCATGCCTGTCAAATTCCCTAGGGTATGACTTGCTTTACTCATTCATAATTGCATGAAATATCAACCAAATTCAGTAATTTTCACATGTATGGATAGCTTAGATCTGGCGCTACATGTTGCAATTATCGGCGGCTTCTTAGAGTTAAAACTTGTGGAGAAAATTCAAACCTCGCAATGTTTATTTACTTTCCGGCCAACATCTGTGTACATGTTACCGTATATTTATTGCTCCATGCATGTCAAATTCCCTGGGGTATGGACTTGCTTTACTCATTCATAATTGCATGAAATATCAACCAAATTCAGTACTTTTGACATGTATGGATAGCTTAGATCTGGCGCTACATGTTGCAATTATCGGCGGCTTCTTAGAGTTAAAACTTGTGGAGAAAATTCAAACCTCGCAATGTTTATTTTCTTTCCGGCCAACATCTGTGTACATGTTACCGTCTATTTATTGCTCCATGCATGTCAAATTCCCTGGGGTATGGACTTGCTTTACTCATTCATAATTGCATGAAATATCAACCAAATTCAGTAATTTTGACATGTATGGATAGCTTAGATCTGGCGCTACATGTTGCAATTATCGGCGGCTTCTTAGAGTTAAAACTTGTGGAGAAAATTCAAACCTCGCAATGTTTATTTTCTTTCCGGCCAACATCTGTGTGCATATTACCTTCTATTTATTGCTCCATGCCTGTCAAATTCCCTAGGGTATGACTTGCTTTACTCATTCATAATTGCATGAAATATCAACCAAATTCAGTAATTTTGACATGTATGGATAGCTTAGATCTGGCGCTACATGTTGCAATTATCGGCGGCTTCTTAGAGTTAAAACTTGTGGAGAAAATTCAAACCTCGCAATGTTTATTTTCTTTCCGGCCAACATCTGTGTGCATATTACCTTCTATTTATTGCTCCATGCCTGTCAAATTCCCTGGGGTATGACTTGCTTTACTCATTCATAATTGCATGAAATATCAACCAAATTCAGTAATTTTGACATGTATGGATAGCTTAGATCTGGCGCTACATGTTGCAATTATCGGCGGCTTCTTAGAGTTAAAACTTGTGGAGAAAATTCAAACCTCGCAATGTTTATTTTCTTTCCGGCCAACATCTGTGTACATGTTACCGTCTATTTATTGCTCCATGCATGTCAAATTCCCTGGGGTATGGACTTGCTTTACTCATTCATAATTGCATGAAATATCAACCAAATACAGTAATTTTGACATGTATGGATAGCTTAGATCTGGCGCTACATGTTGCAATTATCGGCGGCTTCTTAGAGTTAAAACTTGTGGAGAAAATTCAAACCTCGCAATGTTTATTTACTTTCCGGCCAACATCTGTGTACATGTTACCGTCTATTTATTGCTCCATGCATGTCAAATTCCCTGGGGTATGGACTTGCTTTACTCATTCATAATTGCATGAAATATCAACCAAATTCAGTAATTTTCACATGTATGGATAGCTTAGATCTGGCGCTACATGTTGCAATTATCGGCGGCTTCTTAGAGTTAAAACTTGTGGAGAAAATTCAAACCTCGCAATGTTTATTTTCTTTCCGGCCAACATCTGTGTACATATTACCGTCTATTTATTGCTCCATGCATGTCAAATTCCCTGGGGTATGACTTGCTTTACTCATTCATAATTGCATGAAATATCAACCAAATTCAGTAATTTTGACATGTATGGATAGCTTAGATCTGGCGCTACATGTTGCAATTATCGGCGGCTTCTTAGAGTTAAAACTTGTGGAGAAAATTCAAACCTCGCAATGTTTATTTTCTTTCCGGCCAACATCTGTGTGCATATTACCTTCTATTTATTGCTCCATGCCTGTCAAATTCCCTAGGGTATGACTTGCTTTACTCATTCATAATTGCATGAAATATCAACCAAATTCAGTAATTTTGACATGTATGGATAGCTTAGATCTGGCGCTACATGTTGCAATTATCGGCGGCTTCTTAGAGTTAAAACTTGTGGAGAAAATTCAAACCTCGCAATGTTTATTTTCTTTCCGGCCAACATCTGTGTGCATATTACCTTCTATTTATTGCTCCATGCCTGTCAAATTCCCTAGGGTATGACTTGCTTTACTCATTCATAATTGCATGAAATATCAACCAAATTCAGTAATTTTCACATGTATGGATAGCTTAGATCTGGCGCTACATGTTGCAATTATCGGCGGCTTCTTAGAGTTAAAACTTGTGGAGAAAATTCAAACCTCGCAATGTTTATTTACTTTCCGGCCAACATCTGTGTACATGTTACCGTATATTTATTGCTCCATGCATGTCAAATTCCCTGGGGTATGGACTTGCTTTACTCATTCATAATTGCATGAAATATCAACCAAATTCAGTACTTTTGACATGTATGGATAGCTTAGATCTGGCGCTACATGTTGCAATTATCGGCGGCTTCTTAGAGTTAAAACTTGTGGAGAAAATTCAAACCTCGCAATGTTTATTTTCTTTCCGGCCAACATCTGTGTACATGTTACCGTCTATTTATTGCTCCATGCATGTCAAATTCCCTGGGGTATGGACTTGCTTTACTCATTCATAATTGCATGAAATATCAACCAAATTCAGTAATTTTGACATGTATGGATAGCTTAGATCTGGCGCTACATGTTGCAATTATCGGCGGCTTCTTAGAGTTAAAACTTGTGGAGAAAATTCAAACCTCGCAATGTTTATTTTCTTTCCGGCCAACATCTGTGTGCATATTACCTTCTATTTATTGCTCCATGCCTGTCAAATTCCCTGGGGTATGACTTGCTTTACTCATTCATAATTGCATGAAATATCAACCAAATTCAGTAATTTTGACATGTATGGATAGCTTAGATCTGGCGCTACATGTTGCAATTATCGGCGGCTTCTTAGAGTTAAAACTTGTGGAGAAAATTCAAACCTCGCAATGTTTATTTACTTTCCGGCCAACATCTGTGTACATGTTACCGTCTATTTATTGCTCCATGCATGTCAAATTCCCTGGGGTATGGACTTGCTTTACTCATTCATAATTGCATGAAATATCAACCAAATTCAGTAATTTTCACATGTATGGATAGCTTAGATCTGGCGCTACATGTTGCAATTATCGGCGGCTTCTTAGAGTTAAAACTTGTGGAGAAAATTCAAACCTCGCAATGTTTATTTTCTTTCCGGCCAACATCTGTGTACATATTACCGTCTATTTATTGCTCCATGCATGTCAAATTCCCTGGGGTATGACTTGCTTTACTCATTCATAATTGCATGAAATATCAACCAAATTCAGTAATTTTGACATGTATGGATAGCTTAGATCTGGCGCTACATGTTGCAATTATCGGCGGCTTCTTAGAGTTAAAACTTGTGGAGAAAATTCAAACCTCGCAATGTTTATTTTCTTTCCGGCCAACATCTGTGTGCATATTACCTTCTATTTATTGCTCCATGCCTGTCAAATTCCCTAGGGTATGACTTGCTTTACTCATTCATAATTGCATGAAATATCAACCAAATTCAGTAATTTTGACATGTATGGATAGCTTAGATCTGGCGCTACATGTTGCAATTATCGGCGGCTTCTTAGAGTTAAAACTTGTGGAGAAAATTCAAACCTCGCAATGTTTATTTTCTTTCCGGCCAACATCTGTGTGCATATTACCTTCTATTTATTGCTCCATGCCTGTCAAATTCCCTGGGGTATGACTTGCTTTACTCATTCATAATTGCATGAAATATCAACCAAATTCAGTAATTTTGACATGTATGGATAGCTTAGATCTGGCGCTACATGTTGCAATTATCGGCGGCTTCTTAGAGTTAAAACTTGTGGAGAAAATTCAAACCTCGCAATGTTTATTTTCTTTCCGGCCAACATCTGTGTGCATATTACCTTCTATTTATTGCTCCATGCCTGTCAAATTCCCTGGGGTATGGACTTGCTTTACTCATTCATAATTGCATGAAATATCAACCAAATTCAGTAATTTTGACATGTATGGATAGCTTAGATCTGGCGCTACATGTTGCAATTATCGGCGGCTTCTTAGAGTTAAAACTTGTGGAGAAAATTCAAACCTCGCAATGTTTATTTTCTTTCCGGCCAACATCTGTGTGCATATTACCGTCTATTTATTGCTCCATTCCTGTCAAATTCCCTAGGGTATGACTTGCTTTACTCATTCATAATTGCATGAAATATCAACCAAATTCAGTAATTTTGACATGTATGGATAGCTTAGATCTGGCGCTACATGTTGCAATTATCGGCGGCTTCTTAGAGTTAAAACTTGTGGAGAAAATTCAAACCTCGCAATGTTTATTTTCTTTCCGGCCAACATCTGTGTGCATATTACCTTCTATTTATTGCTCCATGCCTGTCAAATTCCCTAGGGTATGACTTGCTTTACTCATTCATAATTGCATGAAATATCAACCAAATTCAGTAATTTTGACATGTATGGATAGCTTAGATCTGGCGCTACATGTTGCAATTATCGGCGGCTTCTTAGAGTTAAAACTTGTGGAGAAAATTCAAACCTCGCAATGTTTATTTACTTTCCGGCCAACATCTGTGTACATGTTACCGTCTATTTATTGCTCCATGCATGTCAAATTCCCTGGGGTATGGACTTGCTTTACTCATTCATAATTGCATGAAATATCAACCAAATTCAGTACTTTTGACATGTATGGATAGCTTAGATCTGGCGCTACATGTTGCAATTATCGGCGGCTTCTTAGAGTTAAAACTTGTGGAGAAAATTCAAACCTCGCAATGTTTATTTTCTTTCCGGCCAACATCTGTGTACATGTTACCGTCTATTTATTGCTCCATGCATGTCAAATTCCCTAGGGTATGGACTTGCTTTACTCATTCATAATTGCATGAAATATCAACCAAATTCAGTAATTTTGACATGTATGGATAGCTTAGATCTGGCGCTACATGTTGCAATTATCGGCGGCTTCTTAGAGTTAAAACTTGTGGAGAAAATTCAAACCTCGCAATGTTTATTTTCTTTCCGGCCAACATCTGTGTGCATATTACCTTCTATTTATTGCTCCATGCCTGTCAAATTCCCTGGGGTATGACTTGCTTTACTCATTCATAATTGCATGAAATATCAACCAAATACAGTAATTTTGACATGTATGGATAGCTTAGATCTGGCGCTACATGTTGCAATTATCGGCGGCTTCTTAGAGTTAAAACTTGTGGAGAAAATTCAAACCTCGCAATGTTTATTTTCTTTCCGGCCAACATCTGTGTGCATATTACCTTCTATTTATTGCTCCATGCCTGTCAAATTCCCTGGGGTATGGACTTGCTTTACTCATTCATAATTGCATGAAATATCAACCAAATTCAGTAATTTTGACATGTATGGATAGCTTAGATCTGGCGCTACATGTTGCAATTATCGGCGGCTTCTTAGAGTTAAAACTTGTGGAGAAAATTCAAACCTCGCAATGTTTATTTTCTTTCCGGCCAACATCTGTGTGCATATTACCTTCTATTTATTGCTCCATGCCTGTCAAATTCCCTGGGGTATGACTTGCTTTACTCATTCATAATTGCATGAAATATCAACCAAATTCAGTAATTTTGACATGTATGGATAGCTTAGATCTGGCGCTACATGTTGCAATTATCGGCGGCTTCTTAGAGTTAAAACTTGTGGAGAAAATTCAAACCTCGCAATGTTTATTTTCTTTCCGGCCAACATCTGTGTGCATATTACCGTCTATTTATTGCTCCATTCCTGTCAAATTCCCTAGGGTATGACTTGCTTTACTCATTCATAATTGCATGAAATATCAACCAAATTCAGTAATTTTGACATGTATGGATAGCTTAGATCTGGCGCTACATGTTGCAATTATCGGCGGCTTCTTAGAGTTAAAACTTGTGGAGAAAATTCAAACCTCGCAATGTTTATTTTCTTTCCGGCCAACATCTGTGTGCATGTTACCTTCTATTTATTGCTCCATGCCTGTCAAATTCCCTGGGGTATGACTTGCTTTACTCATTCATAATTGCATGAAATATCAACCAAATTCAGTAATTTTGACATGTATGGATAGCTTAGATCTGGCGCTACATGTTGCAATTATCGGCGGCTTCTTAGAGTTAAAACTTGTGGAGAAAATTCAAACCTCGCAATGTTTATTTTCTTTCCGGCCAACATCTGTGTACATGTTACCGTCTATTTATTGCTCCATGCATGTCAAATTCCCTGGGGTATGGACTTGCTTTACTCATTCATAATTGCATGAAATATCAACCAAATACAGTAATTTGGACATGTATGGATAGCTTAGATCTGGCGCTACATGTTGCAATTATCGGCGGCTTCTTAGAGTTAAAACGTGTGGAGAAAATTCAAACCTCGCAATGTTTATTTTCTTTCCGGCCAACATCTGTGTGCACTATTTATTGCTCCATGCCTGTCAAATTCCCTGGGGTATGACTTGCTTTACTCATTCATAATTGCATGAAATATCAACCAAATTCAGTAATTTTGACATGTATGGATAGCTTAGATCTGGCGCTACATGTTGCAATTATCGGCGGCTTCTTAGAGTTAAAACTTGTGGAGAAAATTCAAACCTCGCAATGTTTATTTACTTTCCGGCCAACATCTGTGTACATGTTACCGTCTATTTATTGCTCCATGCATGTCAAATTCCCTGGGGTATGGACTTGCTTTACTCATTCATAATTGCATGAAATATCAACCAAATTCAGTAATTTTCACATGTATGGATAGCTTAGATCTGGCGCTACATGTTGCAATTATCGGCGGCTTCTTAGAGTTAAAACTTGTGGAGAAAATTCAAACCTCGCAATGTTTATTTTCTTTCCGGCCAACATCTGTGTACATATTACCGTCTATTTATTGCTCCATGCCTGTCAAATTCCCTAGGGTATGACTTGCTTTACTCATTCATAATTGCATGAAATATCAACCAAATTCAGTAATTTTGACATGTATGGATAGCTTAGATCTGGCGCTACATGCTGCAATTATCGGCGGCTTCTTAGAGTTAAAACTTGTGGAGAAAATTCAAACCTCGCAATGTTTATTTTCTTTCCGGCCAACATCTGTGTGCATATTACCTTCTATTTATTGCTCCATGCCTGTCAAATTCCCTGGGGTATGACTTGCTTTACTCATTCATAATTGCATGAAATATCAACCAAATTCAGTAATTTTGACATGTATGGATAGCTTAGATCTGGCGCTACATGTTGCAATTATCGGCGGCTTCTTAGAGTTAAAACTTGTGGAGAAAATTCAAACCTCGCAATGTTTATTTACTTTCCGGCCAACATCTGTGTACATGTTACCGTCTATTTATTGCTCCATGCATGTCAAATTCCCTGGGGTATGGACTTGCTTTACTCATTCATAATTGCATGAAATATCAACCAAATACAGTAATTTTGACATGTATGGATAGCTTAGATCTGGCGCTACATGTTGCAATTATCGGCGGCTTCTTAGAGTTAAAACTTGTGGAGAAAATTCAAACCTCGCAATGTTCATTTACTTTCCGGCCAACATCTGTGTACATGTTACCGTCTATTTATTGCTCCATGCATGTCAAATTCCCTGGGGTATGGACTTGCTTTACTCATTCATAATTGCATGAAATATCAACCAAATTCAGTAATTTTCACATGTATGGATAGCTTAGATCTGGCGCTACATGTTGCAATTATCGGCGGCTTCTTAGAGTTAAAACTTGTGGAGAAAATTCAAACCTCGCAATGTTTATTTTCTTTCCGGCCAACATCTGTGTACATATTACCGTCTATTTATTGCTCCATGCCTGTCAAATTCCCTAGGGTATGACTTGCTTTACTCATTCATAATTGCATGAAATATCAACCAAATTCAGTAATTTTGACATGTATGGATAGCTTAGATCTGGCGCTACATGCTGCAATTATCGGCGGCTTCTTAGAGTTAAAACTTGTGGAGAAAATTCAAACCTCGCAATGTTTATTTTCTTTCCGGCCAACATCTGTGTGCATATTACCTTCTATTTATTGCTCCATGCCTGTCAAATTCCCTGGGGTATGACTTGCTTTACTCATTCATAATTGCATGAAATATCAACCAAATTCAGTAATTTTGACATGTATGGATAGCTTAGATCTGGCGCTACATGTTGCAATTATCGGCGGCTTCTTAGAGTTAAAACTTGTGGAGAAAATTCAAACCTCGCAATGTTTATTTACTTTCCGGCCAACATCTGTGTGCATATTACCGTCTATTTATTGCTCCATTCCTGTCAAATTCCCTAGGGTATGACTTGCTTTACTCATTCATAATTGCATGAAATATCAACCAAATTCAGTAATTTTGACATGTATGGATAGCTTAGATCTGGCGCTACATGTTGCAATTATCGGCGGCTTCTTAGAGTTAAAACTTGTGGAGAAAATTCAAACCTCGCAATGTTTATTTTCTTTCCGGCCAACATCTGTGTGCATATTACCTTCTATTTATTGCTCCATGCCTGTCAAATTCCCTGGGGTATGACTTGCTTTACTCATTCATAATTGCATGAAATATCAACCAAATTCAGTAATTTTGACATGTATGGATAGCTTAGATCTGGCGCTACATGTTGCAATTATCGGCGGCTTCTTAGAGTTAAAACTTGTGGAGAAAATTCAAACCTCGCAATGTTTATTTACTTTCCGGCCAACATCTGTGTACATGTTACCGTCTATTTATTGCTCCATGCATGTCAAATTCCCTGGGGTATGGACTTGCTTTACTCATTCATAATTGCATGAAATATCAACCAAATACAGTAATTTTGACATGTATGGATAGCTTAGATCTGGCGCTACATGTTGCAATTATCGGCGGCTTCTTAGAGTTAAAACTTGTGGAGAAAATTCAAACCTCGCAATGTTCATTTACTTTCCGGCCAACATCTGTGTACATGTTACCGTCTATTTATTGCTCCATGCATGTCAAATTCCCTGGGGTATGGACTTGCTTTACTCATTCATAATTGCATGAAATATCAACCAAATTCAGTAATTTTCACATGTATGGATAGCTTAGATCTGGCGCTACATGTTGCAATTATCGGCGGCTTCTTAGAGTTAAAACTTGTGGAGAAAATTCAAACCTCGCAATGTTTATTTTCTTTCCGGCCAACATCTGTGTACATATTACCGTCTATTTATTGCTCCATGCCTGTCAAATTCCCTAGGGTATGACTTGCTTTACTCATTCATAATTGCATGAAATATCAACCAAATTCAGTAATTTTGACATGTATGGATAGCTTAGATCTGGCGCTACATGCTGCAATTATCGGCGGCTTCTTAGAGTTAAAACTTGTGGAGAAAATTCAAACCTCGCAATGTTTATTTTCTTTCCGGCCAACATCTGTGTGCATATTACCTTCTATTTATTGCTCCATGCCTGTCAAATTCCCTGGGGTATGACTTGCTTTACTCATTCATAATTGCATGAAATATCAACCAAATTCAGTAATTTTGACATGTATGGATAGCTTAGATCTGGCGCTACATGTTGCAATTATCGGCGGCTTCTTAGAGTTAAAACTTGTGGAGAAAATTCAAACCTCGCAATGTTTATTTTCTTTCCGGCCAACATCTGTGTACATGTTACCGTCTATTTATTGCTCCATGCATGTCAAATTCCCTGGGGTATGGACTTGCTTTACTCATTCATAATTGCATGAAATATCAACCAAATACAGTAATTTTGACATGTATGGATAGCTTAGATCTGGCGCTACATGTTGCAATTATCGGCGGCTTCTTAGAGTTAAAACGTGTGGAGAAAATTCAAACCTCGCAATGTTTATTTTCTTTCCGGCCAACATCTGTGTGCATATTACCTTCTATTTATTGCTCCATGCCTGTCAAATTCCCTGGGGTATGACTTGCTTTACTCATTCATAATTGCATGAAATATCAACCAAATTCAGTAATTTTGACATGTATGGATAGCTTAGATCTGGCGCTACATGTTGCAATTATCGGCGGCTTCTTAGAGTTAAAACTTGTGGAGAAAATTCAAACCTCGCAATGTTTATTTACTTTCCGGCCAACATCTGTGTGCATATTACCGTCTATTTATTGCTCCATTCCTGTCAAATTCCCTAGGGTATGACTTGCTTTACTCATTCATAATTGCATGAAATATCAACCAAATTCAGTAATTTTGACATGTATGGATAGCTTAGATCTGGCGCTACATGTTGCAATTATCGGCGGCTTCTTAGAGTTAAAACTTGTGGAGAAAATTCAAACCTCGCAATGTTTATTTTCTTTCCGGCCAACATCTGTGTGCATGTTACCTTCTATTTATTGCTCCATGCCTGTCAAATTCCCTGGGGTATGACTTGCTTTACTCATTCATAATTGCATGAAATATCAACCAAATTCAGTAATTTTGACATGTATGGATAGCTTAGATCTGGCGCTACATGTTGCAATTATCGGCGGCTTCTTAGAGTTAAAACTTGTGGAGAAAATTCAAACCTCGCAATGTTTATTTTCTTTCCGGCCAACATCTGTGTACATGTTACCGTCTATTTATTGCTCCATGCATGTCAAATTCCCTGGGGTATGGACTTGCTTTACTCATTCATAATTGCATGAAATATCAACCAAATACAGTAATTTGGACATGTATGGATAGCTTAGATCTGGCGCTACATGTTGCAATTATCGGCGGCTTCTTAGAGTTAAAACGTGTGGAGAAAATTCAAACCTCGCAATGTTTATTTTCTTTCCGGCCAACATCTGTGTGCACTATTTATTGCTCCATGCCTGTCAAATTCCCTGGGGTATGACTTGCTTTACTCATTCATAATTGCATGAAATATCAACCAAATTCAGTAATTTTGACATGTATGGATAGCTTAGATCTGGCGCTACATGTTGCAATTATCGGCGGCTTCTTAGAGTTAAAACTTGTGGAGAAAATTCAAACCTCGCAATGTTTATTTACTTTCCGGCCAACATCTGTGTACATGTTACCGTCTATTTATTGCTCCATGCATGTCAAATTCCCTGGGGTATGGACTTGCTTTACTCATTCATAATTGCATGAAATATCAACCAAATTCAGTAATTTTCACATGTATGGATAGCTTAGATCTGGCGCTACATGTTGCAATTATCGGCGGCTTCTTAGAGTTAAAACTTGTGGAGAAAATTCAAACCTCGCAATGTTTATTTTCTTTCCGGCCAACATCTGTGTACATATTACCGTCTATTTATTGCTCCATGCCTGTCAAATTCCCTAGGGTATGACTTGCTTTACTCATTCATAATTGCATGAAATATCAACCAAATTCAGTAATTTTGACATGTATGGATAGCTTAGATCTGGCGCTACATGCTGCAATTATCGGCGGCTTCTTAGAGTTAAAACTTGTGGAGAAAATTCAAACCTCGCAATGTTTATTTTCTTTCCGGCCAACATCTGTGTGCATATTACCTTCTATTTATTGCTCCATGCCTGTCAAATTCCCTGGGGTATGACTTGCTTTACTCATTCATAATTGCATGAAATATCAACCAAATTCAGTAATTTTGACATGTATGGATAGCTTAGATCTGGCGCTACATGTTGCAATTATCGGCGGCTTCTTAGAGTTAAAACTTGTGGAGAAAATTCAAACCTCGCAATGTTTATTTACTTTCCGGCCAACATCTGTGTACATGTTACCGTCTATTTATTGCTCCATGCATGTCAAATTCCCTGGGGTATGGACTTGCTTTACTCATTCATAATTGCATGAAATATCAACCAAATACAGTAATTTTGACATGTATGGATAGCTTAGATCTGGCGCTACATGTTGCAATTATCGGCGGCTTCTTAGAGTTAAAACTTGTGGAGAAAATTCAAACCTCGCAATGTTCATTTACTTTCCGGCCAACATCTGTGTACATGTTACCGTCTATTTATTGCTCCATGCATGTCAAATTCCCTGGGGTATGGACTTGCTTTACTCATTCATAATTGCATGAAATATCAACCAAATTCAGTAATTTTCACATGTATGGATAGCTTAGATCTGGCGCTACATGTTGCAATTATCGGCGGCTTCTTAGAGTTAAAACTTGTGGAGAAAATTCAAACCTCGCAATGTTTATTTTCTTTCCGGCCAACATCTGTGTACATATTACCGTCTATTTATTGCTCCATGCCTGTCAAATTCCCTAGGGTATGACTTGCTTTACTCATTCATAATTGCATGAAATATCAACCAAATTCAGTAATTTTGACATGTATGGATAGCTTAGATCTGGCGCTACATGCTGCAATTATCGGCGGCTTCTTAGAGTTAAAACTTGTGGAGAAAATTCAAACCTCGCAATGTTTATTTTCTTTCCGGCCAACATCTGTGTGCATATTACCTTCTATTTATTGCTCCATGCCTGTCAAATTCCCTGGGGTATGACTTGCTTTACTCATTCATAATTGCATGAAATATCAACCAAATTCAGTAATTTTGACATGTATGGATAGCTTAGATCTGGCGCTACATGTTGCAATTATCGGCGGCTTCTTAGAGTTAAAACTTGTGGAGAAAATTCAAACCTCGCAATGTTTATTTACTTTCCGGCCAACATCTGTGTGCATATTACCGTCTATTTATTGCTCCATTCCTGTCAAATTCCCTAGGGTATGACTTGCTTTACTCATTCATAATTGCATGAAATATCAACCAAATTCAGTAATTTTGACATGTATGGATAGCTTAGATCTGGCGCTACATGTTGCAATTATCGGCGGCTTCTTAGAGTTAAAACTTGTGGAGAAAATTCAAACCTCGCAATGTTTATTTTCTTTCCGGCCAACATCTGTGTGCATATTACCTTCTATTTATTGCTCCATGCCTGTCAAATTCCCTGGGGTATGACTTGCTTTACTCATTCATAATTGCATGAAATATCAACCAAATTCAGTAATTTTGACATGTATGGATAGCTTAGATCTGGCGCTACATGTTGCAATTATCGGCGGCTTCTTAGAGTTAAAACTTGTGGAGAAAATTCAAACCTCGCAATGTTTATTTACTTTCCGGCCAACATCTGTGTACATGTTACCGTCTATTTATTGCTCCATGCATGTCAAATTCCCTGGGGTATGGACTTGCTTTACTCATTCATAATTGCATGAAATATCAACCAAATACAGTAATTTTGACATGTATGGATAGCTTAGATCTGGCGCTACATGTTGCAATTATCGGCGGCTTCTTAGAGTTAAAACTTGTGGAGAAAATTCAAACCTCGCAATGTTCATTTACTTTCCGGCCAACATCTGTGTACATGTTACCGTCTATTTATTGCTCCATGCATGTCAAATTCCCTGGGGTATGGACTTGCTTTACTCATTCATAATTGCATGAAATATCAACCAAATTCAGTAATTTTCACATGTATGGATAGCTTAGATCTGGCGCTACATGTTGCAATTATCGGCGGCTTCTTAGAGTTAAAACTTGTGGAGAAAATTCAAACCTCGCAATGTTTATTTTCTTTCCGGCCAACATCTGTGTACATATTACCGTCTATTTATTGCTCCATGCCTGTCAAATTCCCTAGGGTATGACTTGCTTTACTCATTCATAATTGCATGAAATATCAACCAAATTCAGTAATTTTGACATGTATGGATAGCTTAGATCTGGCGCTACATGCTGCAATTATCGGCGGCTTCTTAGAGTTAAAACTTGTGGAGAAAATTCAAACCTCGCAATGTTTATTTTCTTTCCGGCCAACATCTGTGTGCATATTACCTTATATTTATTGCTCCATGCCTGTCAAATTCCCTGGGGTATGACTTGCTTTACTCATTCATAATTGCATGAAATATCAACCAAATTCAGTAATTTTGACATGTATGGATAGCTTAGATCTGGCGCTACATGTTGCAATTATCGGCGGCTTCTTAGAGTTAAAACTTGTGGAGAAAATTCAAACCTCGCAATGTTTATTTTCTTTCCGGCCAACATCTGTGTACATGTTACCGTCTATTTATTGCTCCATGCATGTCAAATTCCCTGGGGTATGGACTTGCTTTACTCATTCATAATTGCATGAAATATCAACCAAATACAGTAATTTTGACATGTATGGATAGCTTAGATCTGGCGCTACATGTTGCAATTATCGGCGGCTTCTTAGAGTTAAAACGTGTGGAGAAAATTCAAACCTCGCAATGTTTATTTTCTTTCCGGCCAACATCTGTGTGCATATTACCTTCTATTTATTGCTCCATGCCTGTCAAATTCCCTGGGGTATGACTTGCTTTACTCATTCATAATTGCATGAAATATCAACCAAATTCAGTAATTTTGACATGTATGGATAGCTTAGATCTGGCGCTACATGTTGCAATTATCGGCGGCTTCTTAGAGTTAAAACTTGTGGAGAAAATTCAAACCTCGCAATGTTTATTTACTTTCCGGCCAACATCTGTGTGCATATTACCGTCTATTTATTGCTCCATTCCTGTCAAATTCCCTAGGGTATGACTTGCTTTACTCATTCATAATTGCATGAAATATCAACCAAATTCAGTAATTTTGACATGTATGGATAGCTTAGATCTGGCGCTACATGTTGCAATTATCGGCGGCTTCTTAGAGTTAAAACTTGTGGAGAAAATTCAAACCTCGCAATGTTTATTTTCTTTCCGGCCAACATCTGTGTGCATGTTACCTTCTATTTATTGCTCCATGCCTGTCAAATTCCCTGGGGTATGACTTGCTTTACTCATTCATAATTGCATGAAATATCAACCAAATTCAGTAATTTTGACATGTATGGATAGCTTAGATCTGGCGCTACATGTTGCAATTATCGGCGGCTTCTTAGAGTTAAAACTTGTGGAGAAAATTCAAACCTCGCAATGTTTATTTTCTTTCCGGCCAACATCTGTGTACATGTTACCGTCTATTTATTGCTCCATGCATGTCAAATTCCCTGGGGTATGGACTTGCTTTACTCATTCATAATTGCATGAAATATCAACCAAATACAGTAATTTGGACATGTATGGATAGCTTAGATCTGGCGCTACATGTTGCAATTATCGGCGGCTTCTTAGAGTTAAAACGTGTGGAGAAAATTCAAACCTCGCAATGTTTATTTTCTTTCCGGCCAACATCTGTGTGCACTATTTATTGCTCCATGCCTGTCAAATTCCCTGGGGTATGACTTGCTTTACTCATTCATAATTGCATGAAATATCAACCAAATTCAGTAATTTTGACATGTATGGATAGCTTAGATCTGGCGCTACATGTTGCAATTATCGGCGGCTTCTTAGAGTTAAAACTTGTGGAGAAAATTCAAACCTCGCAATGTTTATTTACTTTCCGGCCAACATCTGTGTACATGTTACCGTCTATTTATTGCTCCATGCATGTCAAATTCCCTGGGGTATGGACTTGCTTTACTCATTCATAATTGCATGAAATATCAACCAAATTCAGTAATTTTCACATGTATGGATAGCTTAGATCTGGCGCTACATGTTGCAATTATCGGCGGCTTCTTAGAGTTAAAACTTGTGGAGAAAATTCAAACCTCGCAATGTTTATTTTCTTTCCGGCCAACATCTGTGTACATATTACCGTCTATTTATTGCTCCATGCCTGTCAAATTCCCTAGGGTATGACTTGCTTTACTCATTCATAATTGCATGAAATATCAACCAAATTCAGTAATTTTGACATGTATGGATAGCTTAGATCTGGCGCTACATGTTGCAATTATCGGCGGCTTCTTAGAGTTAAAACTTGTGGAGAAAATTCAAACCTCGCAATGTTTATTTTCTTTCCGGCCAACATCTGTGTGCATATTACCTTCTATTTATTGCTCCATGCCTGTCAAATTCCCTGGGGTATGACTTGCTTTACTCATTCATAATTGCATGAAATATCAACCAAATTCAGTAATTTTGACATGTATGGATAGCTTAGATCTGGCGCTACATGTTGCAATTATCGGCGGCTTCTTAGAGTTAAAACTTGTGGAGAAAATTCAAACCTCGCAATGTTTATTTTCTTTCCGGCCAACATCTGTGTACATGTTACCGTCTATTTATTGCTCCATGCATGTCAAATTCCCTGGGGTATGGACTTGCTTTACTCATTCATAATTGCATGAAATATCAACCAAATACAGTAATTTTGACATGTATGGATAGCTTAGATCTGGCGCTACATGTTGCAATTATCGGCGGCTTCTTAGAGTTAAAACGTGTGGAGAAAATTCAAACCTCGCAATGTTTATTTTCTTTCCGGCCAACATCTGTGTGCATATTACCTTCTATTTATTGCTCCATGCCTGTCAAATTCCCTGGGGTATGACTTGCTTTACTCATTCATAATTGCATGAAATATCAACCAAATTCAGTAATTTTGACATGTATGGATAGCTTAGATCTGGCGCTACATGTTGCAATTATCGGCGGCTTCTTAGAGTTAAAACTTGTGGAGAAAATTCAAACCTCGCAATGTTTATTTACTTTCCGGCCAACATCTGTGTACATGTTACCGTCTATTTATTGCTCCATGCATGTCAAATTCCCTGGGGTATGGACTTGCTTTACTCATTCATAATTGCATGAAATATCAACCAAATTCAGTAATTTTCACATGTATGGATAGCTTAGATCTGGCGCTACATGTTGCAATTATCGGCGGCTTCTTAGAGTTAAAACTTGTGGAGAAAATTCTAACCTCGCAATGTTTATTTTCTTTCCGGCCAACATCTGTGTGCATATTACCTTCTATTTATTGCTCCATGCCTGTCAAATTCCCTAGGGTATGACTTGCTTTACTCATTCATAATTGCATGAAATATCAACCAAATTCAGTAATTTTCACATGTATGGATAGCTTAGATCTGGCGCTACATGTTGCAATTATCGGCGGCTTCTTAGAGTTAAAACTTGTGGAGAAAATTCAAACCTCGCAATGTTTATTTTCTTTCCGGCCAACATCTGTGTGCATATTACCTTCTATTTATTGCTCCATGCCTGTCAAATTCCCTGGGGTATGACTTGCTTTACTCATTCATAATTGCATGAAATATCAACCAAATTCAGTAATTTTGACATGTATGGATAGCTTAGATCTGGCGCTACATGTTGCAATTATCGGCGGCTTCTTAGAGTTAAAACTTGTGGAGAAAATTCAAACCTCGCAATGTTTATTTTCTTTCCGGCCAACATCTGTGTACATGTTACCGTCTATTTATTGCTCCATGCATGTCAAATTCCCTGGGGTATGGACTTGCTTTACTCATTCATAATTGCATGAAATATCAACCAAATACAGTAATTTTGACATGTATGGATAGCTTAGATCTGGCGCTACATGTTGCAATTATCGGCGGCTTCTTAGAGTTAAAACGTGTGGAGAAAATTCAAACCTCGCAATGTTTATTTTCTTTCCGGCCAACATCTGTGTGCATATTACCTTCTATTTATTGCTCCATGCCTGTCAAATTCCCTGGGGTATGACTTGCTTTACTCATTCATAATTGCATGAAATATCAACCAAATTCAGTAATTTTGACATGTATGGATAGCTTAGATCTGGCGCTACATGTTGCAATTATCGGCGGCTTCTTAGAGTTAAAACTTGTGGAGAAAATTCAAACCTCGCAATGTTTATTTACTTTCCGGCCAACATCTGTGTGCATATTACCGTCTATTTATTGCTCCATTCCTGTCAAATTCCCTAGGGTATGACTTGCTTTACTCATTCATAATTGCATGAAATATCAACCAAATTCAGTAATTTTGACATGTATGGATAGCTTAGATCTGGCGCTACATGTTGCAATTATCGGCGGCTTCTTAGAGTTAAAACTTGTGGAGAAAATTCAAACCTCGCAATGTTTATTTTCTTTCCGGCCAACATCTGTGTGCATATTACCTTCTATTTATTGCTCCATGCCTGTCAAATTCCCTGGGGTATGACTTGCTTTACTCATTCATAATTGCATGAAATATCAACCAAATTCAGTAATTTTGACATGTATGGATAGCTTAGATCTGGCGCTACATGTTGCAATTATCGGCGGCTTCTTAGAGTTAAAACTTGTGGAGAAAATTCAAACCTCGCAATGTTTATTTACTTTCCGGCCAACATCTGTGTACATGTTACCGTCTATTTATTGCTCCATGCATGTCAAATTCCCTGGGGTATGGACTTGCTTTACTCATTCATAATTGCATGAAATATCAACCAAATACAGTAATTTTGACATGTATGGATAGCTTAGATCTGGCGCTACATGTTGCAATTATCGGCGGCTTCTTAGAGTTAAAACTTGTGGAGAAAATTCAAACCTCGCAATGTTCATTTACTTTCCGGCCAACATCTGTGTACATGTTACCGTCTATTTATTGCTCCATGCATGTCAAATTCCCTGGGGTATGGACTTGCTTTACTCATTCATAATTGCATGAAATATCAACCAAATTCAGTAATTTTCACATGTATGGATAGCTTAGATCTGGCGCTACATGTTGCAATTATCGGCGGCTTCTTAGAGTTAAAACTTGTGGAGAAAATTCAAACCTCGCAATGTTTATTTTCTTTCCGGCCAACATCTGTGTACATATTACCGTCTATTTATTGCTCCATGCCTGTCAAATTCCCTAGGGTATGACTTGCTTTACTCATTCATAATTGCATGAAATATCAACCAAATTCAGTAATTTTGACATGTATGGATAGCTTAGATCTGGCGCTACATGCTGCAATTATCGGCGGCTTCTTAGAGTTAAAACTTGTGGAGAAAATTCAAACCTCGCAATGTTTATTTTCTTTCCGGCCAACATCTGTGTGCATATTACCGTCTATTTATTGCTCCATGCATGTCAAATTCCCTGGGGTATGGACTTGCTTTACTCATTCATAATTGCATGAAATATCAACCAAATTCAGTAATTTTCACATGTATGGATAGCTTAGATCTGGCGCTACATGTTGCAATTATCGGCGGCTTCTTAGAGTTAAAACTTGTGGAGAAAATTCTAACCTCGCAATGTTTATTTTCTTTCCGGCCAACATCTGTGTGCATATTACCTTCTATTTATTGCTCCATGCCTGTCAAATTCCCTAGGGTATGACTTGCTTTACTCATTCATAATTGCATGAAATATCAACCAAATTCAGTAATTTTCACATGTATGGATAGCTTAGATCTGGCGCTACATGTTGCAATTATCGGCGGCTTCTTAGAGTTAAAACTTGTGGAGAAAATTCAAACCTCGCAATGTTTATTTTCTTTCCGGCCAACATCTGTGTGCATATTACCTTCTATTTATTGCTCCATGCCTGTCAAATTCCCTGGGGTATGACTTGCTTTACTCATTCATAATTGCATGAAATATCAACCAAATTCAGTAATTTTGACATGTATGGATAGCTTAGATCTGGCGCTACATGTTGCAATTATCGGCGGCTTCTTAGAGTTAAAACTTGTGGAGAAAATTCAAACCTCGCAATGTTTATTTTCTTTCCGGCCAACATCTGTGTACATGTTACCGTCTATTTATTGCTCCATGCATGTCAAATTCCCTGGGGTATGGACTTGCTTTACTCATTCATAATTGCATGAAATATCAACCAAATACAGTAATTTTGACATGTATGGATAGCTTAGATCTGGCGCTACATGTTGCAATTATCGGCGGCTTCTTAGAGTTAAAACGTGTGGAGAAAATTCAAACCTCGCAATGTTTATTTTCTTTCCGGCCAACATCTGTGTGCATATTACCTTCTATTTATTGCTCCATGCCTGTCAAATTCCCTGGGGTATGACTTGCTTTACTCATTCATAATTGCATGAAATATCAACCAAATTCAGTAATTTTGACATGTATGGATAGCTTAGATCTGGCGCTACATGTTGCAATTATCGGCGGCTTCTTAGAGTTAAAACTTGTGGAGAAAATTCAAACCTCGCAATGTTTATTTACTTTCCGGCCAACATCTGTGTGCATATTACCGTCTATTTATTGCTCCATTCCTGTCAAATTCCCTAGGGTATGACTTGCTTTACTCATTCATAATTGCATGAAATATCAACCAAATTCAGTAATTTTGACATGTATGGATAGCTTAGATCTGGCGCTACATGTTGCAATTATCGGCGGCTTCTTAGAGTTAAAACTTGTGGAGAAAATTCAAACCTCGCAATGTTTATTTTCTTTCCGGCCAACATCTGTGTGCATATTACCTTCTATTTATTGCTCCATGCCTGTCAAATTCCCTGGGGTATGACTTGCTTTACTCATTCATAATTGCATGAAATATCAACCAAATTCAGTAATTTTGACATGTATGGATAGCTTAGATCTGGCGCTACATGTTGCAATTATCGGCGGCTTCTTAGAGTTAAAACTTGTGGAGAAAATTCAAACCTCGCAATGTTTATTTACTTTCCGGCCAACATCTGTGTACATGTTACCGTCTATTTATTGCTCCATGCATGTCAAATTCCCTGGGGTATGGACTTGCTTTACTCATTCATAATTGCATGAAATATCAACCAAATACAGTAATTTTGACATGTATGGATAGCTTAGATCTGGCGCTACATGTTGCAATTATCGGCGGCTTCTTAGAGTTAAAACTTGTGGAGAAAATTCAAACCTCGCAATGTTCATTTACTTTCCGGCCAACATCTGTGTACATGTTACCGTCTATTTATTGCTCCATGCATGTCAAATTCCCTGGGGTATGGACTTGCTTTACTCATTCATAATTGCATGAAATATCAACCAAATTCAGTAATTTTCACATGTATGGATAGCTTAGATCTGGCGCTACATGTTGCAATTATCGGCGGCTTCTTAGAGTTAAAACTTGTGGAGAAAATTCAAACCTCGCAATGTTTATTTTCTTTCCGGCCAACATCTGTGTACATATTACCGTCTATTTATTGCTCCATGCCTGTCAAATTCCCTAGGGTATGACTTGCTTTACTCATTCATAATTGCATGAAATATCAACCAAATTCAGTAATTTTCACATGTATGGATAGCTTAGATCTGGCGCTACATGTTGCAATTATCGGCGGCTTCTTAGAGTTAAAACTTGTGGAGAAAATTCAAACCTCGCAATGTTTATTTTCTTTCCGGCCAACATCTGTGTGCATATTACCTTCTATTTATTGCTCCATGCCTGTCAAATTCCCTGGGGTATGACTTGCTTTACTCATTCATAATTGCATGAAATATCAACCAAATTCAGTAATTTTGACATGTATGGATAGCTTAGATCTGGCGCTACATGTTGCAATTATCGGCGGCTTCTTAGAGTTAAAACTTGTGGAGAAAATTCAAACCTCGCAATGTTTATTTTCTTTCCGGCCAACATCTGTGTACATGTTACCGTCTATTTATTGCTCCATGCATGTCAAATTCCCTGGGGTATGGACTTGCTTTACTCATTCATAATTGCATGAAATATCAACCAAATACAGTAATTTTGACATGTATGGATAGCTTAGATCTGGCGCTACATGTTGCAATTATCGGCGGCTTCTTAGAGTTAAAACGTGTGGAGAAAATTCAAACCTCGCAATGTTTATTTTCTTTCCGGCCAACATCTGTGTGCATATTACCTTCTATTTATTGCTCCATGCCTGTCAAATTCCCTGGGGTATGACTTGCTTTACTCATTCATAATTGCATGAAATATCAACCAAATTCAGTAATTTTGACATGTATGGATAGCTTAGATCTGGCGCTACATGTTGCAATTATCGGCGGCTTCTTAGAGTTAAAACTTGTGGAGAAAATTCAAACCTCGCAATGTTTATTTACTTTCCGGCCAACATCTGTGTGCATATTACCGTCTATTTATTGCTCCATTCCTGTCAAATTCCCTAGGGTATGACTTGCTTTACTCATTCATAATTGCATGAAATATCAACCAAATTCAGTAATTTTGACATGTATGGATAGCTTAGATCTGGCGCTACATGTTGCAATTATCGGCGGCTTCTTAGAGTTAAAACTTGTGGAGAAAATTCAAACCTCGCAATGTTTATTTACTTTCCGGCCAACATCTGTGTACATGTTACCGTCTATTTATTGCTCCATGCATGTCAAATTCCCTGGGGTATGGACTTGCTTTACTCATTCATAATTGCATGAAATATCAACCAAATACAGTAATTTTGACATGTATGGATAGCTTAGATCTGGCGCTACATGTTGCAATTATCGGCGGCTTCTTAGAGTTAAAACTTGTGGAGAAAATTCAAACCTCGCAATGTTCATTTACTTTCCGGCCAACATCTGTGTACATGTTACCGTCTATTTATTGCTCCATGCATGTCAAATTCCCTGGGGTATGGACTTGCTTTACTCATTCATAATTGCATGAAATATCAACCAAATTCAGTAATTTTCACATGTATGGATAGCTTAGATCTGGCGCTACATGTTGCAATTATCGGCGGCTTCTTAGAGTTAAAACTTGTGGAGAAAATTCAAACCTCGCAATGTTTATTTTCTTTCCGGCCAACATCTGTGTACATATTACCGTCTATTTATTGCTCCATGCCTGTCAAATTCCCTAGGGTATGACTTGCTTTACTCATTCATAATTGCATGAAATATCAACCAAATTCAGTAATTTTGACATGTATGGATAGCTTAGATCTGGCGCTACATGCTGCAATTATCGGCGGCTTCTTAGAGTTAAAACTTGTGGAGAAAATTCAAACCTCGCAATGTTTATTTTCTTTCCGGCCAACATCTGTGTGCATATTACCTTCTATTTATTGCTCCATGCCTGTCAAATTCCCTGGGGTATGACTTGCTTTACTCATTCATAATTGCATGAAATATCAACCAAATTCAGTAATTTTGACATGTATGGATAGCTTAGATCTGGCGCTACATGTTGCAATTATCGGCGGCTTCTTAGAGTTAAAACTTGTGGAGAAAATTCAAACCTCGCAATGTTTATTTTCTTTCCGGCCAACATCTGTGTACATGTTACCGTCTATTTATTGCTCCATGCATGTCAAATTCCCTGGGGTATGGACTTGCTTTACTCATTCATAATTGCATGAAATATCAACCAAATACAGTAATTTGGACATGTATGGATAGCTTAGATCTGGCGCTACATGTTGCAATTATCGGCGGCTTCTTAGAGTTAAAACGTGTGGAGAAAATTCAAACCTCGCAATGTTTATTTTCTTTCCGGCCAACATCTGTGTGCACTATTTATTGCTCCATGCCTGTCAAATTCCCTGGG